>CAWUFW010008452.1:487500-886752 GCA_963921515.1 Calotriton arnoldi | reverse complement strand
AACTTAGAGCTGTGTGCCAAGGATAGCACACCCTTTCCACAGCTCAAGCTAGGATCAGTAGGCCACAAACTAGTGTAGGTAGTACAACACTGCACAACACTAGAATGTCCTTAAAGGGTGGACCCAGTGGATCCACTCAGCCTCAGTATAAGGACATGGCTTTCTCTGACTTGAGAGCCATGTGTGTTGACAGACACCTGAGGACTAGGACAGAGTCCCTCAACACTACACCTGATAGATCTGCTGACAGCAGATGACCTTAGATTGGCTCTAGGAGCTAAGGGGTCTGAATCAGTGGGTGGGTCAATCATAGTATCTGGGTCAGATGAGGACAATCCGAATGACCAAGACTCTGTGGTTGAAGGGCCAGGCTTCAAGGAGCCTGAACAGGACAGAGGAGTTCTCCCTAAGAGAACTGGCAGAGTGGATGAGAGGCACAGATCCCCTTCCAGGGAATCTGAGCACTCTTATCACTCTGGCAGAGAATTTGTCCAAGAGAGGAGCTCATACTTTAACTTAAGAGAGACCTCCTCTGAGAGAAGGTGCAAACTGCTCCAGTATGAGGAAGCCAAAGTGGCCCTCAGAACCAAGCAGTTGGCACTGGATAGAGAAGCCCTGGAGATCCAGAGAGCTTCCAGAAGGGAGGGTTTAGAACCCCTGGTGGCAGCAACAGTGTCCCTAGAGGCAGAGAATATGTCCCTGACCATAGGAACCTGAGCAAGGTTGTTCCTCCCTACCAGAGTGGGGATGATATCCACAAGTGGATAACTGCTATGGAGAGGGCCTGTAGAGTACAGCAGGTCCCCCAAAAGCAGTGGGCAGCAATCTTGTGGCTCTCCTTTTCAGATAAAGGTAGAGACAAGCTCCTCACTGTTAGAGAAGAGGATGCTGATAATTATGAGGTCCTGAAGAGTGCACTGATAGATGGGTTTGGCTTAACCACTGAAGAGTACAGGTTGAAGTTCAGAGATACCCAGAAGGCACAGACTCAGGACTGGACAGACTTTGTAGATTGTGCATCCAAGGCTCTGGAGGGTTGGCTGGTTGGCAGTAGGGTTACTGATTTCAAAGGATTTTATAATCTAATGATGAGAGAACAGATCCTTAATAATTGTCAAAACCAGCTTTTACACCAGTACCTGGTGGACTCTGATCTGACCTCTCCCCAAGAATTGGGAAAGAAGGCAGACAAATGGGTCAGAACCAGAGTAAGGCCTAAGAATCAGGGTGGTGACCACAAGAAAGATTCTACCAAGTCCCAAGAGAAAGGTGGGGATAAATCCAAGGATAAGTCCACTACAGGGCCCCAAAATTCCTCTTCTGGGGTGGGTCCCAAACTCCTTCCTCTCCTGAAAGAAACCCTATTGCCATGTCTGTAAAAAGCCTGGGCACTGGAAATCTGATCCCAGTTGTCCCAGGAATGGCAATAAAGAAAATGTTCCTCCAACAACTACTACCACCCCTCCTGGTACTACCAGTAGTAATCCTCCAGTTGGGAGTAGTGCACCCAAAAAGTTAGGTGCTTTTGCAAGAGGAACAGAGGTGGGCCCTAGTTTAGACAGGGACCCCTCAACAGACTCCTCAGATTCTGATGGTGGTGTAGGATATGCCACCTTTACCATGGGTCCCATAGCATTGGGCAGGTACAGACTGGAGCCAATGATTAATGGTCAGAAAGCTGTGGCATTTAGGGACACAGGGGCTAGTGTCACCATGGTGGCAGGGAAACTAGTCCCCCTCACCAGCTTTTACCTGAGTTTAAATACCAGGTGACCAACATTGATGGTGTCAGAACAGATCACCCCATGGCCATAGTCAATCTCAGCTGGGAGGGGGTCACAGGCCCAAAAGAGTGGCAGTGTCCCCAACCCTACCTGTAGATTGCCTGATGGGCAATGATTTGGAAATTTCAGCCTGGGCTGAAGTTGAACACCAAACCCATCTTAGGATGTTGGGCGTCCCTGCAAGGTTAGTGGGGCTGTGATGGCCACAGCCCCAGCCCAAGAATTTGGAGAGATGGAGCCTGAAAGAATGGCCCACTCTCCCCCGAAAGAGAGCACAAGGGTTGAAGAAAAGTCTTCTTCCCCCAGACAGTAGGTAAGGGTCAGCCTCCTCAGGGAACTGACCCTACCCCTAGTGAAGGAACTGCCACAGAGGTAGTCAGGCCTGGCCTGGCCACACCCCTGATGGCAGAGGACCCTTCCAAGGTGGTACCCAGTCTGGAGCAGGTAACCTGCCCTCTCTACCCTGCCTCAGTCAGCCCAGGGCTGCAGAGGTCAGGGAGGTCAGTGGACCCCCCGGGCCCCCTGTCCAGAGGAAGCCCCCATCAGCAGATTAGGGGCACCCAGTCTAGTAGCCCTAGCCAGGTGAAAATTCCTCTACACACTGAGGGATCCCCCATACCTTTATGTAGGGACCTCCCCAGAAGGACTCTGGTAGGCAAGGGCAAACCTGGGACCAGAAGGTTCCAAACCTGCCATGTCCCTCCAGTGTTCCATCCAAAGGGACCCAACCCCCAGCTGTAGGCAGCCAAAGGTTGACCCTTAGAGCAAAGTGCAACTCAGTCATGGAAAGACAGGCATACATGGTGACCAGTGATCTGAGGAAGCTGAGGCCAACATTCCTAGGGCCTCACTTCCCTACTCAGACACCTCACCGGCCTTGTACTTTACCTAAGCACACCAGAGGTAGTGATTCCCCATGGTGGAGACCCTCTCATACCCTTAGGGCGAGGGATTGCTTAGTGGACCATAACATAGGGGGCAACCATGCTAGTGCAGGTGCTTCCTTATATGGCCACTTAGTCAATATAGGCTCAACTGGTCAAGGTTAGCCTTATCTCCTTTCGTTTGGGGGGTTATGTAGGAAGGTGGAATCTGACTATATGGTTGCCCCCACTTTTTTCATGGTGTTTTGCTGGTTTATGACTCTAGTTGGACTGGGACCCTGCTATTCAGGGCCCCAGTCTATCTGCTCTCTCTAAATGACATGGAGTGCACTCTAGGTGCACTAGTGATTGGATACTGTGGTGCCTTATGAGTCCCTAGTATATGGTACCTTAGGTGCCAAGGGCATAGGTACTTCACAGGCCTACCAGGGGCTGCAGCATGTGTTATGCCACCCCTGGGAAGCAGTCTAAATCTGACACCACAGGCCTGCTACTGCAGCCTGGGTGAGGTGGTGCTAGCACCCCTCACTGAGATATAGGTTTCCTATATCTCTCCTGCACACACATATAAACCTATCAGTCACCCCTAAGGCAGGCCCTATCAATCCTGAGGGCAGGGTGCTTGGCTTCTATGTGAGGGGGTGCCTCTGCATGAGCAGGGCCCCTCTGCAGTTCTCAGAGTCCATTCTCTGGTGCTGTTTGTGGATGCGGTTAAACCATATACTCTTAAGTGCATTATATCCTCGCGGTAAATGCTAACTTTGGAATGGCTGCATCAAAACATGTCGTGTTTGGTGTCAAACATCTTGGAATACTACCCCCGCCAATCTTGGCGGCGGGGGTAGCATTCCACCCTTCTAGAGGGATAAGACATGTACCTGCTGTGGAAACGCGGTAGAATCCTAAAGAGCCCTGGCATCACAAAATGGATGCCACCAGTCACAGACACTGGGCTGCCCTCCTGCTGATGACCGAAACTCACAGTGGAGGAAGCCCAACAATAGGCATCCTGTCACAGGGAGGTGTAACCACCTTCCAGACAGGGTTTAGTGTATTGGGGCTGGGTGGGTGCACTCTTAGAGTGCTTTGAAGTCCTGCACTGGGGGAGCAGAAGGCTCCTCTGTGCATATGCCAGTTCAAACCAGCTCAGGGGCTACCTGCCCCTGCTCTGGCGCGAAACTGGACAAAGGGAAGTGGGTGTAGCCACCCCTCCCTTGACCCTCCCATAGGTGGGGTCATAGAGCTAGTCCATCCCCTCTTTTTAGTATAAGAGGGGGAACCTTGCCATTGCAAAGCAGATAACCCCTGGACGACGCTCTACAGAAGAATCCTGGCCCTTCGACGTTCCACTACCTTTGGAAGACAGAAGAATCTCCCTTGGAGTCAAGGAGTGACTCCCCTGCTTGGCAGGCACCAAAAACGACAACGACGGTCGCAAACTACGCCGCTCCCGCCGGAGTCCGAAGTCCCTGCAGCCCAAGAAGTGGATTTCCTGACCTCTCCCAGGCCATCGTGAGTCCCCAGCGAAGCTGAGGCAAGTGGACCCCACGAGTAACGAGGAACCGCGACCCCTGGGTACCGTGCACTATTGTCGAGTGCAACCCCTTCACAACGTTCTACGAACTTGTGCTTTGGACCACGTGTGGTCCCGACCTCCAGCAGGAATCCCTCCGAAGATCAGAGGCCTACACCGTCCCGAGTGACCGTGGGCCCCTGTTGAGTGATTCCGCCCGAGGTGTCTTCGCGATCCCTTGCCCGCTGGCTTGTGGGTCCCCAGAAGACTTCTTAAAGAAACCAAAGGGCTCCCCTGGTTGCTCCAGGCCTGCCCTGACTTACCCTCGCTGGGTGAGTCCCTCAGACCTTGCTGGTCTGCGCCATCGACTTTTCTCCATCTCCCCGAGACTTGCGGCTGCCAAGGCTTGTTGGCTCCGATCGAGTTGCCGACACCGCAGTCAGCTGCAGACGTCGAGGGACACACCGAATCCAGCTCCTGGTCGTCGTCGACGCCTCCTGGACCACGTGGCTGAAGAGTCAAGGCACCCGCAACCGACCTGAAGCGACCGACGACGGTGGGCATCCATCTTCCTTGCCCCGGGTCACTGCCAAGTGACTTTGAACACTGTCCCCTCTGCTTTCAGGTCATCCTTCTTCAGAATCCAGGCTTGGATTCCACCGGACACTTCTTCAGCTCCCGCAAGCAGCAAGTCTTCTTTGTTCGCCATTGAAAACGACGCCGCGACCCGACACCAAAGGACACCTGTGCACCCGGCTTCCCTGGGTGAGGTAACTCCAGCACTACGGTGCTCCTGTGGGTGTGGGCCCTAGAACTACTTACCCTGTAAGTGACTTGCTTGTAGGTTCTCCCGAAGTATCCTAAAACTCTTTATTTCCAACCGCGACTTGCCCCATTGAAGTTAACGGCGATTCGCGCCTGTGTATCCACACTGCACGCGTCCCCCGTGGGTCCTTTACTTACCTGCCTTGGGTGGTTTCGTGAGGCCCCAGCACTTCTGAAGGCCCTAGGCCTTGTCTCCTTGCAAGTCGTTGTTTCTAAGTCTCTTACTTAGTATATGGTCTGGTACGCCCCTAGGGCCCCAGCCATATTTTGTGCTTAACTTATTGTGAAACGTTGATTTGTGCATATGTTTGTCTTCTAATCTCATAAAGAGATTAGTAGAGAGTTATTTAGAAATAAATACATATATATTTGATATATATACACCTGTGTGGTGTCTTTTCATTTGGTGATTCAAGAGATTATAGGGTAAAACAAGCTGCTTTACATTCCTCCGAGACTTAGCCTGAAGGCTGCTCTCCACAGCTACCACTAGGATAGCTTTCTTTAAAAGGTTGTCTTAAACCTATCTACCATAAGAGTCGATTTGCCCTGGTGCAAGGTGTCCACTTTAATTAGTGGAACAGCATATACCAGGCCAACTTCTCACAGTATATATGTGTATATGTATGTATATATGTGTATATGTATGTATATATGTGTATATGTATGTATATATGTGTATATGTATGTATATATGTGTATATGTGTATGTGTGTATATGTGTATGTGTGTATATGTGTATGTGTATGTATATGTATGTATGTGTATGTATGTATAAGTATATATGTGTATATGTATATATGTATATATATATATATATATATATATATATATGTATGTGTGTATGTATATATATATATATATATATATATATATATATATCCAAGTAGACTCCTTCTTACTTGGCCAGTCTCCTAGAGGCGACAAGAAGAGCGCGGACCGCCGTGGCTCGTCAACTGCAGTTTATTCAAACTCACAAAGACGTGCAGCAGCCATGACGCGTTTCGTCCCTCACAGGGGACTTGATCACATGACGCGCTATCGGCCATGACAGTCTATTTAAATACATTTCACTCTCTCACTTTTTTTCCTTTTTTCCTTTTTTCCAACCATGTGATTAACACCTTACAGTGACAGTGCAGTTTGAACAAATAGCAGGTAAGATGATTATTACTTGATTTGCTAAAGATTACATGGAACACAGTTGTCAACATTTGATTACCATCACTTGTGATTGTAAACGTAATGTAAAACATTATCAACATGGATTTCTGCATAAATGCAAGTTTTGTAGAGGCCGCAGGTTATGTAAATAAATATATAAATATATAAATAAATTAATATATGAAAATAAATACATAAAAGATACATATAAAAATATGTGCATATATATATCTGCTGCCTTGCAAAACGTAAACAGATTGGTCTATATATTGTTGATTTTTGATCTTGGTTTTAATACCTGACAACTTCCTAAAATCCCTGTCTGTATGCTAAATCAGAAAGTAGTTGTATGTGCACCTGATTAATTTAATCTGGCTGCAATGTTTTTCCTATTTTCACTATTGTTACCTGTTCCCTATTGTTCCTACAATAAAAATCATGTTACAAGTGATTAGTGCTAACTGTGCTTAAAAACCGAATAATAAAATGAGAAAACATCTATATACAGAGTCTGTTTGAGCGGCTTGGCTACATGTTAGTGTGATTGTTAAAGATTTATTTTTTAGAAGAGAAGAAAAAGAAGTCAGTTGAATATATGAGTAAAACCATGTAAGTATATAAATATATAACATTTTATAAATATATAAATATATAGATACAAGTCCGGTTGGATCATCCATGAAAATGTAATATAACTTTATAATTTCATAATGTCATTCGAGGTGCTAAATTAAAATCAAAAAATCATTTATACACAATCATTTGTTAATGCAGGACCCCAAGTGTTTTACATATAAAAGACTGGCATGCAGTTCTTCAGTGGCATTTAACCCTTTGGGGTGTTTAGTATCGAGGTTTAGAATGTAGTACATCTCCAACTTGCGGAGTGCCTTCTCCCGATCACCACCCCTTTGTTCATTGGAATGGAATCTACTAGATAGTATTGTAGTTCCTTGGGGTTGCCATCATGTTTCTCATTAAAGTGGCGGGCCACTGGATATGCCGGATCGTTATTCCTGATTGCTCGTATGTGCTGGAGCACCCTTTTGTGGCCTTGCAGGATGGTACTGCCTACATATTTCAATTTGCAAGGGCACTCCAGCACATAGACTACAAAATCGGTTTACAATTTAACACCTTGTCTATAGGTATTTCTTTTTCACCGAATGGGGTCTTGTATTTGGTCATAGATATGCCATGTTGGCAAGCTTTACAAGTTTTGCACCTATGGAAGCCCAACCGTTGGGATAGACAAGTACTTTTAGTTGGAGGGCCGCATGGGTCATTTTTGACCAGGGCGTCTTTTCATTGATTTACCCCTGCAGTATGTTATTGCGGGTTGTTTAGGGACTGTGGGGCCAATGACAGGGTCCTGTCTAATCAAATGCCAGTTTTTCTTGATTATTTTTTGTGCCGCACCCTCCTGTTGGTTATATTTCAGGATGAATCTAAATTTGTCTGATGTGTCAATTCTCTCTCTCCCCTTAGGTTTAGTTTTTAAGAGGGCTGCTCTTGATTCCTGATTGCTTTTAGTGAGTGCAGTTTCCAAACATTTCTTGCTATACCCTCTCTCCCGGAATCTTCTTATGCACTCTCCCTGAGCCATAAGTAGGTCCTGCTCATTGCTGCAAATTCGCTTCAGCCGCAATAGCTCGCCATATGGTATACTTTGTACAAGATGCCCAGGATGGGCACTACTGCAGCATGTAAAATGGCATTCCCGCTGTTGGTTTTCTGTGAAGTCGTGTTTCAATTTTCTTATTCTCAATGTAAACTTCTATGTCCAAAAAGTTGACAGATTTGTCACTTATGCAGGCACTGAAGTTTAGATTAAGTTGGTTTTATAAATTTGTGCAACAAATCTTTCTACTTCAGTTCGTGTGCCATGCCAGACTAGGAAGAGGTCATCAATGAACCTCCACCATGCTTTCACATTTTTGGTCATGGTCTCTGTGTGCTTTCATGAGGACCAGCTCCTCCCACCAGCCCATATGCAAACATGCATAGCTGGGGAGAAGCTGGCTCCCATGGCGACTCCTCTTGCCTGCTGAAAATAAGCATTTTGGAACATAAAAATGTTACTAGTTAGGCAGCTTTCTATCATGTTGATTAACATATTAGTATGTTCAATGTACTCCGGACCCCTACGTGCAAGATAATATTGCACGGCTCTGAGACCGTCTTTATGTTTGATCGACGTATATAGGGAGGTCACATCCAGAGTAATAAGTAAATATTCATCCTCCCATTGGAAATCAAACATTTTTTCCAAAAAATCCCCAGTGTCCCTGATATAGGAAGCCAATGACTGGACGTATTCCTGGAGAAAAAGTCAATGTATATTGATGTCTTTTCAAAAATACTGTTCCTGGCCCGAAATGATCGGCCTACCTGGTGGTTTGCAAGCATCTTTGTGGATCTTGGGGATGAAATACAGTATCGGTGTTACAGGATTATTGTTTCTCAGGTACTTATATTCATCCATGGAAATGAGTCCTGTATTTTTCCAGGCCGCCAATTTTAAATTATATGCTCCATGTATTGTGTTCAAAGCTTGTTTGCTGCTGCGGCAGTAACAGGAGGTGTCATTCAATTGGTTCATGGCTTCACTGATATAATCCTCCTGTTTCCATAGAATCACATTTCCGCCCTTATCGGCGCTCCTGACTGACTATTTCACTATTGTTTTTAGTTTCGTCATGAGTTGATGGTATTGAAGTTCCTTTGTATTTTTATTTTGTTTTTTTATTGTTTGTGTTGCCGCCAGAACCAGTACTTTGAATTTTTCGATTGAGTTTTTTTAGATCATTCACAACTTGTTCTTGGAAAATGTCTATCGTGTCTTTCAACATCACGGGGTAAAATGTAGATGGCGGCTTGAATGGGGTTTGACCTGCTTGCTGTGTACTGACCGGTGACTTTGGTGTTTCTGGGTCTGTATTGAAGATCTCTCCCTCATTCAGTAGATCCTGTAGTACTTTAACCAGTTGGCTGTCTGACCCACTGTTACCCATACTGGTTCCTTCCTCTTGTGTTTGGTTGTTTGGGTCTTCATTAATGTTCTTTGGGGCCCCAGGTTTTGACAGTTTCACTTGCCTGAAGTATTTTTGTAATTTCAGTTTACGGACACTTTTGTAAATGTCAACTCTCGTGACTGCGTAATTGAAGGAACTCTCCGGGCAATAAGAGAGTCCCAAAGACAGGAGTTGTTCCTCTGCTTTGTTTAATGTAATGTCTGTTAGGTTGATAACTGTTTTAGACTCCGTATTTGAAGCCTCAGTCAATACTTCCGCCAGTATTTCTTCTGTTGGCGTTTCGGCTGTCTTTTGTTGTCTTCGGTGTCTACTTGCCTTGCGCCTCTCCCTGCGTTTCCTGCTTCTGCTGATCCTTGGTTGCCCTGTTATGTGTATATGTGTATATATATATATATATATATATATATATATATATATATATATATATATATATATATATATATATATATATATATGTATGTATGTATGATATATTGATATATTCACACAAAAAATTAAAGTAACCTTATAGTTAGGCGAATATGTCAGTGATAACATTAACGTTTGAACTAAAAAACACACACAAATTCATCAGTTATAGTTAGCAGTGCTAACTATAACTTGTGCCCCGTCATGCACTGCTTATGATCTCACATATGAAATCACTCATGACATGGTCTATGACATCATTTATGACATCACTGTTGTATCTCAAATGTCCCCCCTCTCCGAGCCGTTATCGGCCTGGTGACCTCATCTCCCTGGGCCACTTATTTAACCCGTTCGCTGCTTCTGTCGGCCAACGGCCGTCGTGAGCACTACCTCCGTAGTGCTGCGAACGTCCGTTGGCGCGACGCGGCCCCGCCCACTCTTCAAAGCCGCCACACCGCGGCTGAATTTCGACTTGCTTGGTAAAGGGGTTAAATAAAGGGAAGGAGTGCGGGCCCCCTCCTCAAGCCTTGTTAGCCCTGGGGACCCCATCCCCAGGGCCACTTATTTAAATGGGAGGGGGTATGCGGCCCCCTCCTCCCAAGGCCAATTTTGGCCCCGGGACCCCATCCCTCGGGGCATGGCCACATTTTTTTTGTTTGTTTTTATTTTTAAGGAGGGGGCTGCGTGGCCCCACTCCTTAGGCCTCTATTGGCCCCGGGGACCCCATCCCCCGGGCTGTGCCTCTTTATTTATTTTTTTAATTTTAATATTGAAGGGGGGAGCCGTGTGGCCCCCCTCCTGGGCCACTTCTGGCCCCGGGGACCCCATACCCCGGGGCCGGCCCGTTGTGTGGGGACAGTGAGGGAGCCCCAATGCCCCCACGGTCCCGCCGGCTTCCCGCCTCCTGCGGGAGCCGGCATTGCTTTTGAGCAAGGGGAGCTGCTGACATGCAATCCTGCTTTGCTTCATTGTAGCGCGAGCAGGTTTTCCTCTCTCTCTCTGTCAGTCAGTATCTCTCTCAGTCAGTCAGTATCTCTCTCCAGTCAGTCAGTATCTCTCTCCAGTCAGTCAGTATCTCTCTCAGTCAGTCAGTAGCTCTCTCAGTCAGTCTCTCTCTCTCAGTCAGTCAGTCTCTCTCTCTCCAGTCAGTCAGTCTCTCTCTGTCAGTCAGTCTCTCTCTGTCAGTCAGTCTCTCTCTGTCAGTCAGTCAGTCTCTCTCTGTCAGTCAGTCAGTCTCTCTCTGTCAGTCAGTCAGTCTCTCTCTGTCAGTCAGTCAGTCTCTCTCTGTCAGTCAGTCAGTCTCTCTCTGTCAGTCAGTCAGTCTCTCTGTGTCAGTCAGTCAGTCTCTCTCTGTCAGTCAGTCAGTCTCTCTGTGTCAGTCAGTCAGTCTCTCTGTGTCAGTCAGTCAGTCTCTCTGTGTCCAGTCAGTCAGTCTCTCTCTGTCAGTCAGTCCAGTCTCTCTCTGTCAGTCAGTCAGTCTCTCTCTGTCAGTCAGTCAGTCTCTCTGTGTCAGTCAGTCAGTCTCTCTGTGTCAGTCAGTCAGTCTCTCTCTGTCAGTCAGTCTCTCTCTGTCAGTCAGTCAGCTCTCTCTCTGTCAGTCAGTCAGTCTCTCTTGAGTCAGTCAGTCGCTCCAGTCAGTCAGTCTCTCCCGGTCAGTCTCCCTCAGTCAGTCAGTCTCTCTAGTCAGTCTCTCTCCAGTCAGTCTCTCTCAGTCAGTCTCTCTTCAGTCAGTCTCTCTCAGTCAGTCTCTCTCAGTCAGTCTCTCTGTCAGTCAGTCCAGTCTCTCTCTGTCAGTCAGTCAGTCTCTCTCTGTCAGTCAGTCAGTCTCTCTCTGTCAGTCAGTCAGTCTCTCTGTCAGTCAGTCAGTCTCTCTGTCAGTCAGTCAGTCTCTCTGTGTCAGTCAGTCAGTCTCTCTCTGTCAGTCAGTCAGTCTCTCTCTGTCAGTCAGTCAGTCTCTCTGAGTCAGTCAGTCTCTCTGAGTCAGTCAGTCTCTCTGAGTCAGTCAGTCGCTCAGTCAGTCAGTCTCTCCCGGTCAGTCTCCCTCAGTCAGTCAGTCTCCCTCAGTCAGTCAGTCTCTCTCAGTCAGTCTCTCTCAGTCAGTCTCTCTCAGTCAGTCTCTCTCAGTCAGTCTCTCTCAGTCAGTCTCTCTCAGTCAGTCTCTGTCAGTCTCTCTCTGTCAGTCTCTCTCTGTCAGTCTCTCTCTGTCAGTCTCTCTCTGTCAGTCTCTCTCTGTCAGTCTCTCTCTGTCAGTCTCTCTCTCTGTCAGTCAGTCTCTCTCAGTCAGTCAGTCTCTCTCTCAGTCAGTCAGTCTCTCTCAGTCAGTCAGTCTCTCTCAGTCAGTCAGTCTCTCTCAGTCAGTCTCTCTCAGTCAGTCAGTCTCTCTCTCACTCAGTCAGTCTCTCTCTGTGTCAGTCTCTCTCTGTCAGTCTCTCTCACTCAGTCTCTCTCTGTCAGTCTCTCTCTGTCAGTCTCTCTCTGTCAGTCTCTCTCTGTCAGTCTCTCTCAGTCAGTCAGTCTCTCTCAGTCAGTCAGTCTCTCTCTCAGTCAGTCAGTCTCTCTCAGTCAGTCAGTCTCTCTGTCAGTCAGTCTCTCTCAGTCAGTCTCTCTCAGTCAGTCTCTCTGTCAGTGTCTCAGTCTCTCTCAGTCAGTCAGTCTCTCTGTCAGTCAGTCTCTCTGTCAGTCAGTCTCTCTCTCTGTCAGTCAGTCTCTCTCTCACTCAGTCAGTCTCTCTCAGTCAATCAGTCTCTCTGTCAGTCAGTCTCTCTCTCACTCAGTCAGTCTCTCTCAGTCAGTCAGTCTCTCTCTCAGTCTCTCTCTGTCAGTCTCTCTCTGTCAGTCTCTCTCTGTCAGTCTCTCTCTCAGTCAGTCTCTCTCTGTCAGTCAGTCTCTCTCTCTGTCAGTCAGTCAGTCAGAGTCAGTCAGTCAGTCTCTCTCACTCAGTCTCTCTCAGTCAGTCAGTCTCTCTCAGTCAGTCAGTCTCTCTCTGTCAGTCAGTCTCTCTCTGTCAGTCAGTCTCTCTCTGTCAGTCTCTCTCTCAGTCAATCAGTCTCTCTCTCAGTCAGTCAGTCTCTCTCAGTCAGTCAGTCAGTCTCTCTCTCTCAGTCAGTCTCTCTCTCAGTCAGTCTCTCTCAGTCAGTCTCTCTCTCTCTCTGTCAGTCTCTCTCTCTCTCTGTCAGTCTCTCTCTCTCTCTGTCAGTCTCTCTCTCTCTCTGTCAGTCAGTCTCTCTCTCTCTCTGTCAGTCAGTCTCTCTCTCTCTCTGTCAGTCAGTCTCTCTCTCTGTCAGTCAGTCAGTCTCTCTCTCTGTCAGTCAGTCAGTCTCTCTCTCTGTCAGTCAGTCAGTCTCTCTCTCACTCAGTCAGTCTCTCTCAGTCAGTCAGTCTCTCTCAGTCAGTCAGTCTCTCTCTGTCAGTCAGTCTCTCTCTGTCAGTCAGTCTCTCTCTCTCAGTCAGTCAGTCTCTCTCTCTCAGTCAGTCAGTCTCTCTCAGTCAGTCAGTCAGTCTCTCTCAGTCAGTCTCTCTCAGTCAGTCAGTCAGTCTCTCTCAGTCAGTCAGTCTCTCTCTCAGTCAGTCAGTCTCTCTCAGTCAGTCAGTCTCTCTCAGTCAGTCAGTCTCTCTCTGTCAGTCAGTCTCTCTCTGTCAGTCTCTCTCTCAGTCAGTCTCTCTCTCAGTCAGTCAGTCTCTCTCAGTCAGTCTCTCTCAGTCAGTCTCTCTCAGTCAGTCTCTCTCAGTCAGTCTCTCTCAGTCAGTCTCTCTCAGTCAGTCTCTCTCTGTCAGTCTCTCTCAGTCAGTCAGTCAGTCTCTCTCAGTCAGTCAGTCTCTCTCAGTCAGTCAGTCTCTCTCAGTCAGTCAGTCTCTCTCAGTCAGTCAGTCTCTCTCAGTCAGTCTCTCTCAGTCAGTCAGTCTCTCTCAGTCAGTCTCTCTCAGTCAGTCTCTCTCAGTCAGTCTCTCTCAGTCAGTCTCTCTCAGTCAGTCTCTCTCAGTCAGTCTCTCTCAGTCAGTCTCTCTCAGTCAGTCTCTCTCTGTCAGTCAGTCAGTCTCTCTGTCAGTCAGTCTCTCTGTCAGTCAGTCTCTCTGTCAGTCTCTCTCTGTCAGTCTCTCTCAGTCAGTCTCTCTCAGTCAGTCTCTCTCAGTCAGTCTCTCTGTCAGTCAGTCTCTCTGTCAGTCAGTCTCTCTGTCAGTCAGTCTCTCTCAGTCAGTCTCTCTCAGTCAGTCTCTCTCAGTCAGTCAGTCTCTCCCAGTCAGTCAGTCTCTCCCAGTCAGTCAGTCTCTCTCAGTCAGTCAGTCTCTCTCAGTCAGTCTCTCTCAGTCAGTCTCTCTCAGTCAGTCTCTCTCAGTCAGTCTCTCTCAGTCAGTCTCTCTCTGTCAGTCTCTCTCTGTCAGTCAGTCTCTCTGTCAGTCAGTCTCTCTCTGTCAGTCAGTCTCTCTCTCACTCAGTCAGTCTCTCTCTCACTCAGTCAGTCTCTCTCTCACTCAGTCAGTCTCTCTTTCACTCAGTCAGTCTCTCTCAGTCAGTCAGTCTCTCTCAGTCAGTCAGTCTCTCTCTCTCTCAGTCAGTCTCTCTCTCAGTCAGTCTCTCTCTCAGTCAGTCTCTCTCTCAGTCAGTCTCTCTCTCTCAGTCAGTCTCTCTCTCTCAGTCAGTCTCTCTCAGTCAGTCTCTCTTCTCAGTCAGTCTCTCTCAGTCAGTCTCTCTCAGTCAGTCTCTTCTCTGTCAGTCAGTCTCTCTCTGTCAGTCAGTCAGTCTCTCTCAGTCAGTCAGTCTCTCTCAGTCAGTCAGTCTCTCTCAGTCAGTCAGTCTCTCTCAGTCAGTCAGTCTCTCTCAGTCAGTCAGTCTCTCTCAGTCAGTCAGTCTCTCTCTGTCAGTCAGTCTCTCTCTGTCAGTCTCTCTCTCAGTCAGTCTCTCTCTCAGTCAGTCAGTCTCTCTCAGTCAGTCTCTCTCAGTCAGTCTCTCTCAGTCAGTCTCTCTCAGTCAGTCTCTCTCAGTCAGTCTCTCTCTGTCAGTCTCTCTCTGTCAGTCTCTCTCTGTCAGTCAGTCTCTCTCAGTCAGTCAGTCTCTCCCAGTCAGTCAGTCTCTCCCAGTCAGTCAGTCTCTCCCAGTCAGTCAGTCTCTCTCAGTCAGTCAGTCTCTCCCAGTCAGTCAGTCTCTCCCAGTCAGTCAGTCTCTCTCAGTCAGTCTCTCTCAGTCAGTCTCTCTCAGTCAGTCAGTCTCTCTCTCACTCAGTCAGTCTCTCTTTCACTCAGTCAGTCTCTCTGTCAGTCAGTCTCTCTCAGTCAGTCAGTCTCTCTCTCAGTCAGTCTCTCTCTCAGTCAGTCAGTCTCTCTCTCAGTCAGTCATTCTCTCTCTCAGTCAGTCATTCTCTCTCTTAGTCAATCAGTCTCTCTCTCAGTCAATCAGTCTCTCTGTCAGTCAGTCTCTCTCTCACTCAGTCAGTCTCTCTCAGTCAGTCAGTCTCTCTCAGTCAGTCAGTCTCTCTCTGTCAGTCAGTCTCTCTCTGTCAGTCAGTCTCTCTGTCAGTCAGTCAGTCTCTCAGTCAGTCAGTCTCTCTCTCAGTCAGTCATTCTCTCTCTCAGTCAGTCATTCTCTCTCTCAGTCAATCAGTCTCTCTCTCAGTCAATCAGTCTCTCTCTCAGTCAGTCAGTCTCTCTCTCACTCAGTCAGTCTCTCTCAGTCAGTCAGTCTCTCTCAGTCAGTCAGTCTCTCTCTGTCAGTCAGTCTCTCTCTGTCAGTCAGTCTCTCTCAGTCAGTCAGTCTCTCTCTGTCAGTCAGTCTCTCTCTGTCAGTCAGTCTCTCTCTGTCAGTCAGTCTCTCTCTGTCAGTCAGTCTCTCTCTGTCAGTCAGTCTCTCTCTCAGTCAGTCAGTCTCTCTGTGTCAGTCAGTCAGTCTCTCTCTGTCAGTCAGTCTCCCTCAGTCAGTCAGTCTCTCTCTGTCAGTCAGTCTCTCTCTGTCAGTCAGTCTCTCTCTGTCAGTCAGTCTCTCTCTGTCAGTCAGTCTCTCTCTGTCAGTCAGTCTCTCTCTGTCAGTCAGTCTCTCTCTCAGTCAGTCAGTCTCTCTCGTCAGTCAGTCTCTCTCAGTCGCTCTCTCAGTCTCGCTCACTCAGTCTCTCTCACTCAGTCTCTCTCACTCAGTCTCTCTCACTCAGTCTCTCTCAGTCAGTCTCTCTCAGTCAGTCTCTCTCTGTCAGTCAGTCTCTCTCAGTCAGTCAGTCTCTCTCAGTCAGTCTCTCTCTCTCTGTCAGTCAGTCTCTCTCAGTCAGTCAGTCTCTCTCAGTCAGTCAGTCTCTCTCTCAGTCAGTCAGTCTCTCTCAGTCAGTCTCTCTCTCTCTGTCAGTCAGTCTCTCTCTGTCAGTCTCTCTCTGTCAGTCTCTCTCTGTCAGTCTCTCTCTGTCAGTCTCTCTCTGTCAGTCTCTCTAGCAGTCAGTCTCTCTCTCTCAGTCACTCTCTCTCAGTCAGTCAGTCTCTCTCTGTCAGTCAGTCAGTCAGTCTCTCTGTCAGTCAGTCTCTCTCAGTCAGTCTCTCTCTGTCAGTCTCTCTCTGTCAGTCTCTCTCTGTCAGTCTCTCTCTGTCAGTCTCTCTCTGTCAGTCTCTCTCTATCAGTCTCTCTCTGTCAGTCTCTCTCAGTCAGTCTCTCTCTCTCAGTCACTCTCTCTCAGTCAGTCAGTCTCTCTCTGTCAGTCAGTCTCTCTCTGTCAGTCAGTCAGTCAGTCTCTCTGTCAGTCAGTCTCTCTCAGTCAGTCTCTCTCTGTCAGTCTCTCTCTGTCAGTCTCTCTCTGTCAGTCTCTCTCTGTCAGTCTCTCTCTGTCAGTCTCTCTCTGTCAGTCTCTCTCTGTCAGTCTCTCTCAGTCAGTCTCTCTCAGTCAGTCTCTCTCAGTCAGTCTCTCTCAGTCAGTCTCTGTCAGTCTCTCTCTGTCAGTCTCTCTCAGTCAGTCTCTCTCAGTCAGTCTCTGTCAGTCTCTCTCTGTCAGTCTCTCTCTGTCAGTCTCTCTGTCAGTCAGTCTCTCTCTGTCAGTCAGTCAGTCTCTCTCTGTCAGTCAGTCAGTCAGTCTCTCTGTCAGTCAGTCAGTCTCTCTCTGTCAGTCAGTCTCTCTGTGTCAGTCAGTCAGTCTCTCTGTGTCAGTCAGTCAGTCTCTCTGTGTCAGTCAGTCAGTCTCTCTGTGTCAGTCAGTCAGTCTCTCTCTGTCAGTCAGACAGTCTCTCTCTGTCAGTCAGTCAGTCTCTCTCTGTCAGTCAGTCAGTCTCTCTCTGTCAGTCAGTCAGTCTCTCTGTGTCAGTCAGTCAGTCTCTCTCTGTCAGTCAGTCAGTCTCTCTCTGTCAGTCAGTCAGTCTCTCTGTGTCAGTCAGTCAGTCTCTCTCTGTCAGTCAGTCAGTCTCTCTCTGTCAGTCAGTCAGTCTCTCTCTGTCAGTCAGTCAGTCTCTCTGAGTCAGTCAGTCTCTCTGAGTCAGTCAGTCGCTCAGTCAGTCAGTCTCTCCCGGTCAGTCTCCCTCAGTCAGTCAGTCTCTCTCAGTCAGTCTCTCTCAGTCAGTCTCTCTCAGTCAGTCTCTCTCAGTCAGTCTCTCTGTCAGTCAGTCAGTCTCTCTCTGTCAGTCAGTCAGTCTCTCTCTGTCAGTCAGTCAGTCTCTCTCTGTCAGTCAGTCAGTCTCTCTCTGTCAGTCAGTCAGTCTCTCTGTCAGTCAGTCAGTCTCTCTGTGTCAGTCAGTCAGTCTCTCTCTGTCAGTCAGTCAGTCTCTCTCTGTCAGTCAGTCAGTCTCTCTCTGTCAGTCAGTCAGTCTCTCTGAGTCAGTCAGTCTCTCTGAGTCAGTCAGTCGCTCAGTCAGTCAGTCTCTCCCGGTCAGTCTCCCTCAGTCAGTCAGTCTCTCTCAGTCAGTCTCTCTCAGTCAGTCTCTCTCAGTCAGTCTCTCTCAGTCAGTCTCTCTCAGTCAGTCTCTCTCAGTCAGTCTCTCTCAGTCAGTCTCTCTCAGTCTCTCTCTGTCAGTCTCTCTCTGTCAGTCTCTCTCTGTCAGTCTCTCTCTGTCAGTCTCTCTCTGTCAGTCTCTCTCTCAGTCAGTCAGTCTCTCTCTCAGTCAGTCAGTCTCTCTCAGTCAGTCAGTCTCTCTCTCAGTCAGTCAGTCTCTCTCAGTCAGTCAGTCTCTCTCAGTCAGTCTCTCTCAGTCAGTCAGTCTCTCTCTCACTCAGTCAGTCTCTCTCTGTGTCAGTCTCTCTCTGTCAGTCTCTCTCACTCAGTCTCTCTCTGTCAGTCTCTCTCTGTCAGTCTCTCTCTGTCAGTCTCTCTCTGTCAGTCTCTCTCTCAGTCAGTCAGTCTCTCTCAGTCAGTCAGTCTCTCTCAGTCAGTCAGTCTCTCTCTCAGTCAGTCAGTCTCTCTCAGTCAGTCAGTCTCTCTCAGTCAGTCAGTCTCTCTGTCAGTCAGTCTCTCTCAGTCAGTCTCTCTGTCAGTGTCTCAGTCTCTCTCAGTCAGTCAGTCTCTCTGTCAGTCAGTCTCTCTGTCAGTCAGTCTCTCTGTCAGTCAGTCTCTCTGTCAGTCAGTCTCTCTCTCTGTCAGTCAGTCTCTCTCTCACTCAGTCAGTCTCTCTCAGTCAGTCAGTCTCTGTCAGTCAGTCTCTCTCTCACTCAGTCAGTCTCTCTCAGTCAGTCAGTCTCTCTCTCAGTCAGTCTCTCTGTCAGTCTCTCTCTGTCAGTCTCTCTCTGTCAGTCTCTCTCTCAGTCAGTCTCTCTCTCAGTCAGTCTCTCTCTGTCAGTCAGTCTCTCTCTCTGTCAGTCAGTCAGTCAGAGTCAGTCAGTCAGTCTCTCTCACTCAGTCTCTCTCCAGTCAGTCAGTCTCTCTCAGTCAGTCAGTCTCTCTCTGTCAGTCAGTCTCTCTCTGTCAGTCAGTCTCTCTCTGTCAGTCTCTCTCTCAGTCAATCAGTCTCTCTCTCAGTCAGTCAGTCTCTCTCAGTCAGTCAGTCAGTCTCTCTCTCTCAGTCAGTCTCTCTCTCAGTCAGTCTCTCTCAGTCAGTCTCTCTCTCTCTCTGTCAGTCTCTCTCTCTCTCTGTCAGTCTCTCTCTCTCTCTGTCAGTCAGTCTCTCTCTCTGTCAGTCTCTCTCTCTCTCTGTCAGTCAGTCTCTCTCTCTGTCAGTCAGTCTCTCTCTCTGTCAGTCAGTCTCTCTCTCTCAGTCAGTCAGTCTCTCTCTCTCAGTCAGTCAGTCTCTCTCAGTCAGTCAGTCAGTCTCTCTCAGTCAGTCAGTCAGTCTCTCTCAGTCAGTCTCTCTCAGTCAGTCTCTCTCAGTCAGTCAGTCTCTCTCTCAGTCAGTCAGTCTCTCTGTCTCAGTCACTCTCTCTCAGTCAGTCAGTCTCTCTCAGTCAGTCAGTCAGTCTCTCTCAGTCAGTCTCTCTCTGTCAGTCTCTCTCTGTCAGTCTCTCTCAGTCAGTCTCTCTAGCAGTCAGTCTCTCTGTCAGTCAGTCTCTCTGTCAGTCAGTCTCTCTCAGTCAGTCTCTCTCAGTCAGTCAGTCAGTCTCTCTCAGTCAGTCAGTCTCTCCCAGTCAGTCAGTCTCTCCCAGTCAGTCAGTCTCTCTCAGTCAGTCAGTCTCTCTCAGTCAGTCAGTCTCTCTCAGTCAGTCAGTCTCTCTCAGTCAGTCTCTCTCAGTCAGTCTCTCTCAGTCAGTCAGTCTCTCTCTCACTCAGTCAGTCTCTCTCTCACTCAGTCAGTCTCTCTCTCACTCAGTCAGTCTCTCTTTCACTCAGTCAGTCTCTCTCAGTCAGTCAGTCTCTCTCAGTCAGTCAGTCTCTCTCTCTCTCAGTCAGCTCTCTCTCAGTCAGTCTCTCTCTCAGTCAGTCTCTCTCTCAGTCAGTCTCTCTCTCAGTCAGTCTCTCTCTCTCCAGTCAGTCTCTCTCTCAGTCAGTCAGTCTCTCTCAGTCAGTCAGTCAGTCTCTCAGTCAGTCAGTCAGTCTCTCTCAGTCAGTCAGTCAGTCTCTCTCAGTCAGTCAGTCTCTCTCCAGTCAGTCAGTCAGTCTCTCTCCAGTCAGTCAGTCTCTCTCTCAGTCAGTCAGTCTCTCTCAGTCAGTCAGTCTCTCTTCAGTCAGTCAGTCAGTCTCTCTCAGTCAGTCAGTCTCTCTCTCAGTCAGTCAGTCTCTCTCTGTCAGTCAGTCTCTCTCTCAGTCAGTCAGTCTCTCTCTCAGTCAGTCTCTCTCAGTCAGTCTCTCTCAGTCAGTCTCTCTCAGTCAGTCTCTCTCAGTCAGTCTCTCTCAGTCTCTCTCAGTCAGTCTCTCTCAGTCAGTCTCTCTCAGTCAGTCTCTCTCTGTCAGTCTCTCTCTGTCAGTCTCTCTCTGTCAGTCTCTCTAGCAGTCAGTCTCTCTAGCAGTCAGTCTCTCTAGCAGTCAGTCTCTCTCTCTCAGTCACTCTCTCTCAGTCACTCTCTCTCAGTCACTCTCTCTCAGTCAGTCAGTCTCTCTCTGTCAGTCAGTCTCTCTCAGTCAGTCAGTCTCTCTCAGTCAGTTAGTCTCTCTCAGTCAGTCAGTCTCTCTCAGTCAGTCAGTCTCTCTCTGTCAGTCAGTCTCTCTCTGTCAGTCAGTCTCTCTCTGTCAGTCAGTCTCTCTCTCAGTCAGTCAGTCTCTCTCGTCAGTCAGTCTCTCTCAGTCGCTCTCTCAGTCTCGCTCACTCAGTCTCTCTCACTCAGTCT
This sequence comes from Calotriton arnoldi, assembly GCA_963921515.1. Classification (NCBI taxonomy): domain Eukaryota; kingdom Metazoa; phylum Chordata; class Amphibia; order Caudata; family Salamandridae; genus Calotriton; species Calotriton arnoldi. The sequence goes on along the minus strand of CAWUFW010008452.1, from coordinate 866,491 downwards.
CTCTCACTCAGTCTCTCTCAGTCAGTCTCTCTCAGTCAGTCAGTCTCTCTCAGTCAGTCTCTCTCTCTCTGTCAGTCAGTCTCTCTCAGTCAGTCAGTCTCTCTCTCAGTCAGTCAGTCTCTCTGTCAGTCTCTCTCTCTCTGTCAGTCAGTCTCTCTCTGTCAGTCTCTCTCTGTCAGTCTCTCTCTGTCAGTCTCTCTCTGTCAGTCTCTCTAGCAGTCAGTCTCTCTCTCTCAGTCAGTCTCTCTCTGTCAGTCAGTCTCTCGGTCAGTCAGTCTCTCTCAGTCAGTCTCTCTCAGTCAGTCTCTCTCTGTCAGTCTCTCTCTGTCAGTCTCTCTCTATCAGTCTCTCTCTGTCAGTCTCTCTCTGTCAGTCTCTCTCTGTCAGTCTCTCTCTGTCAGTCTCTCTCTGTCAGTCTCTCTAGCAGTCAGTCTCTCTCTCTCAGTCACTCTCTCTCAGTCAGTCAGTCTCTCTCTGTCAGTCAGTCAGTCAGTCTCTCTGTCAGTCAGTCTCTCTGTCAGTCAGTCTCTCTCTCAGTCAGTCATTCTCTCTCTCAGTCAGTCATTCTCTCTCTCAGTCAATCAGTCTCTCTCTCAGTCAATCAGTCTCTCTCTCAGTCAGTCTCTCTCTCACTCAGTCAGTCTCTCTCAGTCAGTCAGTCTCTCTCAGTCAGTCAGTCTCTCTCTGTCAGTCAGTCTCTCTCTGTCAGTCAGTCAGTCTCTGTCAGTCAGTCTCTCTCTGTCAGTCTCTCTCTGTCAGTCTCTCTCTGTCAGTCTCTCTCTGTCAGTCTCTCTCAGTCAGTCTCTCTCTCAGTCAGTCTCTCTCTCTCAGTCAGTCTCTCTCTCTCAGTCAGTCTCTCTCTCTCAGTCAGTCTCTCTCAGTCAGTCTCTCTCAGTCAGTCTCTCTCTCAGTCAGTCTCTCTCTCTCAGTCAGTCTCTCTCTCTCAGTCAGTCTCTCTGTCAGTCAGTCTCTCTCAGTCAGTCAGTCTCTCTCAGTCAGTCAGTCTCTCTCAGTCAGTCAGTCTCTCTCAGTCAGTCAGTCTCTCTCAGTCAGTCAGTCTCTCTCTGTCAGTCAGTCTCTCTCTCAGTCAGTCAGTCTCTCTCTCAGTCAGTCAGTCTCTCTCAGTCAGTCTCTCTCTCAGTCAGTCTCTCTCAGTCAGTCTCTCTCAGTCAGTCTCTCTCAGTCAGTCTCTCTCAGTCAGTCTCTCTCAGTCAGTCTCTCTCAGTCAGTCTCTCTCTGTCAGTCTCTCTCTGTCAGTCTCTCTCTGTCAGTCAGTCTCTCTCAGTCAGTCAGTCTCTCCCAGTCAGTCAGTCTCTCCCAGTCAGTCAGTCTCTCCCAGTCAGTCAGTCTCTCCCAGTCAGTCAGTCTCTCTCAGTCAGTCAGTCTCTCCCAGTCAGTCAGTCTCTCCCAGTCAGTCAGTCTCTCTCAGTCAGTCAGTCTCTCTCAGTCAGTCAGTCTCTCTCAGTCAGTCTCTCTCAGTCAGTCAGTCTCTCTCTCACTCAGTCAGTCTCTCTTTCACTCAGTCAGTCTCTCTGTCAGTCAGTCTCTCTCAGTCAGTCAGTCTCTCTCAGTCAGTCAGTCTCTCTCTCAGTCAGTCATTCTCTCTCTCAGTCAGTCATTCTCTCTCTCAGTCAGTCATTCTCTCTCTCAGTCAGTCATTCTCTCTCTCAGTCAATCAGTCTCTCTGTCAGTCAGTCTCTCTCTCACTCAGTCAGTCTCTCTCTCACTCAGTCAGTCTCTCTCAGTCAGTCAGTCTCTCTCTGTCAGTCAGTCTCTCTCTGTCAGTCAGTCTCTCTCTGTGTCAGTCAGTCTCTCTCTCAGTCAGTCAGTCTCTCTCTCAGTCAGTCATTCTCTCTCTCAGTCATTCTCTCTCTCAGTCAGTCATTCTCTCTCTCAGTCAATCAGTCTCTCTGTCAGTCAGTCTCTCTCTCACTCAGTCAGTCTCTCTCAGTCAGTCAGTCTCTCTCAGTCAGTCAGTCTCTCTCTGTCAGTCAGTCTCTCTCTGTCAGTCAGTCTCTCTCTGTCAGTCAGTCTCTCTGTCAGTCAGTCAGTCTCTCAGTCAGTCAGTCTCTCTCTCAGTCAGTCATTCTCTCTCTCAGTCAGTCATTCTCTCTCTCAGTCAATCAGTCTCTCTCTCAGTCAATCAGTCTCTCTCTCACTCAGTCAGTCTCTCTCTCACTCAGTCAGTCTCTCTCTCACTCAGTCAGTCTCTCTCAGTCAGTCAGTCTCTCTCAGTCAGTCAGTCTCTCTCTGTCAGTCAGTCTCTCTCTGTCAGTCAGTCTCTCTCTGTCAGTCAGTCTCTCTGTCAGTCAGTCTCTCTCTGTCAGTCTCTCTCTGTCAGTCTCTCTCTGTCAGTCTCTCTCTGTCAGTCTCTCTCTGTCAGTCTCTCTAGCAGTCAGTCTCTCTGTCTCAGTCACTCTCTCTCAGTCAGTCAGTCTCTCTCTGTCAGTCAGTCAGTCAGTCTCTCTGTCAGTCAGTCTCTCTCTCAGTCAGTCATTCTCTCTCTCAGTCAGTCATTCTCTCTCTCAGTCAATCAGTCTCTCTCTCAGTCAATCAGTCTCTCTGTCAGTCAGTCTCTCTCTCACTCAGTCAGTCTCTCTCAGTCAGTCAGTCTCTCTCAGTCAGTCAGTCTCTCTCAGTCAGTCAGTCTCTCTCAGTCAGTCAGTCTCTCTCAGTCAGTCAGTCTCTCTCTGTCAGTCAGTCTCTCTCTGTCAGTCAGTCTCTCTCTGTCAGTCAGTCTCTCTCTGTCAGTCTCTCTCTGTCAGTCTCTCTCTGTCAGTCTCTCTCTGTCAGTCTCTCTAGCAGTCAGTCTCTCTCTCTCAGTCACTCTCTCTCAGTCAGTCAGTCTCTCTCTGTCAGTCAGTCAGTCAGTCTCTCAGTCAGTCTCTCTCTCTCAGTCAGTCTCTCTCTGTCAGTCTCTCTGTCAGTCAGTCTCTCTCTGTCAGTCTCTCTCTGTCAGTCAGTCTCTCTCTGTCAGTCAGTCAGTCAGTCTCTCTGTCAGTCAGTCTCTCTCTCTCAGTCAGTCTCTCTCTCTCAGTCAGTCTCTCTCTGTCAGTCTCTCTGTCAGTCAGTCTCTCTGTCAGTCAGTCTCTCTCTGTCAGTCTCTCTCTGTCAGTCTCTCTCTGTCAGTCTCTCTCTGTCAGTCTCTCTCTGTCAGTCTCTCTCTGTCAGTCTCTCTAGCAGTCAGTCTCTCTCTCTCAGTCACTCTCTCTCAGTCACTCTCTCTCAGTCACTCTCTCTCAGTCAGTCTCTCTCTGTCAGTCAGTCTCTCTCAGTCAGTCAGTCTCTCTCAGTCAGTCAGTCTCTCTCAGTCAGTCAGTCTCTCTCCTGTCAGTCAGTCTCTCTCTGTCAGTCAGTCTCTCTCTGTCAGTCAGTCTCTCTCTGTCAGTCAGTCTCTCTCTCAGTCAGTCAGTCTCTCTCTCAGTCAGTCAGTCTCTCTCGTCAGTCAGTCTCTCTCAGTCGCTCTCTCAGTCTCGCTCACTCAGTCTCTCTCACTCAGTCTCTCTCACTCAGTCTCTCTCACTCAGTCTCTCTCACTCAGTCTCTCTCACTCAGTCTCTCTCACTCAGTCTCTCTCAGTCAGTCTCTCTCTGTCAGTCAGTCTCTCTCAGTCAGTCTCTCTCTCTCTGTCAGTCAGTCTCTCTCAGTCAGTCAGTCTCTCTCCAGTCAGTCAGCTCTCTCTCTAGTCAGTCAGTCTCTCTCAGTCAGTCTCTCTCTCTCTGTCAGTCAGTCTCTCTCTGTCAGTCTCTCTCTGTCAGTCTCTCTCTGTCAGTCTCTCTCTGTCAGTCTCTTCTGTCGTCTCTCTCTGTCAGTCTCTCTAGTCAGTCAGTCTCTCTCTCTCAGTCTCTCTCTGTCAGTCAGTCAGTCAGTCTCTCTGTCAGTCAGTCTCTCTGTCAGTCAGTCTCTCTGTCAGTCAGTCTCTCTGTCAGTCAGTCTCTCTCAGTCAGTCTCTCTCTGTCAGTCTCTCTCTGTCAGTCTCTCTCTGTCAGTCTCTCTCTGTCAGTCTCTCTCTGTCAGTCTTCTCTGTCAGTCTCTCTCTGTCAGTCTCTCTCTCGTCAGTCTCTCTTCAGTCAGTCTCTGTCAGTCGTCTCTCTGTCAGTCTCTCTCTGTCAGTCTCTCTCTGTCAGTCTCTCTCAGTCAGTCTCTGTCAGTCTCTCTCTGTCAGTCAGTCTCTCTCTGTCAGTCAGTCAGTCTCTCTCTGTCAGTCAGTCAGTCTCTCTGTCAGTCAGTCAGTCTCTCTCTGTCAGTCAGTCAGTCTCTCTGTGTCAGTCAGTCAGTCTCTCTCTGTCAGTCAGTCAGTCTCTCTCTGTCAGTCAGTCAGTCTCTCTCTGTCAGTCAGTCAGTCTCTCTGAGTCAGTCAGTCTCTCTGAGTCAGTCAGTCGCTCAGTCAGTCAGTCTCTCTCCGGTCAGTCTCCCTCAGTCAGTCAGTCTCTCTCAGTCAGTCTCTCTCAGTCAGTCTCTCTCAGTCAGTCTCTCTCAGTCAGTCTCTCTCAGTCAGCTCTCTCTCAGTCAGTCTCTCTCTCAGTCAGTCTCTCTCAGTCTCTCTCAGTCTCTCTCTGTCAGTCTCTCTCTGTCAGTCTCTCTCTGTCAGTCTCTCTCTGTCAGTCTCTCTCTCAGTCAGTCAGTCTCTCTCTCAGTCAGTCAGTCTCTCTCTCAGTCAGTCAGTCTCTCTCAGTCAGTCAGTCTCTCTCAGTCAGTCAGTCTCTCTCAGTCAGTCTCTCTCAGTCAGTCAGTCTCTCTCTCACTCAGTCAGTCTCTCTCTGTGTCAGTCTCTCTCTGTCAGTCTCTCTCACTCAGTCTCTCTCTGTCAGTCTCTCTCTGTCAGTCTCTCTCTGTCAGTCTCTCTCTGTCAGTCTCTCTCTGTCAGTCTCTCTCTCAGTCAGTCAGTCTCTCTCAGTCAGTCAGTCTCTCTCTCAGTCAGTCAGTCTCTCTCAGTCAGTCAGTCTCTCTGTCAGTCAGTCTCTCTCAGTCAGTCTCTCTGTCAGTGTCTCAGTCTCTCTCAGTCAGTCAGTCTCTCTGTCAGTCAGTCTCTCTGTCAGTCAGTCTCTCTCTCTGTCAGTCAGTCTCTCTCTCACTCAGTCAGTCTCTCTCAGTCAGTCAGTCTCTGTCAGTCAGTCTCTCTCTCACTCAGTCAGTCTCTCTCAGTCAGTCAGTCTCTCTCTCAGTCAGTCTCTCTCTGTCAGTCTCTCTCTGTCAGTCTCTCTCTGTCAGTCAGTCTCTCTCTCTGTCAGTCAGTCAGTCAGAGTCAGTCAGTCAGTCTCTCTCACTCAGTCTCTCTCAGTCAGTCAGTCTCTCTCAGTCAGTCAGTCTCTCTCTGTCAGTCAGTCTCTCTCTGTCAGTCAGTCTCTCTCTGTCAGTCTCTCTCTCAGTCAATCAGTCTCTCTCTCAGTCAGTCAGTCTCTCTCAGTCAGTCAGTCAGTCTCTCTCTCTCAGTCAGTCTCTCTCTCAGTCAGTCTCTCTCAGTCAGTCTCTCTCTCTCTCTGTCAGTCTCTCTCTCTCTCTGTCAGTCTCTCTCTCTCTCTCTCAGTCAGTCTCTCTCAGTCAGTCTCTCTCTCTGTCAGTCTCTCTCTCTGTCAGTCTCTCTCTCTGTCAGTCTCTCTCTCTGTCAGTCTCTCTCTCTGTCAGTCTCTCTCTCAGTCAGTCTCTCTCTCTGTCAGTCTCTCTCTCTGTCAGTCTCTCTCTCTGTCAGTCTCTCTCTCTGTCAGTCTCTCTCTCTCGCTCTCTGTCAGTGTCTCTCTCTCTCAGTCAGTCTCTCTCTCAGTCAGTCAGTCACTCTCTGTCAGTCAGTATCTCTCAGTCAGTCTCTCTCAGTCAGTCAGTCTCTCTCAGTCAGTCAGTCTCTCTCTCTGTCAGTCAGTCTCTCTCTCTGTCAGTCAGTCTCTCTCTCTGTCAGTCTCTCTCTCTGTCAGTCAGTCTCTCTCTCTGTCAGTCAGTCTCTCTCTCTGTCAGTCAGTCTCTCTCTGTCAGTCTCTCTCTCTCTCTCTCGGTCAGTCAGTCTCTCTCTCGGTCAGTCTCTCTCTGTCAGTCAGTCTCTCTCAGTCAGTCTCTCTCAGTCAGTCTCTCTCAGTCAGTCTCTCTCAGTCAGTCTCTCTCAGTCAGTCAGTCTCTCTCAGTCAGTCAGTCTCTCTCAGTCAGTCAGTCTCTCTCAGTCAGTCAGTCTCTCTTTCAGTCAGTCTCTCTGAGTCAGTATCTCTCTCTCTCTGTCAGTCTCTCTCTCAGTCAGTCTGTTAGTCAGTCTCTCTCTCTCTGTCAGTCTCTCTCTCTGTCAGTCTCTCTCTGTCAGTCTCTCTCTCTCAGTCAGTCTCTCTCTCTCAGTCAGTCTCTCTCTCTCTGTCAGTCTCTCTCTCTGTCAGTCTCTCTCTCTCTGTCAGTCTCTCTCTCTGTCAGTCTCTCTCTCTGTCAGTCTCTCTCTCTGTCAGTCTCTCTCTGTCAGTCTCTCTCTCTGTCAGTCTCTCTCTCTCGCTCTCTGTCAGTGTCTCTCTCTCTCTGTCATTCTCTCTCTGTCAGTCAGTCTCTCTCTGTCAGTCAGTCTCTATCTCAGTCAGTCAGTCTCTCTCTCTCTCTCTACAACATACCTTAGAAACAGTGCCAATATCTCTGGCTAAACACTTATAAGGTCCCAACGGTCGAGACCTATTGGCGATGCCAATGCTTGTCTTTTATTCTTTCTTCCGTCAGTCTGCGCACCCAGCGCGAGTCGGACATTCCTCAAAATGTTTTGGGCTGGGGTCCTTGTGGGACCCCCTGAGCAGGCCTAGGGGTCAGGGTGTCCTACCCTGCCCCTTTTCTTGTTTTTCATCTTTGTTTAACTGTTTTCTTATGACTCTGGTTCAACCTAGTCCCAAGATGGCTGCCAGGATTTCCTGGATGAAGGGCTGACAGCCAATCAGATTTCACGATGACGTGTGGTTAGGCTCCGCCTAGATATCGATATTTCTTTTTCCTTTCTTTTTTCTTTAATATTTCAAAAACTACTGAACGGATTTACACCATTTAATAAAAAGGACTCTTTCTGAACCAAGACCTACCTTTTTGCCAAATTTGGTGTAATTCCGTTCAGCAGTTCGGGCTGTAGCTTTGTCTAAAGTTTCCTATGGAACATAACATGGGAAAACGCGTTTTGGGACCCCCTTTTTCTCGGCCCCGCTCGCTAATCACCCCGAAACTTTCAAGACCGGAGCTGATCACTAGTTTTGAAAATTTCTCAAGATTCGTCAACCGGCGCCAAAGTTATTGGGAAAACAAAAACACTTTTCCTATGGAAACTAGGTCCTAACTATAACTACCTACTGGACCGCCAGTAGGAGAGATAGAGATATAGAGATATATATATATATATATATATATATATATATATATATATATATATATATATATATATAATAAAACTATGCTTGAAACTATACAGTAGTCAAGTAAAGTAAGCTTATTACCTTATAATGCATTTCCATTGAAGAACAAATAAGTGAGAGCACATGGCCAAGCAGTTTTGTTTCCTTGAAGCGGGTCAAAATAGTTTTCATTTGGTTGTGTCAAAGAAATCTGTGCTCACGCCATTTGGAAGTTTCAAAATGTTTATTTAGAAAAAGAGCCTGTGATTCACAGAGCTGGGAGACATGAGATTCCCTAGTACTGTAGGAGCATAAAAGACAAAGCACCCAAGTACAGAAGGTAAATGTATGTGTTTTCATACAGAGGGCTCAAATGGAGAATGCGTGATGAAAGCGAAACAAAAAACCTATGCAGGTGCAGAAACTAAAATCGTGGGATAGTACACAATGTGACCATCAAACTGAAACAAAAAGGTAAACTTTTAGAGTTGAACGAGCTATTCAAGAATGCATATCTACAATGCCTGGCATGAAAGTGAGGCTTTATACATCATGGGGGGGCACAACTTGAAAGCATTTAACAAGAAATAGCTGCCTCAGTTGCAGCTAAGCAAAGGCATTTTTTTTAAATTCCACGATCCCTTCTCTCTCTTAAGGGTATACAAGAGGTTAAAAAAAGTGATAGAATGCAGATCAGAGAGTAGATCACTGTAGGAGAGTAGGATCTGCCTCTTTTGTTGCCCCCACTTTTTTTCTGATGTTTACACTGGTTTCCGGCTATATTCTGGCTGGGACCCTGCCAATCAGGGCCCCAGCCTCTCTGTTCTCTCTAAACGACTTGGAGTGCACTCTAGGTGCACTAGTGATTGGATACTGTGGTACCTTATGAGTCCCTAGTATATGGTACCTTAGGTACCAAGGGCATAGGTACTTCACAGGCCTACCAGGGGCTGAAGCATGTATTATGCCACCCCTAGGAAGCAGCCTAAATCTGACACCACAGGCCTGCTACTGTAGCCTGAGTGAGGAAGTGCTAGCACCCCTCACTGAGATATAGGTTCCCTATATCTCCCCTGCACACACATTTAAACCTGTCACCCCTAAGGCAGGCCCTATCAATCCTGAGGGCAGGGTGCTTGGTTTCTATGTGAGAGGGTGCGTCTGCCTGAGCAGGGCCCTCTGCAACTCTCAGAGTCCATTCTCTGGTGCTGTTTGTGAATGCAGCCAAACCATATACTCTTAAGTGCATTATATCCTCGCGGTAAATGCTAACTTTGGAATGGCTGCATCGAAACATGTCGTGTTTGGTGTCAAACACTTTGGAATCACTACCCCACACCAGTAACTGGTGTGGGAGTATGATCCCACCCTTCTAGCGGGATAGACATGTACCTACTGTAGAAACGCGGTAGAATCCTAAAGAGCCCTGGCATCACAAAATGGATGCCACCAGTCACAGACACTGGGTTGCCCTCCTGCTGATGACCGACACTCGCAGTGGAGGAGGCCCAACAATAGATATCCTGTCCCAAGGGGTGTGACCACCTCCCAGACAGGGTTTAGTGTATTGGGGTTGGGTGGGTGCACTCCTAGAGTGCTTTGAAGTCCTGCACTGGGGGAGCAGAAGGCTCCTCTGTGCATACCCCAGTTCAAACCGGCTCAGGGGCTACCTGCCCCTGCTCTGGCGCGAAACTGGACAAAGGGAAGTGGGTGTAGCCACCCACTCCCTGACCCTCCCATAGGTGGGGTCATAGAGCTAGTCCCTCCCTTCTTTCTAGTATAAGAGGGGGAACCTGTGCATTGCAACCTAGATACCCCTGGACGACGCTCTACTGAAGAATCCCGGACCTTCGACGTTCCACTACCTCTGGAAGACAGAAGAATCTCCCTTGGAGTCAAGGAGTGACTCCCCTGCTTGGCAGGCACCAAAAACTACAACAACGGTCGCAAACTACGCCGCTCCCGCCGGAGCCCGAAGTCCCTGCAGCCCAGGAAGAGGATTTCCTGACTTCTCCAAGGCCATCGTGAGTCCCCAGCAAAGCTGAGGCAAGTGGACCCCACGAGCGACGAGGAACCGCAGCCCCTGGGTACCGTGCACTATTGTCGAGTGCAACCCCTTCACGACGTTCTACGAACTTGTGCTTTGGACCACATGTGGTCCCAGCCTCTAACAGAGATCCCTCCCAAATTCAGAGGTCTACAACGTCCCGAGTGACCGTGGGCCCCTGTTGAGTGGATCCTCCCGAGGCGTCTTCGCGATCCCTTGCCAGCCGGCTTGTGGGTCCCCAGAAGACTTTTCAACGAAACCAAAGGGCTCCCATGGTTGCTCCAGGCCTGCCCTGACCTACCCTCGCTGGCTAAGTCCCTCAGACCTTGCTGGTCTGCCCCATTGACTTTTCCTCATCATCACGAGACTTGCTGCTACCAAGGCTTGTTGGCTCCAATCGGGTCGCCGATACCACAGTCAGCTGCAGACTTCGTGGGACACGCTGAATCCAGCTCCTGGCCGTCCTCGACACCTCCTGGACCTTGTGGTCTAAGAGTCAAGACACCCGTGAACGACCCGAAGCTGTTGACGACGGTGGGCATTCATCTTCCTTGCCCAGAGTCACTGCCAAGTGACTTTGAACACTGTCCCCTCTGCTTTCAGGTCTTCCTCCTTCCGAAACCAGGCTTGGATTCCAACTGACACTTCTTCTGTCGTCGCAAGCAGCAAGTCTTCATTGGTTCCCATTGAGAACGACGCCGCGACCCGACACCAAAGGACACCTATGCACCCGGCTCCCCTGGGTGAGGTAACTTCAGCACTACGGTGCTCCTGTGGGTGTTGGTCCTAGAACTACTTACCCTGTAAGTGACTTGCTTGTAGCTACCCAAGAAGTGCCCTAAAACTCCTATTTTCCCCGTGCGATTCTCGCACTGGCTCGTACCGGGTTCGCGTCTGTGTTAGACACATCGCGCCCAACTCCCTTGTAACTCTATCAGTATCCGCGTCCTTCGACTCGTACTGACCGATCGGTGTGTTCGCCTCGAACACGCCAGAGACCTGTAACATTGCTAAACTCAATCGCGTTCTCTCGCATAGACTCGTACAGGACTCGCACCGGTGTCTGAACACCGCGTCCGTCCCCTGTGGGTCTCCTACAACTACCTGGGGTGGTTCTTTGGGGTCCCTCGATTCTATATGCTCTAGACCCCAGTCTAGGCAAGCTAGGGCTGTGATATTTGATTGTGCTAACTTATTTTGATAAAACATTGACTTGCACATATGTTCTTGCCTTCTAATCTCATAAAGAGATTAGTAGAGAGTTGTTTAGTAATAAATACATATATATTTGATATATATACCTGTGTGGTGTCTTTTCATTTGGTGATTCAAGAGATTGTGTGGTAAAACAAGCTGCTTTACATTCCTCCAAGACTTAGCCTGAAGGCTGCTCTCCACAGCTACCACTAGGATAGCTTTCTATAAAGGTTGTCTTTAACCTACCAATCATAAGAGTCGAATTGTTCTGGTGCAAGGTGCCCACTCTAACAAGTGGACAGCATATACCAGGCCAACTTCTCACAATCACTAACTGCAAACAAAACAGTCAAGCAAGCCCATCACAGCGTTCTATAAACAAAACTCAGCTTCTAAGCACTCACCAAGCAGTAGCTTGTGTCGCGCACACAAACGCGTCACGCGCCTGGTGTTCAGATAACGCTGTGCCTGAATTATTCCAAGAAGAAGAAATGGCTGGCAGGCATGTAAATGGAGACGACGCTCTGGGGGTTTAAAGTTTCTGTCTAGTGCATTGAGTATTCCATAGCTCGCTGGCAACATGCAGTAAAATGCAGACACTGGCAAGCACAGCCAATAAAGCACCCTTTTAATGACCTCCTAGGAATAGGTAGAGCTCGCGGGGACGATAAACGGGTGATAAACACCAGAGGAAGCCGTCCAAATATAGCCCAGAATTCCAGCGGTGGGGTGATTTGTAATTAGCCTCCATGTAATAAATAATCGCAGTTTAAACATAAGCCTGTGTCTGCAGGAAACTCATTTAATTCCACTGACTGTGTGTGGGAAGACTCGTGTTTGTTTTTTAAATTGCTTTTATTTCTATGATAAGGAATAAGTGCCACTAATGAATACACTCTTGCTTGCGCATTGTAGGCAGAATTATCCAAGTCTTCTTCCAACCTGGAAGGAAGATGCTAAATTAAAGTAATATGAGTGGCCCGCTTTTGGTTCCACCGTGAGTGGGCACCAGATTGCAAGAAAATGCCTCTAAACTGCCCCTCTTGCTGGGGAAGTGGGTGGCAGGGAGCGCTGAAATGGCAAAATTTAATTTTGCCTGATGCACAGAAAATCCTTGTATTGAGGTGATCCCATGGGTTACAACACTAGCCTGGGAAGGATGTGGTTTAACTTTGCGAGTTGTTGACATGGTGCACAGCACCCAGGGGCAGCTCCCCCGCAATGGTGGAGGAGCGTCGCCCACTGGCTCAGAGCCAGCATCTGAAAAATAAAACAATATAATTTCACTGTTTTATTTTTCAGTTGCTGGCTGAGCCAGCGTGCAGTAGGGAGGGGCGGGGCCATGGGAGGGGGTAGCTGGAGTGCTATGTGCACTTCGAAGTGCACATGTGTGTTTGGCCAGCCGTCTTAGGCCGGCCAAACACACACGCGCACTTCGGTTTCTCCAACCTGGCTGCATTGAACAGCCTGGCTGGAGAAACCCCACAGACTCCCTGATGGGAACGACTTTTCAGCCCGCTCAGGCCAATCCCCGAGCTGCTCTCATAGTATGAGAGCAGCACAGGGATTCTGTGGCATGTCCCAGTGTCTGCTGAGCCCAGGAAGACCGAGGCGCGATTCAGGAGTCAACCGGCAGCTGCAGGTAAGTTTTCCTTTTATTAAAAATTATTATTAAACACCCTCCCCCCGCGCGCTCTTCCTCCCACACGCCCCCTCCCGCACCCCGACCCGCCTCCCCACCCCTTTTTCTTAGTGGCGGTCGCTACTGACAGCACCATCTTCAATAATTACTTATTTCCCTTCTTCTGCCGGGCATTAATAGCTGTACCTTGCCTGCTTCACATGTATTCAGTATTGACCTGATTCAAAGGTGAGGATACACAATAAATGGGGAAGTAATTAAACTACAGCCTGTGGCAATTAGGTCTACTAGCACCTGTCCCCAAACTCCGCAGACTGACATCCCCACTGTCCCACTATACTTCAGGTACTTGTGACAGTAGGAGCGCTGGAAGGGAGGAGGAAGCTGACTTGCACATTCCCGGCAGCCACTGCGGGTGTTAAGCACCCTGTGTCCCCAGTACATGTTCCACCATCTCCTGGCATATCATCCATGACTTTTTTGTACACTTTAGTGTGTCGCTCTAAGTGGGAAGGGCATGAGACGTGGGCCCCGTGCACACTGTGCCACTGGAATCAAGCTGTACCTGACTGATGAGCCGTAAAAAGGGCAAAACTGGTCCTGGGTTGCTTATGTTCCTGTTCAGGGGCTGTCCACATTGGAGCAGTATCGAGACTGATTTGCATACAGCTGGTTCCAAACTGAATGGCATGGTGTGCAAAATAACGATGGATTGGGATGCGGCCCCGAGTGATTACCAGTGGTTGAGATTATTTCAAGCATTCCACCCATCACTCTTTGTATTCCACCATCTTCTGGCAGCAGCTGTTAAAAGTCAGCGGCAGCTGCACCACTGTCACTGTCATTTGGTGACAGCAGCTGGCGGGGGAAAGAAAGACAAAGTTGCTCAGCTATATTTACTGGGAGCAGTAAGGAAAGCACAGCACTCGCTCAGTACCTGGAGCTTTTTATCTCCTCCTTCTCCGGTATTTGCTGTCACTTAATCTCTGCTGCAGCAGGAGCTAGAAGAGAGGGGCAAAGCCAGAAGCATGCAGGAGACTCTTCAGCCTAGCCTAATGTGAGTGAAATACAAGCACTTTCCCCAAGCCAGTGGTCACATTCTAAGCTGTGTGATTGGCTGGACTGATTCCAACCTCCTCCAATCATGTTCTATTAAGAGTCCGGAAGCTCCTTTGCTTAGAATCTTCAGCATTCTAGCTTCTAGATTGGGTGACGTCAGGGAACAGGTGGAATAGTAGCTCAAAGCTTAAATCACCCCTAGCGGAGGTCAACACACCTCATATGTTTCATCACAGTGACACTTGCCTGCTGGGCGCTGCATTCAGACCGCCCACACATTACTGACAGGTCACCAAACAGACGACAGAAGGTAATGAAGCATATTACCTAGAACCAAAGTGTAATAGATTTCAAATGACAACAAAGAGCAGAAAGGCTGCTCAACCATGTAGCAATCAACCAAGACGACCAGAGGGCGCGAATGAATCGACGTCAAGTGGACACAACAATGCCGCCATCTTTGACCCGCCTGTAATGTTTAAAGGGGCCGGGTAGCAGTCTAGTGCTCCCGCGCCCGTAGTGCACGCAGTGGCGTTGGCGTACGACGCCAACGCAAATATAAATAAAGGAGGCGTGGCCCGCGGCGGCAGTCGGCCCCGGAGTCGGGACCACGTGAGTTTAACCAGCACACCGTGTGGCGTCCTTTTCTTTTAGCCTAGGCCACGCAAGCGACACGCGCTGGTCCTAGGCCTCTACACCGCCCTGTAAGTGGGCGAAAGGCTGGTCTAAAATGTATCCCACTCAACGCAAGGCAGGAGTTGACCAATTAATTGAACCAGACATTTCTTGGGCAGTTTGGGCGGCTTGCACCTTTGTCGAATAACGAGACTGCATCAAACCAAGACCCATGGGGCAGCATGAGCTACAACTTGCAAGGAACAGAAGGCGTTCAGTACAAGGCCGCCGCGCAGCTCAGTACTAGTCCAACAGCCAATGGGAATGCGCTATTTATTACATGCTAACAGTGCATCACCAAAGGCAGTCTCAGACCAGCACTGGGTCCAGATTTACACAGGAGACTACTCACTAGGGTCACATTTAAGAAAATGTCTGCCAAAATGAAACACGAAAAAAAAATCTGCATCCTTGAATGAAAACGGATATGCGCTCTATTTCCGTTAGAGTGAGCACTACTGCGGGGCCTACTGTGCGTCGTGGATACATGCTGTTTTTCTTGATTTAGGAAATGTACTCATTTGTACGTTTTTCTAGACATAAATGACCTTGTAACACACTTTCGCTTAGTAGACGTTTCGCCAATTTGCGCGTTTTATTCAGACGTGCATTTTGACAGCTTGTGTGTGTGGACTCTGCAATGCAATATCAGGCCGAAGGCTTCTGTGGGTGGTGTGCGCAGTGCACGTGTGCAGTTCTATGGAAATAAACAGGCTAGGCTGAAAAACACATCGAAGACAGCCTCGTAGCACCTGTGGTGCGTTCCGAAGGACAGTTGGCATTTCTGTGCATAGATAAAAGCCACTGCCTTAGATCAGAAACGCTAACTGACGCCCCAGGGGCTTTTGGCTGCAATGAGACACCAGCGTGACAGACGAAGGGGGTAAATAGGGTCGATTACAGAACCAATGCAGCCGCGCTTCAGCACAGCTCTGCTGTTTTAATCCTCTTCTCTTAAAAATATCAACCAGCTCTGCCAAGTACCACGCATCAGAGGTTAGAGTAACACATTCGGCATAAATCACCGCTTGGTCTTACATTAGTCACACACATCAGGTGGGATCAGCTAATAACGTTTTCTCCTAATCAAAGGTAGAAATCAAAGATATTCTCCATAACGTGATGGCACTGTCACACCTCTCGGGTGCCTTCTGGAGACATTCGAGCTGCCTCAGTCACACAGCAGAATACATCTCACCAGTGCCTTGCAGGAAGCCTGTCACCTCGGATAATGCACTGTCACTAGGGGGGAAAAGTGCACTAGCAGTGAACAGCACTAATGTTCGCAAGCACACCCCAACTGCAGCAGAGGTAGCATGAATGTGGCTCAAGGAGCGTTTTTAGCACTGTGGCTACCCCCGTGCCCACCTCTGTGCCCATCCCGTCTCAGACAAAGCAAGGAGGAGCAAGGGCAGTGTCATCTTAAGGGTTTTTGGGGCCCTGGAAAGATGTATTTTGAGGGGCCCCAGTTTGAAACAAATTTTAATTTTACTACACCTTTTCTGCTAATTCAAGCCCACATGATGCCAAACAATATCAAATTATACTTTCAGTAATGGGGTCATACAAAATACAGCTGAAATACCTCTTACCAGGTGTTAGACCTGTCAGCCCTAGGGTGGTCTTGCCCTGTTTTTTTCCCTTTTGCGCCTCATTTTTGCCACCGTATTTTTACTGGACCTAGGTCTCCGGGCGCCTTACCACTGCCAACCAGTGCTGAGGTGCAGGTGCTCTCTCACCCAAGATGTCTGCCACAGGCCCCTGCTACTGCAGAGTAGCCTTGCACACATACACATACTAGTAGCCAGGGTCAGGCTGGGACATAGGGATACAGTATCCATCCCGTCCCGCCTCTGGGCCACATAGCCAGACATGGTGGAAGGTTCCAGAACCTTCCGGGCTGTGGGAGGAGTTATGTTTTGCCGCCTTTAGGAGGGTCACCTGACCTAGGGGTATAAGAGGTTTGGAGGGAAATCTTTTAGTCAGTTGGGGCACCACTGATCCTGGGAGAACCTCTGCCACAGTACAGGCTGTAGGGCCTAGGGGGGAGACCTACACTACTGCTACTGACAGGGCTAAGGCACTGCTGTAATAAGTTAGCTGAGGAACGCCCACCACCCACTGACCTTGCCCAGCGTGAGGGGACCCAGGGAACCATCTTCAGCGTGCTGGGAAGTACCATCCAGCACCCCAAGAACCACCAACTCATTCCCTCCCCCATATGGAGAAACCCCAAGAAGCAACCAACCAAGAACTGCCGCAAGTAACCTGCAATTACAAGGCCTGACAGACCAGCAAGGCCAGAACCCTGAACTGCCAAACTGGGGATCACCAGGTAAAGCGCCGTGCCCTGAAGCGCTAGACCTTCACCCCCATCCACTCCTAGCTGCTGCTGGGCTGCCCAAAGCCCTTCTGTGTCAGCCCCCCTGCCAGCCTGCTGCCAGCGCGCCCCGCGCTGTACCTCCACGTGGGAGGAATTGCCCCCAAGCCACTGACCTCGTGGCTGGAATCTGCCCGGGCGGCCGCCGCCGCCGCGTGTGGAGAGCTGTGGAGGCGAGCGTGGCCTCTCCGAGGCCTTGGTGGTGAGGTGCGCCGTCCGTGCCCTCACCGAAGCCTGAGAAGCTGCCCCAAAGGTCACCGCCGGGCCCGGGAGCCCCACCGAAGAGGTTGCGGCCTGGAAATCACCGCCGCGGCCCAGGAGGAGGATCAAGGCCTCAGCCCCCACCGACGCCGTCGCTACGCGACCGGGGACGCCGACCGCGTCATCGGCCGCGCCCCCGGGAAAGGCCGCACTGTGATTGGGCGCCGGCTTCCGACGCGCCCCCAACGCCGACGGAGGCCGGAGAAGAGCGCCGCATAGGCAGAGGGAGGCGGGAAGCCGGCCGGAGAGGACTGTCGGCTCCCGCTCCCTTCCCCGCATTACCCTGCTGATCACGGGGGCCGGAGGAGAGTGATACCGGCCCCCCAACGTCCCGCAATTCCGGCCGGAAGGCCGTAGAACCCAGTCCGGGCCCAGCCCTGCCAAACACAGGCCGGCCCGGGAAGAAACCAGTCGCTGGGAGGAGCGACCAACGAAACGTGCACAGGTGAGCCCAGGAGGCCCCTAGGGCCATAGAAACGCCCCTGGGGGCCGGGGGCCAACAGTGACTCACTCTTTGGAAAGGGGAAGCCCCCAGTAATTATACTCACGAGGCGAGGCCCCGGAGAGGAGTGGGCCTAGCCTGATTTAACCCCTAAGCAGCCCCTGAGAACACAGAAGCCCTAATTGACAGGGAAGCCCCAGAGAGAAGGACATGTTGAGGGGTTCCCTAAAGCTGTTCACTAACCTAATTGTTACGCCTGCTTTAATCACTGTTTAGGCCTAATGCAGATCAGCGCTAATGAAATGTCTTTGCCTAGTGTAAAGGTGCTTAACTGAATTGAGCTGAAGTGTACACCGCCAAGAGTTGAAGTGTTTTATGTTGCAGGTGTACCGGAGTTGCGACACCCACTGTACTGAATGTGGGTGCGCCTAGATTAACGCAGGCCCTGTTTGAAATGTAATGTAAAATGCCTATTTACAAGTGATTGAATATTCATGAGGTGAACTGCATGTTTTAGGCCCATGTTTTATTCCTGCACCCTGTGATCATTATTGGTGTTACGTTTAGGAGATGATTCCTGCGGCCTTTTAGTGGCCTACAATGTTGATGAGCTATGTTGCTTTAATGAGATGACGCACTAATTAAGTATTTCAAAGAGTTGAAATGTTGCCCTGAATTAATCTGCCTCATCTGATGCTGCATTGATTTATATAAAAGATCTTGTTTTTAATACACAAGCCTGGTGTGGTGTCACGTTATTGCGTCCGCATTCCTGAGTCAAAGTGAGTGTGTGCTGCACAACTGCCTTACACATTGCCTTCGGGTGCTTTCCCGCCTCGCGCCATGCTACCGTGCCGGACTCGGTAACCCCGTTTCCAACATTGGTGTTCAGCGGTGGGATAAGGACTGGTGTTTGTGCAGCACCCCACAGGGACTCAGTGTGCGCCGCAATTGGACACCTATTGAAATGCAAGTGATAAGAATTCTTTTGTGATTGCCTGATTGTGTACATTCCTGCGTTAGACCTGCTACCTACAGTCTAGAACCCTTTCTCTAAATTGTCTGGGGCCCCACCTAGCAGGATGGAGTTTGAGTTGGCCAACCTAGAAAGATATACGGTGACACAGCTCAAGGAGTTCTGTCTAGAGAGGGGGTGTCCGTCAAGCGAGGCGCCAGGAAAGAGGTGCTTCAGAAAGCTTTGAGGGCATGGGTAATGGCCCACCCGGGGGAAGAGGGGACGAGGAGCAGAGGGAGGCAGACGACCCAGGAGAACTGGACCTACTGCACATTGACGTTAGCGAGAATGTGTTGCCAGGAAGACGTTCCAGGGCAGGCAGTAGTGCATCAGGGGGAGTTTGTCTGCAGAGGAATTTGAGGACAGGAGGGAGGAGAGGCAATTGACGTTAGAACTTGCTAGGATGGATAGGGAGCGAGAACAGGCAAGGCTAGCCATGGAAGAAAGGAAGCTTGCGCATGAGCTTAGCCTCAAAGAATTAGAGCTCCGAGCCTTGCAGATGGAGATGCAGGGCAACTTGAATGGTGGCAGCGTACCTGCTGGGGTTCCCCAGGAGCCCAAGTTCTATCTACCTAGAGAGGTGATAACCAGTTTTAGTGTGGGAGATGACATCGATAAGTGGTTGGCGGCGTACGAGGTGTCTTTGGTGGCCCATAGGGTTCCTGAGAGCTACTGGGGGGAGGTCTCTACAGGTACATACCTCCACTAGTAAGGGACACACTTTTGACCTTGGACAAGGGGGATCAGACGAACTACCCTATCATGAAGGAGGCCCTGCTTAAGAAGTTTGGCCTCACCCCAGAGAAGTACCGCCAAAAGTTCCGCAACAGCCACAAGCTTCCCACACAGAACTGGGTGGATTTTTTGATTATGCCCAGAAGGCATTGGAGGGTTGGGTGCGTGGCAGCAACATTGATGATTACAAAGGGCTGTACGACCTGTTCTTGAGAGAGCACCTCCTAGAGAAATGTTTTCCGGAGCTGCGCCAGTACTTGGTGGACCGCAAGCTGACCAATCCACGGGAGCTTGCAGAGGAGGCAGACACGTGGGTCAGCACTCGGGTGTCCCACAAGGGAGCCGGGGCGGACCCCCGAAAGGTGGACAGGGGTTCCCCCAGAAGAAAGAGGGGAGATAAAAGGAGGGAGTTCTTTAAAGGCCCCCAAAATAGACCGCCTGGGAGAGGGGTATGTTCCCCATCCCAATCTGGATTCCAGAAACCCACTTACCCTGACAGGAGTCAGCAGCCCAGAACTGTCCGGTGCTACGAGTGCGGGGAGGTTGGACACTACAAGGGGATCCCCAGTGCCGCAAGAGAACCCCAGCCCCCACAGGAGGTAAGAGCCCCGGGGTGGCCAGTGTAGCGCTTGGGGAGGAGTTGTCCCTAGGTAGGGGAGGTGAGTGGACAGGCTTGACCTTAGTTTCCCTGGGGGATAGAGAGATCATCCCACGGGTTCAGGTACCCTCGAACACTGCCAAGTATCGGCAGAGGGTCCTGGTGAACGGGGAGGAGGTGGAGGCTCTGAGGGACACAGGTGCCAGCATGACGATGGTAAGACGTCAGCTGGTGTCCCCAGAGCAGGTGATTCCTGAGGTATTCCACCCGGTTGTTATGGCTGATAATAGCCTGGGTCATTACCCCGTGGCCCAAGTTCCCTTTGAGTGGGGAGGAGTCTCAGGCCTGTTGAAGGTTGCGGTGAGCCCTGCCATGCCAGTTGACTGTCTGCTTGGTAACGACTTGGAACATACTGCCTGGAGGGAGGTAGAGTTCAATGCCCATGCTGAGATGTTGGGATTACCAGGATGGACTTGCGTTGTCACGCGGTCCATGGCTGCCCGACAAGGAACTCAGCCCGGGTTGGAGCCTGAAATAATGGCCCAGCCCACTGCTGGACGAGGAGATGTCCAGGAGGAAACACCTGGTGAGATGGATGGGGAGCCCTGGGAGGTGACCCCGGAGTCCGCTGAGGTGGATGGTGTTCCCGAGGGGGACCTGCCGACCCCTGCAGAGTGGCAGGTGGAAGGAGGGCCTACCCGGGAGGAATTCTGCCGGGCGCAGAAGGAGTGCCCTACGCTTGAAGGCATGCGGCAGCAGGCCGAAGCCCAAGCAACTGGAACAGAGACTGGTAACTACCATGTCTACTGGGAGGATGGTCTCCTCTACAGTGAGCCTAAGGCTCCGGTGCATGGGTCATCAAGGGCCGTAGTGGTCCCCCAATGCTACCGAGCCTTTCTGCTAGAGTTGGCACATGAGATACCACTAGCAGGACACCTGGGCCAGGACAAGACGTTTGCACGTTTGGTCCCACATTTTTACTGGCCCCGGATGCGCGTCACCTCTGACACTTTCTGCAAGACCTGCACCACTTGCCAGGCGAGCGGCAAGACAGGGACTAAAGTGAAGGTCCCTCTGGAACCTCTCCCGGTTGTCGGTACCCCTTTTGAGCGGGTAGGGATTGACATTGTCGGGCCGTTGGACCCGCCGACTTCTGCGGGACACAGGTTCATCTTGGTGTTGGTGGACCACGCCACCCGGTACCCAGAGGCAATCCCTCTGAGGACCATCACTGCACCGGTGGTGGCGCGGGCCCTGATGGGGATTTTTACCCGGGTGGGATTCCCCAAGGTCGTGGTGTCAGATAGGGGCACGAATTTCATGTCGGCCTACATGCAGGCCATGTGGAAGGAGTGTGGAGTGACCTACCGGTTCTCCACTCCTTACCACCCCCAGACGAACGGGCTCGTGGAGCGTTTCAATAAGACCTTGAAGGGGATGATCCGGAGCCTACCCGAGGACTTGAGAAGGAAGTGGGACGTCCTCTTACCCTGTCTGCTCTTCTCCTACCGAGAGGTGCCGCAGAAGGGGGTCGGTTTCAGCCCCTTTGAGCTGCTCTATGGCCACCCCGTTCGGGGGCCCCTCAGTCTTGTCAAGGAGGGGTGGGAGAAGTCTTCCTCGAAGCTTCCCCGTGAGGTGGTCAGCTATATGCTGGCATTCCGCAGCCAAGTGGCCAAGCTGTGGAAGGAAGCCTCAGACAACCTAGAGGCTAGTCAGGCCGTCATGAAGAAATGGTATGACCGGAACGCTCGGACGGTAGAGTTGGACGCTGGACAGAAGGTGTGGGTCATGGAGCCAGGAGAGCTTAGCGCCCTCCAGGACAGGTGGACTGGACCGTTTGAGATCTTGGAAAGGAAAGGCCAGACCACTTATGTCGTCGATGTGAAGACCCCCGTCAACCCCACAGGGTGTTCCACGTCAACCGCCTGAAGCCACACCAGGAGCGTTCAGAGCTCACTCTCCTGATGATAACAGATGGAAGTGAGGAGGAGGAGAGTGAGCCTCTTCCAGACCTTCTGGCGGCCCATGAGAAGGATGGCTCGGTAGAGGGAGTGGTCCTCGCCCCATCCTTGACCCCAGAGCAACAGAGGGACTGCCGCCAGGTTTTGGGGCAGTACGCCTCGTTGTTCTCCCTCACGCCTGGGATCACGCACATGTGTACCCATGATGTGGACACAGGGGACAGTCCGCCAGTAAAAACCAAGTCTTACAGGCTGTCCGATAAGGTCAAGGCTAGTATCCAGGGTGAGGTTACCAAGATGCTAGAACTGGGGGTGATTGAGCCTTCCAGTAGCCCTTGGGCTAGTCCGGTGGTGTTGGTGCCGAAAGCGGCCCCACCGGGCACCACACCAGAACTTCGGTTCTGTGTGGATTACCGCGGACTCAACTCAGTAACAAAGACCGACGCTCACCCGATCCCTCGGGCGGATGAGCTCATTGACCGGCTGGCAGCAGCCCGGTATCTGAGTACCATCGATTTGACGTCAGGCTATTGGCAGATCGCCATGGCGGAAGGAGCAAGGGAGAAGACTGCGTTCTCCACCCCCGAGGGCCACTATCAATTTTGGGTGATGCCCTTCGGGTTGAAAAATGCTCCAGCCACTTTCCAGCGGTTGGTGAACCAGGTGCTGTCTGGCCTAGAGGCCTTCTCTGCTGCCTACCTGGATGACATAGCTGTCTTCAGTAGCAGCTGGGAGGACCATCTGGAGCATCTCCAGGAGGTGCTACAGGCTCTGCAACGGGCTGGTCTAACCATCAAGGCCAGCAAGTGCCAGATTGGACAGGGATCTGTCGTGTACCTGGGACATCTTACCTTGGAGGGGTAAGGTGCAACCCCTCCAAGCCAAGATCGAGACCATCTTGGCCTGGGAGCCCCCCCAAGACCCAAACAGAGGTCCGGGCTTTTCTTGGCCTCACGGGATACTACCGCCGGTTCGTCAAGGGATATGGAACCATTGTGGGCCCTTTGACGGAGTTGACTTCGAAGAAGCAGCCACGCAGAGTCATCTGGACGGCTGCCTGCCAGGAAGCCTTTGAGACCCTCAAACGTGCGATGTGCACCGCACCGGTGCTCAGGACTCCAGACTTTGGACGGGAATTTATCGTGCAGACAGACGCTTCTGAGCATGGCATAGGAGCTGTGCTCTCGCAGCTGAATGACGATGGCCAAGACCAGCCAGTGGCCTTCATTTCCCGAAGACTACTCCCCGGGAACAGCGGTGGAGTACCATCGAAGAGAAGCCTTTGCCGTGGTTTGGGCTGTAAAGAAGTTGAGACCATACCTTTTTGGTGGTCACTTCCTGATCCAGACCGACCACAGACCCCTTCGCTGGCTCATGCAGATGAGAGGCGAAAACCCCAAATTGTTGAGGTGGTCCATTTCCCTCCAGGGGATGGACTTTCGGGTGGAACATCGACCCGGTGTAGACCACGCCAACGCTGACGGTCTCTCCCGGTTTTCCGCCTTAGCGATGAGAACTCCCTAGAGGTTGGGAAGCTCTCCCCTCTTACGGCTGGGGGGACGCGTGTTAGACCTGTCAGCCCTAGGGTGGTCTTGCCCTGTTTTTTTCCCTTTTGCGCCTCATTTTTGCCACCGTATTTTTACTGGACCTAGGTCTCCGGGCGCCTTACCACTGCCAACCAGTGCTGAGGTGCAGGTGCTCTCTCACCCAAGATGGCTGCCACAGGCCCCTGCTACTGCAGAGTGGCCTTGCACACATACACATACTAGTAGCCAGGGTCAGGCTGGGACATAGGGATACAGTATCCATCCCGTCCCGCCTCTGGGCCACATAGCCAGACATGGTGGAAGGTTCCAGAACCTTCTGGGCTGTGGGAGGAGTTATGTTTTGCCGCCTTTAGGAGGGTCACCTGACCTAGGGGTATAAGAGGTTTGGAGGGAAATCTTTTAGTCAGTTGGGGCACCACTGATCCTGGGAGAACCTCTGCCGGAGTACAGGCTGTAGGGCCTAGGGGGGAGACCTACACTACTGCTACTGACAGGGCTAAGGCACTGCTGTAATAAGTTAGCTGAGGAACGCCCACCACCCACTGACCTTGCCCAGCGTGAGGGGACCCAGGGAACCATCTTCAGCGAGCTGGGAAGTACCATCCAGCACCCCAAGAACCACCAACTCATTCCCTCCCCCATAAGGAGAAACCCCAAGAAGCAACCAACCAAGAACTGCCGCAAGTAACCTGCAATTACAAGGCCTGACAGACCAGCAAGGCCAGAACCCTGAACTGCCAAACTGGGGATCACCAGGTAAAGCGCCGTGCCCTGAAGCGCTAGACCTTCACCCCCATCCACTCCTAGCTGCTGCTGGGCTGCCCAAAGCCCTTCTGTGTCAGCCCCCTGCCAGCCTGCTGCCAGCGCGCCCCGCGCTGTACCTCCACGTGGGAGGAATTGCCCCCAAGCCACTGACCTCGTGGCTGGAATCTGCCCGGGCGGCCGCCGCCGCGTGTGGAGAGCTGTGGAGGCGAGCGTGGCCTCACCGAGGCCTTGGTGGTGAGGAGCGCCGTCCGTGCCCTCACCGAAGCCTGAGAAGCTGCCCCAAAGGTCACCGCCGGGCCCGGGAGCCCCGCCGAAGAAGTTGCGGCCTGGAAATAACAGCCGCGGCCCAGGAGGAGGATCGAGGCCTCAGCCCCCACCAATGCCGTCGCTACGCGACCGGGGACGCCGACCGCGTCATCGGCCGCGCCCCCGGGAAAGGCCGCACTGTGATTGGGCGCCGGCTTCCGACGCGCCCCCAAAGCCGACGGAGGCCGGAGAAGAGCGCCGCGTAGGCAGAGGGAGGCGGGAAGCCGGCCGGAGAGGACTGCCGGCTCCCGCTCCCTTCCCCGCATTACCCTGCTGATCACGGGGGCCGGAGGAGAGTGATACCGGCCCCCCAACGTCCCGCAATTCCGGCCGGAAGGCCGTAGAACCCAGTCCGGGCCCAGCCCTGCCAAACACGGGCCGGCCCGGGAAGAAACCAGTCGCTGCGAGGAGCGACCAACGAAACGTGCACAGGTGAGCCCAGGAGGCCCCTAGGGCCATAGAAACGCCCCTGGGGGCCGGGGGCCAACAGTGACTCGCTCTTTGGAAAGGGGGAAGCCCCCAGTAATTATACTCACGAGGCGAGGCCCCGGAGAGGAGTGGGCCTAGCCTGATTTAACCCCTAAGCAGCCCCTGAGAACACAGAAGCCCTAATTGACAGGGAAGCCCCAGAGAGAAGGACATGTTGAGGGGTTCCCTAAAGCTGTTCACTAGCCTAATTGTTACGCCTGCTTTAATCACTGTTTAGGCCTAATGCAGATCAGCGCTAATAAAATGTCTTTGCCTAGTGTAAAGGTGCTTAACTGAATTGAGCTGAAGTGTACACCGCCAAGAGTTGAAGTGTTTTATGTTGCAGGTGTACCGGAGTTGCGACGCCCACTGTACTGAATGTGGGTGCGCCTAGATTAACGCAGGCCCTGTTTGAAATGTAATGTAAAATGCCTATTTACAAGTGATTGAATATTCATGAGGTGAACTGCATGTTTTAGGCCCATGTTTTATTCCTGCACCCTGTGATCATTATTGGTGCTACGTTTACGAGATGATTCCTGCGGCCTTTTAGTGGCCTACAATGTTGATGAGCTATGGTGCTTTAATGAGATGACGCACTAATTAAGTATTTCAAAGAGTTGAAATGTTGCCCTGAATTAATCTGCCTCATCTGATGCTGCATTGATTTATATAAAGGATCTTGTTTTTAATACACAAGCCTGGTGTGGTGTCACGTTATTGCGTCCGCATTCCTGAGTCAAAGTGAGTGTGTGCTGCACAACTGCCTTACACATTGCCTTCGGGTGCTTTCCCGCCTCGCGCCATGCTACCGTGCCGGACTCGGTAACCCCGTTTCCAACACCAGGGAGCACAGAAATTCTTACAGTGACACAGAGGAAGAGTGAGATGTGTACAGGAGAGAGAGAGAGAGTACTTGAGATAAGGAAATAGACAGAGTTCAGGTAAAGAGAGAAAGATCATTTCCGGGGAGGGGGGTTGGGGGAGGGCCTCAAACGTCTCTGAGCATGGAGGCTGTTGCACTGAAGACAGTGTCAAGATGTGCTCTGTAAGGGATGCCTCGAGCCAAGCTGTCAAGCCCCGAGCTGACTCTGTGCTCTTCCTGATTTATAAGCCGAGAGGTCTCAGCATCAACCACCTTGCACCCAATATGCACACACCTGAGCAGGGCCGGACTGGCCGTAGCGGGCAACGGGTGTTTCCCTAGGAAGCTGGAAGGGCGGGGGCCGGTTTTGCAGCAGAGCTGCAATATCAGCCCCCAGTAACAAAAGCTGCAGTGCTTCACACTCGCCCTCCCAGGGGAGTTGGCCTGACAAAATCGCCAAGGCTGCTTTGGGTTCCCAGTCCAGCCCTGATCTGCAGGCTTTGCAAGGACATGTAGGAGCGCTTTTTGGGCCACACTAATGGCAGCAAGATCTTGTAATGTGGACATATATGCTTTGCTCCATTCATGAAGTGTCCATGCGCGTCACTTAGGGGTCACCAGCAGTTGCGACCCCAAGCTTGCCCCTTGCTACCCCTGGCACTGCTTTTGCAACCCCTGGCCTCAAAGGTGGCAAAATCAGTGCCAAGAACACAGGGGTGTCCTGAGTTATCAGAGTCAGGCTCTAACCTCATTTTCTGCTCATTTGTATTACATTAATAGTGAATAATGTATTATTCACTATTAGTGTAATATAAAGTGGAGCAGCAAGATCTGGACATTCACTGGCATCTTAGATAAGAAAAATAAAATGGTTTTAATGTATGTTGTGTGCGTGCATGTGGGTGAGAGTGAGTTTGGGTAAGAAAATGTGTATATGTGTGAGCATGTTTGTTTGTATATGGGATTGTAGATGTGTGTGTGTTTTTAAGTGTCAAAATGAATAAGTAAAAGTGAGTCAGAGTTAGGGTGAGTGAGAGAGTGCGAATGAGTGATTCAGGGTGAGAGTGAGTGCACAAGAGTAGGTGAAAATGAATGAGTGCATGTCAGTGCCAACAATAGAATGAGTGTGAATAAGTGAATGTAAGTGAGCATGTGTTACTATGCTTGCAGATCCGCTGTTGGACTTGGCATGCTTCTTGGCTTATAGAAGCACCCTTGACAAAATTGTTGGCACTGGAATACTGGAGGCAATACTTGCATATGGGTTACCCTTGGCAAAATGCTCCTGCTGGCACTCTACATACATTTTGGCTTGGAGCACCCATGAAAAAATGACAGCGCTGGCCTTCTGGAGGAAATTCCTGGCATAGTTGCACCTGTGGAAAATTGCTTGTGATGGCACATTGGAGGACATTGTTGGCATGTGGGAAGACAAACGTGGCAAGGTCATGGGATGTACTTGTAAATCAGGATACGGGGAACCCTATCTTTTGTGAAAAAGAACAGTAGAGTAAGAAACATTCATCCTTTGAACCGGAGTAGGGAGACTCATGTAGATCCCTATTCAAGAACTAACCGTTATTCATGGTCTGGGAGGCATTTCACTGCAGAGATTTCACTAGCTTGGCACACTATAAAAGGACTTGAATATTTAGTGAGTGTTTTGTTTAGAGCCTATGGCTTTTTAGGAAATTTATGTGAAAATTGTGCATTAACATGCAATAGTAAAGCCCATTTTTTTCAATTTTTCCTCAGGGAAGAGAAACCCCACACCCTTTGTTCTCCACTAGAAGAATATTTAATATTAATTATGCAATTATGTAACTTCAGCAATGTTAATAATTGTGATGTCACCAGGATTAAGGTTAAGTGACATCACTTCTTGTGACGATGCAGGGTCAAACGTCATATGATGTCACTTCCTGTGACATCATTAAGGTCAAAGGGTATATGAGGTCACTTCTGCTTCCCCAGGCATTTTGGTGAATCGACGTACACGGAAAAGTCACTTGTAAAGTGTCACACCTAAGGTGTTGAAATGTAACACACTGTACTCATGTGCCAACTTAAAACTTGGCAGCTATGATCAGCTCTAAAGGGATTCCCTGCCTCAACTTTCCTTCCCAAAGGATACAGACTGTAATTCTAGGCATGACACTTCAGTGATAATAGAGTTGTCACCTTGCTTAGAAAAAAAATACTGGCCGTTTGTCTATGTTTCGTTATTCACGAACAGCCAAGAGTTGAGAGGTGAAAAAGGATTCCTGTAAAATCATAAGAATTCTTTTATAACACGATAATTACCCCTCTGTTTGCTCTAATAATCATTCTGAAAATAAATTAGGCAGCCCTTAATTATACAATTTAACTGCTTTCTTTATGTGCAGGGGTGTTGTGAACCCCCGCTTTAGCACTTTCAGCTCAACTGGACAGACACAAGCTCATAATTAACATTATAAGGAAGAAAGGAACATGGGTTGATAGAAAAGGAAAAAGATGTAAGGTTGAAAGGAAGGAACGGTAAAAGTAAGGAAGGGTTAAAGAAGGCAGCAAGAGTGCTAGGACGGATGAGCTGGTGAATAGACGGCTGAATGGATAGGTATATGGATGGGTGAAAGGATGGCAGAGTAAATTGAAATCTGAGAGGGTGATGGATAGATGGCAAAAAATGATCGATTGATGGATGAAAGGCTTTATTGATGGATGTGCAAGTTCAAAGATGGATGTATGAGTGGATGGATATATGGACGTGTGAGTGGATGGAATGGATAAAGATTAAATGATGGATGAAAGCATGAATGGATGACAGAATGTAAAGGTGAAATGGTGGGTATCAGCAGATGAAGGGAAGGGTGAAAGCATGAATGGATAGATGCTTGAATGGAAGAGACAAGGGAGCTCTTCTTGGGAGCGTTGGGCTCACTTGCTTAATGCCATCAGAGGTTTGGTTTAAAGTGTGTGGGGGTAGGGGTATTTTACTTTTCTTTCTACTCCCTTGTTTATGTGTTTGCTGTTTTAGGTTTATGTTTCAGAATGGGAACAAATACCAGATATTAATGCTGTTCCCAAAATGTTTATCAGCCTGGACTTTAAAATACAGGCCAGACTGGTAAAAAACACAAACAGGTTGCAATACTACCAGGCACAAGGCAGATAAACGTGAATAAAGCCACACTTCAGACTCAAAGGTATGAAGGTGCCAGAGCTGCAAACTGCAACCCAGTAAGGCTGGGAGCAGAGGAAGAGAGAAGGATGCTGGATGCAGGAACTAAAATAACACAAGTATTTTTTATTAGCCAATAGAATCTCTTATGGTTGTGGGTGGAACACGCAGGGAGAGGAAGACCTCTGCCTAGCTTAACACCCTCACAGGAGAGGATTTTATTTTTATTTTCATTTTCTTTCACTTCTCTTTTTTTGTACTGGGCCAAACAATCTACCAGTTGGTCTATACAAAATGGGTTTTGTGGTCATATAGTACAACATATGATAGCGTGTGAATGTGGGTGGCTTCAACTGGTTCTGGTAGTGTCACCCAAGGCTCGGGGCCCTGCGTGGCTGTGTCACTGCCTCAGAGTTCACGCTGAGGTATTGGCTCGATCTGCATGGTTGGTATGAAGGTACACACTGGTTAATGTAGCTGTTACAGCGATGAGTGGAAACATCTTTATCAAGACAATAGACAAAGTGGATCATCCTAAAAGGGTCACCTAGCGAAGAAAACATCCAGATGGTCCCTTCATTTGAATGTGTAGGGCTGGGGTTTAGGATCTCTGGCTCCATCATTCACTGCTTCACATCTGCACTGCTCTGTATTCCCCTTACAGGGGTGTGCAGTGGGTAGAGAGGGGTTTCATCTGTCCTCTTGAGTCTGCCCTTTTCAGCCTGCCCGGTGTAAAATACAATAATGATGATAATATTAACAATGGCAAAAATAGAAATCATAACAAGGATATTAACAAGATCTTTAAAAATGCGTTGCTTTATTGCACTTCTTACTGCACTTCTGCCACTCACAGGCACTGTAATAAAAATCCGGTGTTACTAATAACCTATTTAATGGTACCCAATTGAACAATCTCAGATAGATGTAAGGCGGAGGAGCATTGCCCCACTGCTCTCTGAGCAGTGCAAAAGGAAAAATAAAATGATAATAACAATGTTATTATCATTTTATTTTTAGTACGAAGCCAAGTTAGGGTGGGGCAGGGCTTGTCTGTCGTCAGAGGGAGGAGGAGTGGTAGGCGCATCATAAGTGCGCATGATGGTTTGGCCGGCCGTCCAAACCGTCATGCGCACTTAGCATTTCTCCACCTGGCTGTGCTACGCAGCCGGGTGGAGAATACTCACTGGCTCCCAAGCACTGCCTGAGCAGCCAACCAGGCCGCTCAGACCAATCACGACGCTGCTGTCATGCTGGTGACAGCAGCGTTGTGATTGGCTTAGGGGAGTCTGGGAGCCTGTGTGTTGTCAGGAGGAGTCAGGAACAGAGAGAGGACGATCGAGGAGAGGTGGCGGCCGGCAGGTAAGTCGCCTTTTCTTTTTTTTCTAACCCCACCTCACCACTACTGTTTCCCTAGCAGCCACCACTGCACAGGGTGAGCTGGAATTGTTTGGATTCAAACTTGTGATTTACAGATCACATGGGGTGTTATTGGCGACCCTTTTAAATTACAGAGCCATCCACCATGGGAAGTTGTGTATGTCACTTCGTGAATGGACTGTCTGTTTGTGTAGTGTCAGATAGAGGTGAGGGTAGAAGGGTGTCCTAATCCTGGCGGAACGGTCCTTGTTCTTGTATGCCTGCAACTCTGAACAAACAGAATCATACATGACCTGAGCGTCCACAGAAAGTGGCAGCAGCTCTACAATGTCGTGGAAAGGAAGAGGCTGTCTTTCACTTTTGCTGACAGCAAGTCTAGCATTGCAGATCAATATTCCGAAGGGTTACACCAAAAGCCACTTGGGGGTGTTGAAGCAATGGAGAGAGAGTTCTAGGTGACCTATTTTAGAATTTACCACGCCACATACCACCAATGTAGGAACCCGATTACTGCTGAATGTTGGGCTCGCTCTCTGGCAAGGTAAAGTGAAATGCTTGAATCACCAATGATGTATGAGGAATAAAACTTCATTCTTCTTAAAATATTTTTGATATTTCTTAATTCTTTCAAAAATAGTTTTTATATTTTGTAATAAGAAATCCATAAATATACTAAATCAGCTTCAAAATCAGTATTACTAGTTTTGATTATTAGACCTGTGAATTTTATTTGTAACGACCGTACTGAATAAATAAGGGTGAGAAAAAAGTCTCTTATAACTACGACACAAAAACAACAAGAAAGCACTGTAACTCAGCCAACGGAGTTTGAGATATACATCTTAATGAGTAAGACTTGGGGCCTGATTCAGAGTTTTGAGGACGGCTACTACATTACATATGTGATGGATTTCCAGTCTGCCCTATCATAAGTGCCATAGGATATAATGCACTTATAGTAAGTCAGACGGGCTGTTTGTTAAGTTTGTGACAGAATAACTCAGCAAATGTCTAATCCTGGTCCTCTGTTCGGATTAATATAAAGCAAGGGGCTTTCCCCTTTGATCAACAAAGGGAGGAAATTTAATATGTACGCCACGGTTCAGATACGTATTTTTCCCTAAATATGGACCTCTTCAAACCATCATGGTAAAAGTATAGGTTTTTATTCAAGCCACTCCAGAGGCATGAGAGTCCTAGAGCCTAGGTTGTATCTTCATGACCCAAAACGGCCATCAAAGTACAAAACAAGTTGTAACACAAGGGTAGTCAGAACAGATAAAATTTGCCTAGTGCAAATTCCAAAATGGAGATGTTAAGGGGTCCAATATGGGCAGTATTAGACTACAGCATGGGACAAACACCATCTCACCCTCCAGAGCTGCTCTTGTAAGAAAGAGAATTTATTTCGAGGCTTGCTGAGATCGCCCTATCACGGCACCGTAGTGATGGAGGTCAAGAAAAGCAACGTCTTCTGTGGTGAAAAGCTGTAGATGAATAATCAGGATCAGCATAGAAGGCTGGTATTCAAGAGCTGCCTTCACATGCCGCGGCAAGTGTCAATCTGCAGCCCCAGTGGGGCAGCTTGGTGTGGAACAAGGTGAAACCATGGACGAAATAGCAGGACATCACATCAAGGAACTTATGCTCTTAATCCCATGAATGTGAGATTTGCACCGTTCCATTCCGCACCGTGCCCGGTAACAAGCTGGCAGATGATATCACTGTAGTGAATGAACTCTGGTACTTCCATCTTTGAACTAACAGACTACAATCAACAACATGGCTGGTATGCAAGTAAAAAGAACTAGATCGGATAATTTCATTATTTTGACCTGTGTGCACATTTGACTTTGCTGAAATAGCCAGTCAATAGCTGGCTATTTCACGCTAAATGAAGCTTAACCACTGACTATATAAATGGCTTTCATTTAAAGTTATTCGATGTATTTTACATGGATAGCGGAAAAACTGGACCCAAGCTGGGCGACCCTTCTGTAAACTCTCAGTTACCCGTTAGTTCTTGTAGAGGCCATTTTACACATTCCCATTTATGTTAGAATATAACTGTTGCCCTGGCCTTTGTTTTATGTCAATATGGCGTTCCTAGAAACATGCCCTGTCCTGTACGGTGTGATTTGTCTTTTATGCAGCATGATACTGCACGGCTGCAGCAATGTAACAACCAGATCATGTGTTAACTTTTGTCAGGGACATTTTTTTTGTTATAGTGGGACCCAGTTCAAGGTCATTATGGGTGAAATATCTATCTAGCACGTCTGAGTGACAGATGGTTTATGTTCACTAATAGATATATTGAACATTTCTGTAAAAAAAAAAAAATAAGTAAGGTTGGCTCGTATGGGCAATCATCTTGAAAGGTATTTGGATATAGTCTGGTGAAAATAGCTTGTAAGGTTTAGAAAGGTCGGTCAAAGCCACAATAAGAAAGATAGGTTTGAAAGGTGTGTCACTGGCCTAACTTGACAAGAAAGTGAAGTACCTACGGGATCAGAGTGTCCATAGAAGAAGTCACATTCTACTTAAATGGCTAGTTTAGTTTGGGAAACATAAATCAACATACTTACAGGGTTTAATTAGCCAATGAGAACCCTCCGCCCAAATAGGCAATGAAGTGGGTAATTCATTACCTACAGCTCCAAGCAGCATACCTTGTGGTATGAGTGTCTTCACCTGAGGATCACAGGAGCTCATGATCCGTGCTGTTCTGCAAGGCTATGTTACGGGAGTGATTCTGCATGGCTAACTGCTCTGAATAGGTGTGTAACCCTTGGCAAGATGAAGAAAAGGGCCTTCAGTTTCCTGAATAAGATTCACAAATTTAGGACCTAATAAATTATAAACTGAATCGCAAATAAGGGACATACTGGAAGATGAGTTATGGCATTGTTTTCAAGCTTTCAGGTCAAAATCAAGAGCATTTGGGGTTATCTCAGGGTAATAAGACTAATCAAAGTTTGTATTAATATATTATATGCAACGAAACATTGGCAAGACCATGAGATCAGCTGGGGTTTTGGTGGCTGTCAAAACTATTCGCACCGGCCCGGTTATGCACAGCTGCGGATCTGTAATTCTACTGCCTACTGTTCCCACCTCCTGTGCTGCTGAGCAGGGTCATGTCAGCACCATTTCTTTTGCTCTGGAAGATCAAAGACCGTCTAGCTAAGCTTGCGTATGTCAGGCGCCTGCCAAAAGCCTCAGTCGCTTTAGCAAATCCAATGGAATTTATTTCTGATCTGAATCAAATTGTCTGCCTATAGGAAGAAGGGGAGAACCACTGGAGTAAAAGGTTTCAGACAAAAATTAATTTCTAACCATATTGCTGGAATTAAGTAAATCCTGCCATCACTTAGCTTAGCTGTACTCTGTTAAATGCCAGCTGCCCTGTCAGGCTTAAAGGTTTTTCTAGTGGAAATAACAGGAGCAGCGTAAAGCTGAGAGATCTACGCAACACATCCAATGATGAGGACAGCTGCAATAAAAGCTACTGACGTGTTTGAGAGCCTTGGTAATTCTTTCCTAAGGACGTTCTGCACATTTGCTCAGTGCAGTGCGAGCTGCTTGCTGCTCTGGGAGTGAAGCTTACCCTCCCCCACGTGAAAGATACGGTTATCTCCTTAAAGAAAACATGTGTTTGTTGAAGCGGGCTTATCAATTGATGCGGTCTACACAAACAGAAGGACATACAAAGATGCTCTGCAAAACCTAAATGCAAAAGTTGTCAACAGTCCTAGAAAACCACCAATAACAATATGGTAATCAGATTCCAATAGGCTACTGGTGTGACGTTGCAGCGCGGGGTGGTTGAATCCTCTAGCGTCTTTCACACATTTCTAAGGTCTTCAGAGATGCACAAGGGATCATACAATGGAGGACCCCCAGACTCCATCTCCCTTAAGTCTCGTTAGATGCAAGGGAGGCAGCTGAATGGTGGTTGACACAGTGGCTCTACCACCCACCATTTCCTCTGAGGCCCGTAGATCACTGCCGATCTGCAGTTGATAGTGGACTTCTGCCGTCCTCAGCAGGGTTTCTCGCTGACAGAGCCACTACCAACCACAGGGTCTGATCTGCTGCAGGGGAGGCGCGCCCAGGGAGGGGGTGGGAAGCACAGAGGGAGGTGGAGCAGTGGGGCTGGGAATTTCATGGTAAACAGGAACCCCACTTTGGCAACAGTTGACTGACATTACCCCACACATCCAAAACAGAAACTCTGGAGATCCCAGATAGGAGCTGTCTGTTTGTCTTACTAGGGCAAACATTTTAGGAATACAGTCCTGAGAAAAATGAAAAAAACACTTCACAGACAAATGCCCATGCTAGCGGGGGAAGCTGAGGATTTTCAACATGTTCTTTACTACTGCCAATGTGAACGCGTGAAAAATAAACTCCTTAAAGGCATAATGAGAGAAGCTCAAATTAGAAGACAGCAAGAGAGGAGACGGTTCATATTAGTGAAACCAATCCCCTTATGTCATTTGGGCAGTGGCATCTTTTCCGGAAATCTTCAATATGCTTCAATATGCAGACATTGCAAGATTCACAGGGACCAGTAAGAATATGCTAGATGAAGGACACTACAAGACGGGTAAGACATATTTTGTAGTATCTTGCTGCAGAGGGTCACATGTTCTGAGAACTGGAAAGGGGTCTGCTCTGGAAGCCTGACTGAGCAATACAAACGTGAAAAGTTGGAATTAGAAAGTGACAAGTGTTCTATGCTATAGGGTCTCCAGAGGGGGCCTCTAGAAAAGTCCAGCTTGACATCCCTTGAGCTGAAATAGACTGATCCAGCTGACAATAGGGCGGCTCTATTCTTTTGAAGCACCAATGTACAAAGATTTTTGGTAATTTTAGTTCGGGTAGGTTAAGGTCTAAGTGATCCAAAACACTAATGAAAAAACTGGAAGCGGAACGGGCAGTTGATGGAGGAGGTGGTAGAGGACACATTGCTGAGGGAGGTTAGAGGAGTCTGGCAGGATGGCAATATGTATTTTAAATACGTAGAATGGTGGTAATGGCAGAGGGGGATAACATGATGCTGGGTGGCAAGCTCTTGTCTGGGTTACATCTGACCCCCGCTCCACACCTCAGATTGTTGATGAGTTAGGGTGGAGAAGGGAATTCAGGGGTGGACCATACTCAACATCAAATACAAGTTGGATAGCTATCTATAGGAGGAATGATATTCACGTGGAGGTTCTGAAACACTTTGCTCTTGATGTCCATGGTGTCACACAGATCCCATCAGTGAAAAGCATAGCTACCCATCAACAAATCTATTGTTGCATGCAACTTACAATTAAAGTCATTATTTGAAGCAGACATTTCTGTCAGGGTTCATCACTTCCAATGACTTTCAATTTGGTTTTCACCTACAGTGACATCACAGTGTCTGCAGCGATACTTAAAACGCTTCTCCAAGTGCTTATGGCTGTCCTACGACGTCTCTTCTCACCCATTACTGTGCTTGTCCATGGGAAAAGCTTGGGAAAGGGAGCGAGGAAGTGATTCTGTGGAGAGACAAATAGACCACAAAATTGTACATGAGCAAGTATCAAGAAAGGGAGACTTTCAACCTCGGAGCTCGAGTGACCTCCTAGACAACATGAGGGATGCTTCTCTGGTCTATGATGTCACTTAGAACACTTTGGTGGTGATAGAGCGCCATGTTCTTGTGAAATTTGTAGGGGTGCCTCATAATCACGGATAGCTCGCACCCGCATATATCCAGATATATATCAACGAGCGATCAGCAAAATGTAGTATAACCCGCAGTTATTAGAATGAATAAGAAATGTAATTGTGCCATTTAATCATGCAAATGTAATGCTTAATTGAATCGTGTGTAAAATAATGCATAGATGAATCAGCCCATGTATAATCGAGCTGCAGTAGTTTAAACGTGTACCATATTAAGTTGCACATGTAGTTCACTTTTTGCATATGAAATGGAATGAACCAATGCTTATAGAAGTGATTAAGATTTGTGTGTTTAAATTGTGTAAAGGCCTGACTGCATATACGCCAAGGAAAGGCCTGTTTGTTCTTATGTTAGCTTATTTTGCAGGCAGAGAAGGTTCTCTTGGAAAGGCTCTCTGGGCACCGAAATAAGATTTAATTAGCACAGTAGAGGGTTTCTGTTGAACGTATCTTCTGTTGCAGGTGCAAGGACACATGCCTCGTTAGTTAAAGACTGGCTCTTTGTTTCACAAGTTAGAGCGATGAGGGGCATGGAAATGGGAGTGCAATGGAATTTAGGGATGATACTTTCAGCGGAGAAGGTGCCTGGGACTCAAGGTCATCGCAACCGTCCAAGATGAAGTAACTGTTTCGATGGAAAAGTACAAGAAAGAAGACTTGGCCAAAGAGGCGTGACGAAAGGCGTATTCAATTGTATTGGGTTTTGTATTAGGGATAGTGCCCCGAGGGTGCAGGAGAGAGAAGAGGTAGGAGAGACCAGAGAGAAGGGCAGAGAGGGATTTGGTGAAGGAGCATCAAAAATCTGAGCTTAGGTACTAAGTGAATGCACTTCTTAGGAAGTCTTCACAGCTGACACCTTTTACTTACTCTTGCCTGGGAAACTCGTTAAGTAGGTATGTCATCAAGTGATAGGGTAGGGACAGAAATTGCTTTGTGCTTTCATAGATAAATGAGGAATAACAGAGATTGGAGCTGTTATTGCTTGCCTAATACTTCTGGAGCTAACGATTCTTCTCATCCTGAGTCGGATGAGACTCCTGCGTAGGATGCTATTTGTATTAGTGCCCATTTATTTCTTCAACCTCGTGTTGAGGTGTTTGCATGTGCAGTTATTTTTGGCTGTAATAAATCCACGAAACTGAATTCGGAGTCAGTGGTCTTTTAACGGAACTGGGTTCTAAGATGGCGGTATAACTGAAAGGATTTTCTTCCCTTTACACTATTCAGCAGATAAAAAGTTCCTGGCGACCTGGGGATCCTGAGAAAAGATAAGATAAGGATCAGCGTTATCAGTTGGTAGCAGAGGATGGTTATCTCTGATAGTAAGGGGAGATCTAGATCAGGATAAGGGATAAGTTGCCCCATAGAGCCCGAGTGATGGTGATCCAGTGGATTGTAAGAGGAGGACGTCGGCGGTCGCTGAAAACTGACGGAGAGTGACGGTGCGGCGGAAGTAGCAGTTCGTGGTAGAGTGAGTATGAACAGGGTGATGTTCGTTAGATTGCGGTGTTTAATTGTTGTGTGATGTCTTGCGGAGTTGGAATGAGAGTCGTGTGATTGAGGATCGGACCGTGAGCGCGCGCGGGACCGAGAGATTTGATTATTGTGGTGTAGAAGACACCCAGAACTGAGATCGTTGACCAGAAGTTGTGGGGGTCATGAGACGTCGTTGATCAACGCACTGAAGATAGGGAGCACATGTGTGAATGTGTGAATAACCGACGCTGGTCGTAGGTTGTTGTGTGTGGAACACTGAGTGGTTGAATCCTATCGATTGTATCAGAGGTGATTGTCCGGTCGTTTCGCGGACAGACAGTTGCCAGATTGAGGTCAACAATCTCGAGAGGCTGTTCGGTCATTGGTGGACTGACAGTCGGAGAGGTAATTGTTCGGTAGGAAGGACCATTGCTTCAGAGTGTGATTGGGACACGTGCGAACGCGAACGAGAGAATTAGCAAGGAGGGGAACTGCTGCGAACGGAGGAAGCGTGACGTCAGACAGTGCCGCGCTGCGATAGGTCGGTTGGTGTGAGCCGCGCTGGCATTGGTGGATTGAATCAGGAAGCGAAAAACAAAATATTGGGTGCGAACAGATATCTGCTCTACCATGAAATGTTTTAAAGTTTTACGAGAACTTTGCAGAGGTGACAGACATGTGGTTACTCGGGGTGGAGAGGAAGCCCCTCCCGAGGATACGCCGGCACATTATATGGCTACGAATGTAAGATTGCATACCATAATTTGGCTTGAGAACTGGCATAAAATGACAGAAGGGGAAGGAGAATTGACTTTCCCACGCTATGGCACTTTCAGGTTAGAGGTGTTGTACCAGCTAAAGACTATAATGGCTTCTTTACGACCACTGCCTAGACCGACACAGTTTGAGGTGATACATGCATGGATTAGGGCAGCGTATGACAGGAAAAGAGATAAGAGCCAGGAAAGGGTGAAGAAATCGATCAGGGCATTTCAAGATGCGAGATGGGATGCACTGGAGAAAAGGTGGAGAGTAGAAACGATTGAAGGAGATAGGTTATACCCACTGCTAATAAAAAATGGGAAAATAACAAGAGTTGAAGAGGACGACAGTGATACAGATGACAGTCTGTTAGATAGGCTGCTAGCAGAGAGACCACCTCCATTTAATCCAGATTCAGAAGAGGGAAAACTAACTCCAGCAGTAGAAACTGATGAGACACAGAATCAGACTAACATGAGGGTAGTGGGAAGAATTTCCACAAGAACAGAGGGAGAGGCAACACAGCCTTCCATTGGGAATACCCGATTACCTGACTCCCTGACAGTACCGGTTACCATTGGCCCCATAGTACCGGTATATGACCCAGACCGAGTAAGAGAAGGAAGTTCAGTACAGACGAGAGGAGAGGAAGGAACTAGTGTTAGTGGGAATAGATTCGGAGTACAAGTGATTCACTTCCCAAGGCCACTAGACACAAGTACGCCATTGCCAGCAACTGCAGACTCCTCTTTTAGACAGGAGGACGAGAGACCAGTCAGACCAAGGTCTTTGCACGAATCTAAGTCAGCTTTGAGGATGTGGACACCAACAGTAAGAAACCAAAGTGATAGGATGCCAGGCGATAGGGAACAAAACATTACGGAAGAGAGACCAAGTTCCAGAAGTACGATAGAAGGGAATAGGTCACAAGGACAGAATAGTGACTATGAGGAGCGGGATGGCGCAGCTTGCCGAGAAATACTAAAGAGTGCGGTGCAGGCAAGGTTGCTGGATGTAGTAAGGCTGAAAGCAGAGGAATACGAAATGATTAGCGGAAGTCTGCCTTTAGAAAGAATATAAATTTACGGGTCAGATGAGCTGCTTTTCATAGCAAAAGATGTGACTCGGAAAGCTAGGATAGCTCATGAGAAATTGACAGCATTAGTCAGGAGATACGAGGTAGACCTGAATAAAACAAAGACATTGCAAGGACCACATAGGTTACAATATAGTGATCAGGAGCTGGAGGAGAAAAGGATCACAGGTTTGAGGACGCATACTAAAGATCTGATTGTAGGGATGCGGATATGGAACTTGTTGGACAAATGGGAG
This sequence comes from Calotriton arnoldi, assembly GCA_963921515.1. Classification (NCBI taxonomy): domain Eukaryota; kingdom Metazoa; phylum Chordata; class Amphibia; order Caudata; family Salamandridae; genus Calotriton; species Calotriton arnoldi. Next base: position 827,357 of record CAWUFW010008452.1, on the reverse strand, counting down.
GAAAGGTGGTCAAAGAAGAAAATAGCAAAGAAGGCTGAGGGAGAAACGCCGCCTCCGGGGGGGAGGGGGGGGGCGACGGGTGTTGGAAACTTTCCTTTACGGGAAGTACAGAATGGAGGGTACGTGTATGTACCGTGAAGTAGAGGTGATTTGGCTGCATTTACAAATGACTTTCCTCGGCTGAGGGAGAAACCCGTAGAGTGGTACAAACAAGTTGAGCGGTTTGTTAAAATCTCGAAGGTGCTGTGGACTGACTTGAACACCTTGTTTGACATAGTGGTGCCGGGAGATTTGTGGACAGCTTGCAAAATCGCCGTGGAGTGGCCGACCTCTGAACCCGAAAGGGATGCTGTCACAAATAGTCCCTCACCCCTTGTAATGAAAAAATTTGAGCAGGTGATTACATGGTTGAAATTGAAGATTTCCCCTCAAGATATAGATTGGGTTAAGATAGACCGAACTGTGCAGGAACCTAAAGAAACAGTGCATGAATATTATGAAAGACTTTTGCAAGCTTTTAAACAGTATAGCAGATTAGACGCATTAGACCCCAAGGATATGGGACAGTTTGTCTCAAAGTTTGTGCTGGGTCTGAGACCAGAAGTCAGCCTCATGATACAGCACCATTTGATCTGTTGGCAGAACAAGCCGGTAGATGAAATCTTGCGGTATGCGAGGTATTGTAGTGATGAGGTGGATTCGAAGCATCGTAAGCTAAAAGACAAATTGATGCTCGTTCAGATGCAGACAGCTCAGGGCCAGCCTAGTGGAGGGACCCTAGGAAGGAGACAAGGAAATTACCAAGGGAACCAGAATGGGCAAGGTCAGGGAAAGGGGAAACCAATTGACCCCAAGACGGGGGTGGATGTGGCGACACTGAAGAAGACCACTGCTTGTCATCTTTGTCATCAGATCGGGCATTGGAAGCGCGAGTGCCCCTTGAACCCAGCCAACCAGGTGCAGCAAGAGGTAGAAGGGGTTCAGGCACCTGAGACGGAGGTAGTCAATACCGTTATGAGGCCCAGATCGATGAAAGGGGGGATGCATAATCAACAAGTGCAGGTCCCACAGCCACCGAGGATCCCGCATGGGATACGAACTTACCAGCAGATGCCCCTTTTCGAAGGGTATGATGAGTATAGCCCAGACCCGTTATCCTGACGGTGCCTGAGGGGGGAGGAAGACTGCACACTTGGAGCTGTCTTGGAGGTAGACCAGAGAGGACCTTTTGTGGAGGCAGACATTGATGGTCATCCTACCACACTTTTGGTTGACACTGGCGCTACCCGGTCTACTGTAAGATCAGCAGTAGTCCCCAACCTACCCCTCTCGGGACAATCGATTCAAGTTGTTGGAGTAGCGAACCAAAGAATAAATAGTCCATTGACCGAACCGATCCCAGTGAGGATAGGCACCTTCCAAACCAGACATCAGTTAGTGGTGTGTGATACTAGTCCAGTCTGTCTTTTGGGAAGGGATCTGTTATGCAAGTTGAACTGCACGATTTATTGCACGCCCAGTGGAGTGGAGGTTCAGACGAGAGATGATGATGCTACTTTCAAAGTTGCTAATCAGCATCTGTGCATAGACTTGTATCCAATGGTGTCCGTGGAGGAACTTCCACCGGATTTGAGGGATACAGTGTCACCTGAGGTGTGGGACTTCACAGGAGAAGAGATAGGACTAATAAAAGGGGTTGAACCTGTGCAGATCGAGGTGAAACAGAATGTTGAGTTCCCCAGGATGCCTCAGTACAATCTGTCGCCTGAAACGATCGCAGGGATTAAACCTGTCATCGAGACTTTCATCAAAAAAGGCATTCTGAAAGAGATTAGGGGTAGCCCCTGTAATTCACCTATTATGGGGTTACAGAAACCGAGCGGGAAATACAGGATCGTGCAAGACCTGCGAAAGGTCAACACGATAGTTGTCCCTTGTTGTCCAGTGGTACCGAATCCATCAGTGATACTGTTTCAGATCCCATGCGAAGCCGAGTGGTTTACTGTCATTGACTTGTGTCAAGCATTTTTCTCGATACCGCTCCATGAGGAAAGCCAATTTCTTTTTGCATTCCGGCTGGAAAATCGTGTGTTAACATGGTGTCGTATCCCTCAAGTGTATACAGAAAGTCCATCGATTTTTAATCAGATCCTGAAAAAGAATCTCGAGAGTCTCGTATTGCCGCAGAACTCAGTTCTCGTGCAATACATAGACGATTTGCTTGTTGCCTCAGAAACGGAAGATGCTTGCAGAATAGACACGGTAGCCCTGTTGAATCATTTAGCAGAGAACGGACACAAGGTGTCTCCAAATAAGTTGCAGTACTGTTTGAATGAGGTACAGTACTTGGGACACAGTTTAGAAAAAGGCAAGAGGAAGGTGTCACCAGACCGAATTGAGGCAATAATGAACATGGCAGTGCCTACTACACAGAGGGAAGTCAGGATGTTTTTGGGAATTGTCGGCTATTGTCGGCAGTGGATACCTAGCTTTTCCTTGAGAGCAAAGCCTTTGCAGAGGCTGACGCACAAGGATGTGAGTGATCCGGTACCATGGGACGAGGAGTGCTTGATGTCATTCCTAAAACTGAGAGAGGAGTTGTGTAGTGCCCCAGCTCTGGGAATGCCTGATTACAACAAGACTTTTTCGTTGTACTGTTGTGAGAGAGAAGGATGTGCATTAGCAGTCTTAGCTCAGAACCATGGAGGTGTCCGTAGACCAGTTGCCTACTTTTCAGCTACTCTAGATCCAGTAGCTTCTGCGTTGCCCGGATGTCTAAGATCCGTTGCTGCAACAGGTGTCAGCATTGAAAGATGCGAAAGCATTGTAATGGGTCATCCTTTGACTGTATATGTGCCACACTCGGTTGAATTATTGATGACCAGGACTAAGACTCAGCACCTAACGAATAACAGGTTAACAAGGTACGAGCAAGTCATACTTGCCGCAGAGAATGTGACTCTGAAAAGGTGCTCTGTCTTAAACCCTGCGACATTAATGCCTATACCGAATGCAGATGATGAAGATTGTGAGGACCATGATTGTCTTGATGTGACTGACCTTTGCACCAAACCGAGACCTGACATTGTCGATGAACCACTGATTGACCCAGATGAAATTTTCTTTGTCGATGGTTCATGCCTAAGAGACAGTGTCGGCCAACTAAGAGCAGCATTTGCTGTATGTACCATTTCCGGGGTGGTTGAGGCTGCTTGCCTAGAAGGAGTACGCTCCGCGCAGGTAGCTGAGATCATTGCTTTGACTCGTGCCTGTTTGGCCGCTGATAAAATTCGGATCACGATATACACAGACAGCCAATATGGGTTTGGTGCGGTGCACGATTTTGGGCAGTTATGGTCCCTGAGGGGATTTTTGACATCATCTGGCTCACCCATTAGGAATGGAGAATATGTAAGACAATTGTTAGATGCATTGCAATGTCCTAAGGAAATCGCAGTTGTCAAGTGTACAGCACATGGAAAAGGGGAGGATTTTGTGTCATTGGGAAATAACTATGCGGACGAAGTTGCTCGTTTCTGTGCAGAACAGGGATGCATATTTACCGAAGGTTACACAGGAGAGAGCCAAGAAAGAACCGAGCTCAACATGATGTTGGCCATGGCAGACACTTGGGAAGAGCTCAAGCGACTGCAGGATGAAGGCTCAGATCAGGAACGAGAAGGATGGATCAAAGCAGGGTGTGAAAGAGGGGATGTGGATGTTTGGGTCTCCAATGATGGGAGAGCTGTATTACCAGAGAATCTGCTGAGCCCGATGGCGAGACTGATACATGGACCGGCACACCTTGGTAGAGATGCAATGATGCGTGTGTTTAGACAGACGTGGTATAACCCACGATTTCGTGCAATGGCTGAAACGGTTGGTCAGAGGTGTGTTACGTGTCAGCAGATGAATGCTGGAAAGAAAACAGTAGTCACCTTGAGTCACATTGGGAGGTCAGGAGGGCCCTTCAATAGGATACAGTTAGACTTTGTGGAAATGCCTAAGTGCAATGGGTTGAGATACATCTTGGTGCTGGTTTGTGTATTCTCACGGTGGGTGGAGGCTTACCCCACACGCAGGTGTGACACTCTCACAGTGGCTAAGTTATTGTTGAGAGAGCTCATCCCGAGATTCGGGATCCCAACCTCTTTGGAATCAGGTAGAGGAAGACATTTTCACAGTGAAATCATGAAGCTACTTTGTGCTGCATTGAATGTTGATCAGAGACTCCATTACAGTTACCGACCAGAGGCTTCTGGGATGGTGGAACAGGTTAATGGAACTTTGAAAGCCCGGATGGCAAAAATGTGTTCATCAACGTCCCTGAAGTGGCCTGACGCTTTGCCGCTCGTGCTAATGAGCATGCGAAGTGTCCCAGATAGGAGGACAGGGTTGTCCCCCCCACGAAATACTGATGGGAAGGGCAATGCGGTTGCCAGCAGTACCAGCTACAGTTTTGATAAACATCAGTGATGACTTGATTCTCGATTATTGTAAAGGACTATCTGATGTGGTCCGTTCTGTGTCCCAGCAGGTCCAAGCGGCAGCTGTTCCAGCCTCGAGTGATCTGTGCCACGACCTGTGTCCTGGTGACTGGGTGCTTGTCCGAAAGCACGTGAGGAAGAGTTGTCTGGACGTTCGGTGGCGAGGCCCGTACCAGGTGATACTGGTCACGAACACAGCAGTGAAGTGCGGAGGATTGCCGAACTGGGTGCATGCCTCCCATACCCGCAGAGTTTCAGCACCCTTGGAAGAAACAGCTCCTCTCGTAAATGAAAATCCAGCTGATGTGGCAGGGCCACATGAGAGGACAAGTCAAGCTGTGAGGGTCGCTGACACAGCTGGTGGTGCACTAGAACGAGATGAAGGGGGTTTCGACAGCTCGAACCTCGACTCTGACACGGAAGACAGAGATGCTGCAATGGGTGGAGAAGAGTCAGATTCAGCAGAAAGAGGAAGTGGTGCACTGGGTATAACAGGGGAAGGCAAAAGAACAACCAGAACTGAGGAAGGTTGGCCTGAAAGGCAGAGGCGACTGAATCTGAGGTTGGCACCCGAAAGAGATCTTGCTCCAGTGTCTGAAACATCTGAAACAGAAGCAAGCGACGAAGATCAGACTCAAGAGGGTCGGCGAAGGTCGAAAAGAACAAGAGTACCCTGCCGGAGATACTCTACCCCTGAGTGGACTTACACAGTGACCGATGCAGGGGGTAGTGAGTACGGGGAGACTGAGGTCTGTGCAGGTGGTCAGCAAAAGCCCGAATGTGGTGGTGAAGGTGGTGCTGTTGTTGCCAGGGCTCGAAGTCGAAGGAATACTGACCCTCACCGTTCCGAATCCCCCGCTTCTGAGTAAAGTCCGACAATTGGTTTTGCATCGACTCGAATTTCCGTCTTTTGGGTTTGAGCCGTCTTCACATGAAATGATAATCCTGCGTCTTGAACTTTTGTATCACGTTCTGGAAGTGCTCACTAATGATCTTATCATGGATGAAATATAACCTGTGTAAATAAAAGTCTAAAGAAGAAGATAACCTAGGTCCGAGTGGAAGAAGAGTAAACTTAGGGACTTTCCACCGAAGAGGAACGAAGGCTAGGGAAGTCTTTTTCTGGACTGTGTAAATAAGACTGTGGCTGATAAGGGGATTTCCAGAGGTTTCAAAGTTGCTCGAGCTGGTTAAGCAAGTCACGAGTGGAGGACACAAAGACTTTTGAGTGTTCATTGCTGAAACCAAGAACTTTTTGAGAACTTTCGGAATCATGGAGGTTGGAGATCCAAATCGTAGATCTAAAATGATTGTAGGCATACTGATAGGGATTGTGATAGTTTCTATAATCGTAGTAATTATAGTCTCATATACCGTTCCACACGAGCTAGCAGTGCAGGGGGTGCCAGGGACACCTACACCTACTACACCTAGCCAAAAAGAGGTAAACATAGGAGCTAACAGAGCTTTGCTATTAGAAGAAAGTCGTAGGTTGCATGTAGATTTGTCTAGAAGTGATTTTAAGCTTAATGCATACGCCAAGCTGCTATATGAGTACGTGCATGCGATGGGTGCGAAGGATTGTTATGTGTGTATGCAGTTGCCGGCTTTAGTGGATGAGGGTATTAGATATCACCATCTTCCACTGACGTATGGAATTTCATGTAGTCTGTTGCTTAGTATATTCTATGAAAGAGATCAGTTTGAGTATTTCTTTTCCAATTACGATGCAGTGCTTCCTGAAGTCCCAGCTTACAAACATTTGAATAAGTATGACTACTATAAGTCAGAGGATAGACTTAGGAAGTTCTTCATCCCGTCTTTGGAATTGGACACAGCATATGCCCACCGACATAATTTGACGTGCTCATTATCAAGTGTAGAGAAAAAGTTTGTGGATCAGGTAGAAGACAGGTATAGAAAACTGACGCAGACACGGGACACAGGGCATAGTAGGGTGGATTGGACGGATGAGGAAAAATTACACCGGACAAAAGGAAGTTATGGTCCTATAGCTTTGGACAAAGAGCAGAGGGGAAAGCTGTGTGTGAGACGATATCAGACCTACTATGAAAAGGTTCCTGTGGGACAGAGTACGTGTGATCATGTTTTTACCATGGCAGACGTGTCTAAGAATTTCCTCCAGGGCCCTGTACAAGTGATACCTACGGTGTATTTTGTGTGTGGAAGGAATGCTTATGTGAGGTTACCTGCGAACTGGTATGGTACATGTTACTTGGGAATAATATTTCCAAAGATTTACCATACTGAGGATTTGGAACTTTTGGAAGGTGGAAAGCATTCAAGAACGAGAAGAGATGCGAGTGCAGGGGTCATAGTGGGAGATATCTTTGGAGCAATGATACCAAGTTTGGGAGTGATCTTGAATGATGTGAAGATTCGGAGACTGGCGACTGTGATAGATGAGCTATCGATGAACACAGCAAAGTCGTTGGTACTGGTGGAGGGAGAGATGTTGTCGATAAGGACAATGGTTTTACAGAATCGCCTTGCTTTGGATGTCTTATTGGCAAAAGAGGACGGAGTCTGTAAATTATTGAAGGTTCAAGAGTGCTGTACTTATATACCAGACCACAGTAAGGATCTGGAGAAATATATAAGTAACATCACTACTATTCACACGAAGATAGCGGATTTGACCGAAGAGGGAGCTTGGGAAAAGGTTGGCAAGGGATTTGGTCAAGTGGGGAGCTGGTTTGCGAATCTAGGGAAGGGATTCCTTGGCTATATTCTGAGACCTCTCCTTATCGTGGTGGTTTGTGTGGTTTGTCTGTGGGGTTTGATCAAGGTTTACAAGTGGTATCGAGCAGGCCGAGTTGAGAGAGCTCTGATAGAAAATGAGACGAGAATGGCTAGACTGCAGGACAGTCAATATCAGAGACTCAAGAGAATGGAGAATCACAGACCAGGGAGAATGGCAACGAGTTCCGTTTAGGTCGGTTCTTTCTCCAAGGGAATTGAATAAAATGTGATGACAGGAGTCATCAAAGGGGGGAACTGATAGTGCGCCATGTTCTTGTGAAATTTGTAGGGGTGCCTCATAATCACGGATAGCTCGCACCTGCATATATCCAGATATATATCAACGAGTGATCAGCAAAATGTAGTATAACCCGCAGTTATTAGAATGAATAAGAAATGTAATTGTGCCATTTAATCATGCAAATGTAATGCTTAATTGAATCGTGTGTAAAATAATGCATAGATGAATCAGCCCATGTATAATCGAGCTGCAGTAGTTTAAACGTGTACCATATTAAGTTGCACATGTAGTTCACTTTTTGCAAATGAAATGGAATGAACCAATGCTTATAGAAGTGATTAAGATTTGTGTGTTTAAATTGTGTAAAGGCCTGACTGCATATACGCCAAGGAAAGGCCTGTTTGTTCTTATGTTAGCTTATTTTGCAGGCAGAGAAGGTTCTCTTGGAAAGGCTCTCTGGGCACCGAAATTAGATTTAATTAGCACAGTAGAGGGTTTCTGTTGAACGTATCTTCTGTTGCAGGTGCAAGGACACATGCCTCGTTAGTTAAAGACTGGCTCTTTGTTTCACAAGTTAGAGCGATGAGAGGCATGGAAATGGGAGTGCAATGGAATTTAGGGATGATACTTTCAGCGGAGAAGGTGCCTGGGACTCAAGGTCATCGCAACCGTCCAAGATGAAGTAACCGTTTCGAGGGAAAAGTACAAGAAAGAAGACTTGGCCAAAGAGGCGTGACGAAAGGCGTGTTCAATTGTATTGGGTTTTGTATTAGGGATAGTGCCCCGAGGGTGCAGGAGAGAGAAGAGGTAGGAGAGACCAGAGAGAAGGGCAGAGAGGGATTTGGTGAAGGAGCATCAAAAATCTGAGCTTAGGTACTAAGTGAATGCACTTCTTAGGAAGTCTTCACAGCTGACACCTTTTACTTACTCTTGCCTGGGAAACTCGTTAAGTAGGTATGTCATCAAGTGATAGGGTAGGGACAGAAATTGCTTTGTGCTTTCATAGATAAATGAGGAATAACATAGAGATTGGAGCTGTTATTGCTTGCCTAATACTTCTGGAGCTAACGATTCTTCTCATCCTGAGTCGGATGAGACTCCTGCGTAGGATGCTATTTGTATTAGTGCCCATTTATTTCTTCAACCTCGTGTTGAGGTGTTTGCATGTGCAGTTATTTTTGGCTTTAATAAATCCACGAAACTGAATTCGGAGTCAGTGGTCTTTTAACGGAACTGGGTTCTAAGATGGCGGCATAACTGAAAGGATTTTCTTCCCTTTACACTATTCAGCAGATAAAAAGTTCCTGGCGACCTGGGGATCCTGAGAAAAGATAAGATAAGGATCAGCGTTATCAGTGGTACTTAGACATGTAAATTCGGCATCTATGTAATAATGAAGCATGCATAAATAAAGAATATATCTAAACTTGGGAACTACCCAGAGATCGATCTATCTATCTATCTATCTATCTATCTATCTATCTATCTATCTATCTATCTATCTATCTATCTAGCTAATGTATGCAAAAACAAAGCAGAGAATGCTGGGTAGTTCCCAAGTTTAGGTTTAGAGCACCCTACAACACCAACGACACACTAAAATCTGCTCACCTGAAATGACTGTTTTTCTAGCAAAGTTTTGAAGCATAGGAGGGCCAAATTATGTGGCAGGGTTGAGTAGATTATGTGGCAAGAAAAGGCAAATAATGCGGTCTAACAGCACATTTTGTGATAGTATTACTTCATTATATTGTCATTTTTACACTTGTTAATACGATCTGGGAATTGGTTGCACCTCAATAGTACTAGTTTAACACCCAAATATATTAAACAACAGTAAGGTGGTAATTCAAGATTTGCAAAACACCTTCCACGGCTGTGCCTCGCTGTAATGTGCTAACACTGGAAGTGTTAGCACATTAAACCCAGACCTGTTGGCTTTGAAAATGCTTGTTATTTGCAGCTACTAAGTTCTTGATTTAGGCTTCCATCTATTGTTTCATTTGTGAAATAGGATCCGGACATAGATGCTGTTCATGCAGAGCTACTCGCTCATGATGTGACTTCTTAGCATTCTCGCTAGCCTCAAACTGGTCCCTTCCTTTGCTTTTTATTAGACATATCATTACTGCTTTACATCACACCCAGTCAGTCTGGTGTACTTACATTGTATCCTGCAAGCACTAAAAAGTAGCATTGGCAAAGCTTGGGTTGGCATTGGCGTTTGGTGGCAACTTTTGGTTTTGATAATATTTAAGGAATGTTTTGTAAAACTTCAAGGGTACAACTTTGTGTTTAGGTGCACATTGTGCAAGAACAGAATGCTGTCACTCTCAGAGGTAAGCCAATGGCTGTAGTGGACTGAACCTGTGCCCCATGCTGTGTGCTGTGGTGCATGGAACAAAAATATAAAAGAAACACTAACAGAACAATGAACTTAGAGAGCCAGCTGCAAACTTACATATTACATGTAAAATGTTATTAAAATCAAAATGTCTTAGCTAACGCCAGACCTAAAAGGAAATATTTAACATTAAGCAATTAATGCTGGTCTACGGGGTGAGATCTGTTAGCAGGTTTCACGCTCAAGCAAAAGTAAAAAACTAAGGATTAAAAAGCATGATAAATTTAAGAATATATGAACATTAATTGAATTTCCTACACCTAAGAATGAAAAATGGAGCAAAATGATTTGGAGTTAAACCCAATCCCATTTTCAGCTTTAAAAGCTGAAGAAAATAGGTGTGCAATGATTCTGCTCTACATTTTGATGTGGGGCAAATAGCATCTGCTCCATTCTTTCTTAACACAAAGAACAAATGTATTTTCCTTTTTTAGGTCTCAGCTAGAAAGCGCATGCGCTGTCTCTTCAAGACATTTTGTGGGCTTGGAGACCGCCACTTACTTACCATTAGTTGGCTTAATCGTCCATCTCAATTGCTTGCATCCTATTGGTCAGTAGTGCTGGGGGCACTACCCTCTTCTTGCCTGTGACACTCCCTTGGAGCTTGGCCCCAGTACTTGTGTTCTTACACTGCTATTTTTTTCTTTTGTTTGATGGACTCTACGGAGTGCATCTTTTGTAGTTGGCTCTGCCCTGTTCCTCTGCTTCCTTCGTCCATTCCATTGTCACGTTTGCTTCTTCCCTTCCACCCATTTTCCATGCGGCCACTCACTCCCGTTTTCGTGTTTGTTCCCCACCCACCATAACAAAACAAAAAAGCTGGTCATAGTGCTTTTTAACCTTCTCTGCATTCTTGCCTGGCGTTAGAGCTCAAACAGTGAAGAAATGTGGAGCTGCCCCGAAAGTAGTTGCTGCAACAAAAGCTGCCGTCTCTCCGGCCCCTTCACTTGGCCAGCCTCCTCCTTCCTCCTGGAGCTTCGTTCCCAATCCCATTTCACTCTTATCCCTGGTCCTCGATGGAGAGTAGCCATCATCGCCACAGAAAGATGACTGGTGGACTGCGCTCCGATGAACACCATTTTCTAATCGAAACTCCAGGCATTTTCTGCACAAGGGGTCATATTTTTATAAACTACTATTGACAAATATGTCTTTGGCAAGACGTTTAGTTGATTTAATAACAGCATGTGATTGCCTGCATGTGCAGTTACTTCTCGTGCAGATCCACTATTGCGGCACCCATGTTCGAACATCCACATATTTGCATGTTTTAAAATGAAAGCTGCCTGAGGCCAGGAGAGTTCGCCCTGCCATTGACCGTAAACTGTCTCGTAGAGTACAGCCTGTAAAACGTTTGCTTTTATACAGTTGGAAACGTATATTCTTACATTTAACGCAAAGTATCCTTAAAATTTTGTAGACGCTGCTTTATCAAGGCTTGTATTACAAAGGATGCTACAAAGCGGTCACATCGACCTTCCAAATCGCATTCCATATTGGAGCAGTGGGCCTGATTCTCAACGGGATGTTTTTCTCCTGAAGGACTTCAATCAGAAAAGCTTATTTTGCAGGTGAACTCGTTGCACTTAATTTACAAGTTCGTAGTCTACTTGCTGAAATTTGTGCCAAAATGCATATCTTTCTTTCTGAGTGCATAGCTTAAGAATACACAAAAGGCAACTGAGTGTAAGAATGTGAGTGGTTGAAGGAGAGGGGACAGTCAACCCACTTCCTATGCATATATAATATCTGTGAGTCCAAGAAGAGGTCATGGTAAGGCAATGCACGTAGAGCAGAGCAGTCACAATGTCAGTGTTGACATACAAGGTCTGTGATACATTGTGAAAGGCTTTTGTACAATTGTAAACATATCATTTGGGCAACGGGTTCCCTAGTGGTAGCCCAGGGGCACCACTTCTACTTTGTCAAGAGTGACTCTGGGGTCAAGGCTTTCGCCAGCCATACCCCGCTGCACTCTTGATCGTTGCATCACCATGCAGCGCTATATTGACCCCTCCTGCTTTCAGAGCCAGGGCTACAATGGCCAAAGCAACGAATAAGGGGGGCGTGGCTAACCGCCAAGCATGGCGGACGCACTGTAAGGGAGCTCCGTGCCCAGACCATTAAATCCTGCAAAATCCTCCGTTGCTGGGGTGCATCCTACACCCAAATGAGAGCCACAAGCTCAAGAAGTGGCAGTTGCGAGATATAGCCACTCTCGCACAGGCTGAAGGCGATTTAGGCGGCTGTGGGGAGCGGCAGAGCCGACGCCGGCCTGGTTAGGCCGCCCGACCCCGATCCTGCCGAGTTGGCACTGGCCTGGGGAACCACTGTGGTGCTGTCGGGACAGGGAAGCCAATACTGACCCCAGCCTTGTGCGGACCATCGTGGACCCCAGTGTGAGGACGGGGGCCTGAAGGGATACTATTTTGGAGACGCTGGCCCCTCCGCCGGGAGTGCCGAGCCAGCCTACTCCCACCCCCGAGACAGCGCACCATATGCGGCCCTCCCCCCTCACCTGAACATCGCTGGCATACTGGGCCGTCTGTGGCAAGCGGTGAGTGGGGTGAGCGGCGAATCTGTCGCGGTCCTGGACGGGACCTTGCAGAGGCGGGGCTGGCGACTGGGCTTCGGGCCTGCTGCGGTGAAGGGAGGTGCTTCCGGAATTGGTGCGGCCATTGGCGCGTGGGGGTGCCCCCGGGTGCTCCCCCAGGCTGGGCGGAGTGCTCGATTCTAGACGAGCGTGCGCCGGAAGCAGCTCATCAGCGTCTGGCTGAAGTGTGTGTGCCCTGCAGACCGCATCCTTGTGGACTGTAGAGGAGCTGGTGTGGCCCGACCGTTGGCTTCGGTGGCGGCCGCGCGGCCTCGGATGATCGAGGGGCTCCAATGTGGGGGCGGGGACCCTGTGAACTGATCTGAGTCGCTATACCGCCGGTGGGGCTTGCTGGTCTCCGGAGGCGGTGCACTGCTGTGGCCCTTCGCCCCCCCTCTTCGCCTGTACCTTTCCGGACTCCTGGACGCACAACTACCGGCAGCGGCCGGAAATTTGACGACGGCCACGGTCCTGGACAGGGACTGGATGCGAGTGACTGGCGGCTGAGCCCTGTGCTCGCAAGCTCCTACTGACACCGGTCCTGCCTTCGCTGTGGCCCTGGAGGGCGAACACAGGCAGATGTGCAGCCTGATGGGCCTGTAGGGAGTACGATCACTGCGGTGTGCGGTCTGGTGGAGGCCCGCGGTGGAGTCAGGGCGACCGCTGTAAGTACTGTCTTGCGGCGCTCTCACCCCTGCGGGCTTGGTGCCCCTCTCTTTTCCCTCTTGACAACCGGCTGGGGTGCGGGGGCTGGGAAAGCCCTGGGTCACTGCCTAAACCTGTGGGCCCGTCCTAGGGCTGGATGGACCTGCTCCTCCCCTCAGTGGGGTTGAGTCAGCGCAGTAAGGCCTCGTAGGAGGTGGAGCACCCTGCTGGATCCCTAACGCAGATCGTGGCGCTCTTCTCCCTCTCACTGACTTGGCACTGGAGAGGACACACCGGGGCCCTAGGACATTGCATGGTCCTTACAAACCCTAACAGCAACACTTAGTGGAAGGCTCACATATGACGCACTTGAGGACAACCACGTTGATCTGTGATTGGTGGGTCAGCTGGACGGAGGGCTAACTCCAGTGCCTGTATTGTCACACTGTGGTATAAAAGGCAAATTGGCACAGACAGACGTCGGAAGCTTCACACTGACTCAACCACAAGAGCCCGCTCACCATTGAAGCACAGCCCTTGCTGTAACTACAGGGTACAGCTCGCACACCTGGCGGACTGCGGAAGGCCGACCTCCCCTACAGACAGGGCCTTACCTGATACGAAAGCGGAGTCATAGCAAGCAACTAGGCACACTTGCCGGTAGGTGCATAGAACTGTCCCTCGGTGCCAGAAACAATAACAATGGGGCGCCTGAAGAGCAAAGCTCCGGAGAATAACACCGCAAGCACACAACATGCGGAGGATATGGACGCCACCTCCCAGCCGTCCCTCTCGAGCTGTGTCCCTCCAACGAATATGGTCTCAGAACACGACAAACTGGACCTAATTCTCCAAGAAGTACGAGACTCCAGAAGGCTATAGAGCAGCAAATCGGCACCTTGACAGAAGGACTCACTCTCCTGAAAGCAGACCATGTCAAACTTGCCACCACTGTTAAAGATAACAAACTTGCCATAGCCGAGTTAGTACCGCAACATAAGGAACAGGCAGCACAACTTACACAACTACAACGCCAGGTAACGGGACTGCAGGAGCGGGTTGACGATGCAGAAGGTAGAGTTCGCCGGACCAACATCCGGGTTATAGGTCTGCCGGAACGATGTGAAGGGCCCCACGCTACCAAATTCCTGGAGCAGTGGTTCAGGGACCATGTGGCCACGGAGGGCCTCTCAGACTTCTTCTGTGTCGAGAGGGCGCACAGGATCCCATCAGGACGTCCAACAGCAGGAGCCATGCCCCGTCCTATGATTGCCCGGATATTAAATTATAGGGATTGAGACTTGTTGCTCCAGAAGGCCAGAGAAGGGGCCCCAATACAGTACGAGAACCAAAGAATTTCACTGTACCCCAACTACACGATGCTAGTGCAGCGCAGAAGATCCTCATACACAGCGACCAAAAAGAGACTTAGGAACCTTGGATCTTAAGTACGCCCTACTCTTCCCGGCACGCCTGAAAGTCATACACGATCAAAAAGCGAATTTTTTTGACACTCCGGATGAGGCAGATGAATGGCTGGAGATTATGTTCCCACCGACGAAATCCGGGTCCTCCACGCAAAGTATGCTTCACAGCCAGAAGGCGCCGGGGTCTCGGAGATCACGTCGTAACAAACCTGCTCAAAAATCCCAGGGCGGTAATCCTACTCAGGAGCAGGCCTTACGTGGCCGTGTGGAGGCGATTGCAGCAGCGAGCACCTTCAGAGACGCACACCTTCAGTCAGCATCTGAATCGTCCGAAAAGAACACTGCTCACTCTGACTCGGAAAATAGTATTGCTTTATTTCCCAATGTAACTCCTCAGACTGCAGATGACCTGCTGGGCTAATAAATAGTCGGGAGGGGGTTTTGCCTCACCCAGTTGATAACTATGCAACGGTAATTGGTAAGATATCAGCGGGCAGTGGCGCGCAACACACACTTTATCCCCCAACTTCGGCACTGTTACATTGTCATATGCATTTGGTCCGGGTAATATGGGCTCATACAACTCAAACAAACTATGTATAACAAAGGAAGCACCCCCCAGAAGGCGAATGCACCCCGTAACCTGTTTACAGTTCACACTGTTGTGATATCAGTTTGGACCAGTGTAGTTAGAACGCTGGACCTAGTATTCAAAGTTGATCCAAGGGAGTTCTGGGTTACTGGCTCACCCCACACACTACGACTTCTCATACTTGTCCTGGCGCCCCGCCCTACTGACAACAATCCATGCAGACACTTGACCACATGCCAGACGCATATACAATAATAACCTGGAATGTTCGGGGCCTGGGCTCTATACACAAACGGCATAGGATCAATGCACAACTAAACAGACGCAGGGCTCACATAGTGTTCCTCCAAGAATCCCACCTCACGGACTCTGAAGTTACAAAAATGCCCTAGGAAATGGAAAGGTCAAATCTTTTCCACATCATACACAGCCTTTTCTAGAGGGCCGACAATATGGATCAGAGGCGGGGTCCCCTTTGTAGCCTTAGAACAACGCATAGACCGGCATGGTCGATATACCTTAGTGCGAGGAACATTAGATGGCGCGCAAGTGATACTAGGAAGTATTTACGCCCCTAATTTCGACCAAGATAAATTCCTGGTGAACATTAACACTGTTTTAGCGGACTGGGCAGTACTCCCATGGATTCTAGGCGGCGACTACAACGCGGTCATGGACACTGTCATGGACCGTTCGCATCCCCCCATTCAGGGAGCGGGATCCATTAAACAGGCTAAGGCACTGGTCAGATGGGCAGAGGGCTGGACGCTGGGAGATGCCTGGCGTCTCAAAAACCCGACCAGTAGGGAGTACTCCTTTTTCTCCCTGACCCACCAGGTGCACACGAGGACGGACAGGATATTTTGTTCTACACCCCTAACAGCGCAAGCCACACATACTACCTATCTGGGCAAAACCCTGTCTGACCACAACCCACTGGAATTAACCCCTGCCTGGGGTGTGACCCCCCACCCCGGTCCCCACCTGGAAATTATGACCTCAGATGCTAGAGGACCCCGTTTTTAAGAACACTATGGCGGAAGGTATCAAGAATTATTTCACGGAGAACACCAATTCTGCCTCCACCAGACATATAGAATTGGACGCGTTTAAGACTGTGATTCGGGGCATAGCTATCAGCACCACTGCAGGGGCACGACAGGAGATACACAATAACCTGAAAGCCATTGAAAACAGTATGAATGCACTAGAACAGGGAGCAACTCGGGACCCCACTAAGACAGCAGAACTGCAGGAGGCGTGTATCAAACACGCTGAACTGCTGGAAAGTCTCAGTAATAGACTACAAGGCATACACTCAGTTAAAACACACTGAGGCGGACAAATCTGGTGCGCTGCTGGCACCGCCGTAGTCATACATGAGATTACCACGCCACAGGGGGACACTGTAACCACCCAACGGGATATAAACGAAGCCTTCTGCAATTATTATGAAACCCTATATCAAGCCCCAATACCACAGACAGAGGAGGTCATAGACACCTGCTTCGAAGACCTACCTTTTCCCCAACTAGACCGCACCGCTCAAGATGCTCTATCGGGCCCCATCACTAAGTCAGAAATTAGAGAAACCATGCGGGCGCTAACGCGCAATAAAGCCCCAGGCCTGGATGGGCTACCCATAGAGTTCTTTACCACATTTGCAGACACTATGGTCCCACAACTAGAGCAGCTATACAAATCAGCGCTGGAAACAGGGCACCTTCCCTCCACTACAACGCAGGCATTGGTAGTGTCCCTTCCTAAACCAGGCCGCTTGGCCACAGACATCTCGGGATACCGTCCCCTCTCTCTACTTGCCACAGAGTATAAAATACTGAGTAAAATCTTGGCACTCCACCTCCTCCCGTACCTGCGGAACCTGATACACACTGACAAATGCGGCTTTGTGCCAACGCGCAGCACATCATTGAACATTAGACGCCTATACCATGTCATGGGAACAGCATCCACTGGGGATCACAATGCGGGCTGCATCACATTAGACTTAAAACAGGCATTTGACACTGTCCACTGGGACAACATGGTGAAATCACTAGAGAAATTTGGCATGCCGCCGGAATACCTGAAATGGGTAAAATTACTGTACACAGCTCCCACTGCGAGAGCTCGCACAGGAGGCCATATCTCCCGCACGTACCCGGTAGGCAGAGGCACTCGCCAAGGGTGTCCTTTATCGCCCTTGGTATTTGTACTCGCACTGGAACCACTGGCCATTAAATTAAGGTCCGAAACGGAACAAGTAGGTATTAGACTAGGGCATACCACCCATGTACTGTCTGCATACGCAGACGACATAATCCTATACGCCAAGGACCTGGTTAACGACCTAGGGCCCACTCAGAGTATATTCCGCCAATTCGAGCAGGTCTCTGGCCTAGCAACAAATGAGGCAAAATCACAGATGTTCTTTTTCCACCCCGGCATACACCCGGATACCATACAATTTGGGCAGCTCACTCTCTCGGTGGCGCAACACACATTCAAGTATCTAGGCATCCAAATTTATAGAGAAGCACAAGACCTAATAGAAGGTAACCTGAACAGGGCTATCAGGGCACTCCGTTCCCAAACGATCTTCTGGACTTCATTGCCGCTGTCCGTGATGGGCCGGGTGGCTATCTCAAAGATGGTCATCCTCCCACGATTATTGTACTTCTTCACAAATTTACCGGTAGTAATTCCTACTCCCATATTTAAAACGTTAGATACCTTACTCTCTGACCTAATCTGGGGGAAAGGCCAACAAAGGGTGGGCCTAGCTAAACTACAACTGGCGACAGAGAAGGGTGGCCTAGGGGCACCTGATTTCCGCGCCTATTGCTACGCAAGCCAACTACAATGGCTGTCATACTGGTTGGCAGGCCGTAATCTACATGAGGTGGGCTACACCATTCGGGACATAAACTGCGGCGACCTACACACCTTGGTACTGCCTTGCTCGAAAATCCCGCAAAGAGCACCAACATTGTTACGCACAGCTCTTCTATACTGGCACAGGGCGGTCCAATACACATGCCAGAATATCCCATACGCTAATAACATGCCTTTATTGGGAATCCCTACACACACAGGACTGATTACAACTCGTACCACCCGCTGTTGGGCTGAGGAGGGGGTTACCACGGTGGGGGCGCTCTTCAACAATGGCATCCTCATGGACCATGAGAACTTTGCTAGGGAAAACGGGGTCTCTGGCAACCTATACATGACGCACGCAACTATCCTCGCCTACGTTAAAAAGCACTAGGCCCCAAACAGAGAGGAACCCCAAACACATGAATTAACACCAGCACTTCATCTTATGGGGTGGGGATGTCACCTCACGAAATGGCTATATCGTGCCATCAGGGCACAAGCCGGGATATCTCTCACTGACCTGCGTAACAGGTGGTCTGAGGATCTTGGGAAAGAATTAACTGACAAGGAATGGGCTTCACTGCTGGAGTACCCCAAGAAGGTGTCTCGCAATGTCAAATTTAAATTCATACAGTATAGGGCGTACCTCACTCCACACCGTTTACAGCGTATATTCCCGGATACAGAGCATCGGTGCCCCAGGTGTAGGTTAGAAAACGCCGACCTTTTACATATGCTGTGGACATGCCCAATATTAGCTGATTTCTGGGAGGGGGTAGTCCAGAGTTTACGAACTACTACAGGCATTCCTATAGAACAGACAATGGGTAGTTGTGTGCTTGGCTTTCGCCGCCGCCCCAAATCGCAGAAGGTGCAAACCCGTTTCATTGACTTGTCGATACTGCTTGCTAAGCGCGCTATCACCATGCGGTGGAAGTCGGCGAAGGCCCCATCAGTTTATATTTGGCATGGAGAGGTGACACGCTGGGGTAGTGCGGAGAGTGCTGCCATTAGACGTGAGGAGGCCGGAGGCCTACGTAAGACCCTAATCTCAATGGAATGGGACCTACTAATGGAGGCATTTAAGGCCCTAGAACCTGCGCCTGTTCCTAGAATAGCTGATGAATAGCATGGAAATTATCGTCCACTGCCAACTTCCACATTGTCGATTCCAGAATGCATGTACACAAGTAGTAGGATCTCTAAACACCATATTATACACGTCATTATGGACACAGGAAGGCCACCAGGGTAGGTTGAATGGGCGAGAGTTCTAAGTGGGGTAGAGCCAGACAGTAGGGGTGGGGAGATAGGAAAGTTCAGATGTTATGTAGCTTTGTTATTATAATTCCACGCATATGCAACCTCGTTTATCAGGTACCACTGTGCGAAGGCACATGTAATATATCCTGTACCAGGTAGTGTAATGTCAAATGATGCTCACAGACTATAGACTGTATGATATATAACGTAAGACGTTACCTTCAATGTACTGCAAATTTCACTATGCATATCTATGTTTCTGTCAACTTGAAAAAGAACGAAAAAATCAGTATGTTTTTTTAAAAAAGCAACGAATAAATCAGTTTCCAGTGACAATGTCAGTTTCTCCATATATGCCTCAGTGGCTACTTATTAATTACTACCCAACTAAATGGTGGCCGCATGATCAAACTTCGAAGAACCATAGATTGAGTTAATGTCTGCAAAGACTATCATTTACCTATAAAGCTTCATGCAGAAGCTCGCAGTCGGCACATGGCCGACTGAGCTATTTCACCAGGACTTTAATTTGTGAGATTACAAAGGATCTCTGCAGCAAGCACCATGACCACTGATTTATCAGACTCCGCTATGAACCTATGAATTGCTGATTGCAAGCAGTGCTCAGCAGCAGGTGCATTAATCCTCTGAGCCATTGTCTGACAATTAAAATTTGTGACTAGTGCACACTGATCTCGTCAGCACATCCATTATTCACCTTTCGATCAATGAATCAATCAGGGAATTGTAAGCGCGCTACTCACCCGTGAGGGTCTCAAGGCGCTGGAGGGGGTCCTCAGATCTGTTTAGCCGAAGAGCCTTTCATATCCGACTAATATTAAAATCTGAAACAGTGCTTAGTTTGTTAAAAAAAAAAAAGTACATGGACAACGTTTTTCTTAGGAGCCCATCCGAGGCGGTGCCAATTGACAATGTTAACCATTCGCTGGCACTACCAGTTGACTGAGTTGCCCGATACGAAGGCTGATTAACTACAAGCACTAATGTTTGGTGACAGAGACATAATTTTCATCACCTGGCTTTGACACAGTGCAAGAACAACAACAAAGAATGGTTATTGCTGGCAAAGTAGTCTGGAAAAGTTTCACCCAGGCTTATCATTGATATTATTTGAAACCAAGCAAGAGTCTGGCACTAGGAAAAACGTATAGGAGTTACAGTATAGTCGGGGCGTCAGAGGTTTCGTGGGATCCAAGTCAAAAAGAGTATACGGGACCCCGCACTAATTTCTACGCAAGCAGCACCTCATATCTATCAAGATAAAATGTTTTCTGAGGAAAAGGTGTAACTTTACCAGGCAACGGAGGCATTTCCAGATATCTTCCGGAGTTCAGAATACCGGGGATACTGAACCCTTTCCCGTGCTGCGCCAGCCCGTGGGCTTCACCCCCCCCACCCCGGGCTTCACCCCCGGGAAGCAGAGGATTTGCCAATGCTGGGACAACTATAATACGATTCGAACTGCTGTCCTACAATATCTGGGGAAATTGCACCTTTCCAAAATAAAAGACGCCCAGAATGCATATATACATTCTCAACTCTAATCCTGGAATGTTGTGGGGAAAGTAAAAAGTTCTCCAAATATTGTAAAACAGTGTTGAAATGTTGTAATTTAGCATCTTGGGGTCATCCCAGCAGTTGCTGCCCTCAGGATGCATCTGAAGGCAAAATATTAGTAATACCGAGCAGTGGCCATTCATTGGTGATCCAGGATTAGAGCGACTGAAGGAGCAAACTTCTCATTGATTCGTGCAGCAGCATCTTAGGAGAAAGGCTGTAGATTCTGCGGCAGGTAGAGTAGAACTCTTTCTACAGAGAGCAAGTGCGGACGTGCTGTAGAAGTAGCAGCGCCAATTCACAAATGTCTCGTCATTCCAAATAGTCACACGGTCGGGCTGGACTATAGAACAATTAGGCAGTGCCAGAAGGCCTGGTCTGAGAGGTCAAAATGTGGAACAGTTTTTTGGCAGTGGGCCTGTTTTATGATCTGCTTGGCCGTGTGTTAGGGCTCGCCTTCACAGTTCACACGCTGTGCTGCGAGACGTACTGTTTACAATTCAATGGGCTTACAACTCGCATCCTACATACAATTAGTTATTTTCATTACCACTCTCATTTGCAATCTTTCAATTGCTTAACTTCCTTAGGATTCCCATCCTTTCTTGTGTTAGCTCCTCCCTGGAGCAAAGACCAAGTACATGTGTTCTTCATCATCTTTGCTCCCCATAGTCTTTTTGCAGCGCACTATTTTTTTTGATTTGTGCATTCCTACTTACAACAGAGACATAGGGCTTCTTATTTATGTTGCTGCCGTCTCTATTGACGCTTTAGTTACTTACACCCACAACTGGACTACTCTATGCCACTTTGCTCTATGCTACTCCACTTTACTCCACATGATGAAACTCAACATCACTCCACTCTATTCCACTCCACTCCCCTCTACTCCACGCCACTCTGCGTCACTCCACTGTATACCACACTACGCCACTCTAGTGTATGTCACTGTACTTTATGTCACTCTACTATAAGCAACTCCACTCTATGCTACTTCAATCTGTGTCACTCTACACGACTCCACTCTACTCCCCACAATCCTATGCTACTCTACCCTATGCCACTCCACTCTACACTACTCCACTTCACTCACCTCCACGCCACTCTCCTCTACACCACCATACTCTACGCCACACCACTAACCTTTAGTTGTGCTGTACAACATGGCTAAAAGACAATGGCAAAGCCAATAGGTTTCACATAGGCGGGACCTATTGGCTTTGCCAATACATGTTTGTTTTTTTGCACCTGAGCAGCGTTTCTGTAACATGGTCTCTGTTTCCCTCATGTTTGTTGGTGGTTGTAGTCAGTTTCTAGTCTGTCCAAGTACATCTCTATGTCAGCCTGAGCCTGGTTTTCCAAGACAAGACAACTTCAGTGCCTGTGCTCCTGCTGTGTGTATGCTTTGGATGTCCTGCCATTTAAGTGTGCTTTACTTAAATGGGCTTTCACCCATTGTCTTCATCCATTGGCGTGTTGTTATGTCATTCACATTTTCTTCCGCCCACTACAGCACAGGGCAATTAGCCAGCCCACCTCAGCCCCTGGAAGACTTCACTGTGAGTGACAGCATTCTGCCCTTTCACAAGGTGCAGATCCACACAGTAATGAGTTCCCTCTACGTGCCAGGGACTACCATGGCACTGTAAGCTTATAGCCATTTTTTAAAGACTGATTAAGTCCCAGCAGCCTCCCATTCAAATAAAATCATGACAAAGCAAAAGAAGCACTGACAAAGCCAAAGGCTAGTGGCCAATGCCAGACATATTGGCTTTGCCAATGCTCGTTTCACATCTTCCCAGGGAAAGGGGATTCTGTCAATCCATAGGAGCAATGCTAGAATCTCATAAAGCCATGTATAACCTCCATGGATCAGCAATGCAATATCCTGACTCTAAAGGTCTTTGTACACATCACACTGAACTGGTCATGATAATAGGGACCAATGTTCCTCGAAAGGCTAGTGCATCTGTGGGTAGGGTGGGAGATTAGGCATGGGAGGGGGGTGCTTTGGAGCTGACGGACTAT
Organism: Calotriton arnoldi; assembly: GCA_963921515.1. Lineage (NCBI taxonomy): Eukaryota > Metazoa > Chordata > Amphibia > Caudata > Salamandridae > Calotriton > Calotriton arnoldi. Next base: position 804,456 of record CAWUFW010008452.1, on the reverse strand, counting down.
TTGAGACATTTTTGTTTTTGGGGGTGTTTATGGGGGCGTGTTGACGCTGTCCATGTCAGAATGCGATTGCTGCATGCTACGAAGATGTCTGTCTGTTGTATACTTGCTGTTTTTTTAACAGGCGATATCCACGGGACCTTAAATTTCTACTCCTCAGCAACTACATCAACACGCGCACAAGCTGTTCTATATTTCCCGCTTTGACTAGTCCCTTCAAGACGGACACATGACTCTTTCAGTCTCCTATTCCGCCCCCGATGCCATTCCTCAAGGCGTCCTTGTGCTATAGTTGTGTGACTTTATAACCACTTAATGCTGTATTGTTCAACTGTGACTCTTATGAATCCCCTTGTAGATGTTATCACATAACATGTAAAGCGCTCTAGTGCCTCCGGGTCTAGCAAGCGCTATATAAAACTCAAAATAATAGTAAGAATAATAATCAATAGTATGTGGTCTCAGTGCTTAATTTGTAAATAAATAAATACATATGTGCAGGGGCCCACTTTCTCTTAGGATCCCAGCTTGTTCTTAGGAGCCCACCGTCGACACTGTCAAATGCTGGAACCGATGAATGTCGGGGCTACCTAGCCTCGAGTCCACCTCTTGCGTCCACCACCTTGCACTTCTTGTCTCTGTCTCACTCTTGCATGATCTTTTACATTCCTGTTAACTACTTTTGTCACTGTTCCTTCTTCTTTCTCTCTCTTACTCAAAGTTCAATGATGAACAAAATCTTAGTAGCCTTAAATCAGGGTTCGGTGACCCAGGGTCTCCCACCTGCACAATTCATGCAGAGATGGAATTCAAACTTTTGAGCCTACCACCCCTCGAGAACCTGAGTGTCTGCGCCCCATAAATGACAAAGCATTTACTATGGTACAATTTCTTTCTAAAATACTATCGTCTTCCTTCATGCTAAAACGTCGTTGAGGCGGTAGAGATTTTCTCCAAGAATCAAACACAAAAACTTGCATTTCGGAGCGCTTTTGTTTTCACTTGTGTTTAATTTATCACAATAAATATTTACCAATCTAATGTCTTGTGAATAAGCAATAAACCTTAAAATTAAAAGCAGACAATTCGTGTTCTGTTTTTTCCTCACAAATCCACAGGGAAGTTAAATACATGGCTGCAAATCATCTCATGTCTTTTGTGTGAGAACGAGCAGTATTCTTCCAAAAAATGTTGATGTTATGTTACCTCTTATTTCTTACAAAAACGTTTAGTATTCTAAACATTGGAAAGATTAATAGTTCTCAAATTTAAAAGCACATTTTGCTAACAATATTGGCTAGATGCCTGATTTTCTAAGACACTTGTGAAGTGGTTGCGCCAACCTCCACCCTTCTTTTCCTGACCTCGCGCCTCCTGAGACATCCTTTCACAGTCTGAAGCCACTACACTAGATACTGTCCCCTACAAGTGTGTTCAAAGAAAAACCGTTAACTGTCGAGTGTCTGGCGCCACGTTAGAGATAGTTTGCACTGGTGCAAAAAATGGGAAAATCTATTGCCCCATGTTCGCTGGTTGTGAAATATGAAAGGCAGCAAACGGTATTTGCGCCATGGCAAACATGGGAAAACACAGATTCAACATTATTTTAAACTCTTTCCAGATGGGAACGATGGGACTATTTTTGAGGCGAAATATTTACATTTTTAAAAGATGAGTTGTGAATCAATTGTCTACGAATTTGTTTTAATTCTTTGTGCAGCTGGGTTTCTTTTTTTTTAGACCTGGGACCATTATTTAATAGAAAAATGTGTTATGTAAGCTGGGCAATCTTTCCATAATTCATTTTTATTATTTTTTTGCCTGGTGCAGAAGGCTTTATGAAATATGCAATGGTGCAAAACATGTGTGCTCCATTCCGTGAAATCCATTTGCCATTTCACAACCAGTCATTGGACAGGTGGCTGTCACTTGGCTCCTATGCACAGAAGTTTGCAGCTTTGTCCTTTGCACCAGCACCACGGAGTGCTTCACTCCACCAGGTTTTCCGGCATTACAAGGCCCAGCTCCTCTGGTCAGCATTACGCAGCCCTGTCCCTCTAGCCGGCATTCTGCAGCAGCGGTCCTGTGTGGTCAGCACTATGACGCAGTTGTAATTTTAGAGAGCTGCTTGTCCACAGGGCCCTTCTCAGTTCATCATTCTTCCCCGTTCGCGGTTCCAGTCTTACTTGTTTCTGCATGTCTTGCTTTTCATTTTGCCCACTTTGGTGGTACACGCAGGGCTTTAAGTGGGCCGGGTCCTTCCGGTGCTGTTTTTAAAAGTAGGTACTGAGACGGGTCCCTATCGTGCTCTCCATTTTTGCCCTCACCCTCAGGGTGGAAAAAACAAATCTTAACTCTGTAGCAGTGCCACCCTTCACTGCTTTTGATGTAATTTCAAAGAGACTCGTTATAGAACTTTCACAGTCTCATCATTTCAGAACTGAAGCATTTTCAATATTATATACAACGAAGCCAAAGTTGTTGCTTATTTATCTTATGCAACTAACAACCACTGCAAAGCCAATAGTCCTGGCTTGTTGTAGGTGTAATATTACTAGTATTATATATCTGGATGCAATGACAGAAGCAGCAAATTACCAGTCGGGCAGCACACTAGGCTAAGCACAGCTTTTTAGATTACCTTTTAAGCCACGCCCTAATTACATTGGCCACGCCCCTTTGAGGGACCTTCTAGTTTTTTCATCCCACTTAAAGCCCGGGTACACGCCAACCTGACGTGCATGTGTCTGGCAATGGAGGTGTTCTAAGATCTCCGCTCTTCTACACACAAACCTTGGCAAGACGCACATAAATTCAGCAATGCAATGAGAATTTCCGTCCTTTCTTACTTTTTACTACCCATCTCCATAAAACCTACCTCCCTGAACCTGCACTTCTGAATTTATTTACTTTCTATTCAAGGGCTGATCCCCGATTTACATGCAACCTTTAGTAAACCTGCTGCCTAATCCTCTCTAATTCGTTTGGCTGTGGCCTCGGGTCTTCCCTTATCTTTAAAAGACTAGACCTTAGGTGGCCTCGGGTATAATGAACACTTGACCCTGACATGACCCAGCGTCACCTCTTTTGCCTCTTGGGCAATGAGATTCCTGCAACGCAGGCTTTTAATTTGCTAGGGGAAGCAGCTTCCCAGAACATTGCTTTCCAGCACCTGCACCAATGAACATAACATTTCAATAGACGTTTCTGAAGAAAAATTGAAGCATGTGCATTTAACATAAAAAAGTGTCCAACAATTATTAAAAGCATGGTGACCCCTTCTTTCTCTATTATAGAGTGGAACCTCTCCCAAAGTTGTTCAACAGACATTCAGAAACAAGCATATGCAATGCAATAGGTCTCGCATTACTGAAAGTTTGAGCTATTGGCGTTGCAAATAATAATGCAACACCAAGAGCTTAAACTTTCAGTAATGCGATACCTATTGCATTGGAAATGCTTGTTTATTATGGATCGAAGTGGACTGGGCTTTGAGGTCTGGCAAATAAGGCAATGGTTTCCATTAGGGGTCTTTTTTGTGAAACAAGAAATTTATTTTTCTTAAACCATAACGCAAAACTGGCCAACACACTAGTCGCTTCCTTGGGGCTAGTAACAGTGCCGAATGTTAATGCAAATTCCTATTTATGAGATAATCAACATCCAATTCTACAATGAGGTGAATGTCCGGATATTAACAAAAATAGCAAATAAAGGTATTAGTGCTTTAAATAACAAAATCGTATTAATGAGAGAAAGGTAATGTTCGCGAATGTTAAAAGGATTCTTGTCAATTCATCATGGCATGATGACCGCTGTGGTCTAATAGTGCGTGGTCTAGTAAAGTATACCGGTATAGCATTCGGTACTGGCTTTGGCCCTGAGGAAGCGACTTGTGTCGTGAAACATGTGTTGGCCAGTTTTGCGTTGAGGTTTAAGAAAAATTGATTTCTTGTTTCAAATAAAGACCACTAAGGGAACCCATTGCCTTATTTACCAGACCTCAAAACCCAGTCCACTTTCTGTATGTTTGTATGCGGGTCTTGTGGGATTAACCCCGCACCCTGTTTGAGGTCTTTGTGTCAAATTGTGAGAGCCTCTGTATCCCTCTCCAGCTCATTGGTTTATTATGGATCGACCTGGATTTACCATTCAGGATTGAGCATAGTAGTTTCCTCGTTCCTTTGCGGAGCTGTGTAAAAGGTGCCCTTGTCCTCCACAATAGAGACACAGTCATTCTTGTATTCTTCTCTGTCTCTTGTCAGAAGTCCGAGATTTTCTCATATTGCCAATCTGCCTGGGTTCCTCCTCAGATGCCTCAGAGAGAAAGATGGCACTAGATTCTTTTGCAGGAGTCTAAAAAGAATGTGATTGTCTTTGTTTCTCCAAGTGACATCTTTTCTGTTGTGACTCAATCTGCAGCACTAAAACAATTCATTCAAGGATTTAGGTCAATTTACCACCAGAGCCAGGGAAGCTTTTATTGTTCCTCGAAGGTCATGGTTGAAGGCAGCAGCCACTCCCTCGCCAATCCTAACTACCTAAGCCAACAACTCTTGAAACAGACTGACACATGAAACCAAATCTCACAGGTCTTGTGTAATGGTTACTATATGAGCAGTGCATCCTGTGTAATGTGTCACTTACTAAGTGTTGTTTTAAAATCCTTCAGAAACAAGTTATGATTCTGAAGTCAAGTATGTTGATTGGGACTCAGAGGGGTAGCCCAGACCTACGTCCCTTGTAATATTACAATGCAATAAAAGAGACTTGGCTTGATCAGTCATAAATGCTCATGGTCCAGCTAAGAACTGAAGGTTACACTGGGCGAGGAAAGCAGAGAAAGGGTGATTATTTCTCTGATGGAGTAATTCCTGTAGTACCATTGATTCCCTCCACCGCCCTGTGGCAGGATATTTCCTGATGGTGCAGGGGAAGGAGTGGTGGTGGTACTCCTGGTCTGAGTACTTTTAGGGATTCCAGATGCCATTTTGTCAATGCAGACTAACAAATATTTCTGTTCTTAGCTGGCTGTGCTTAAGTCATCGTGAATCCTATTATTGGCTTGAGCCATTGTCTGTAGAGGATTCATCTCCGACTCCATGAGAACCGCTACAGCAGCTTGGCAAACTGTTCAAACTCAAGGCCAGTCGCGGCTTCTCGGGGGAGGAAATAATCCACCTCTCTCCGTAGGACAGCGCATTCTCAGCGCTCCTGCTCACACCACGGACTGACCATTTGGGCACCCGAGGGCTGGACAGTCAAGTAGGAGGATTTGTTGAGCCACTTGGGGGCAGAGTCACCCGAGGCCCTCTGTCATGGAGCAAAGCTTCACTATGCGTGACGGGGCTGGGGTTGGGGAAGAGTTGAGCAAACACAAGGAGATGATGGACGGAGCGCTGAATCTTTTCAGATACTCACCCTCAATCACAGATCTGGGTTAAATCCATCATCGTTCTTTAGCTCACTTCGCCACCCCCAGTTCAGACCCAGCCATATGGGGAAGAGTTGCCACACTGAAACCCACAGTTCCTTGGCAGGCAGTATGTGGGAAGAGCAAAGCCAGTCTCCGCTGAAGGCTACCAACCCCATGAGCAAGCTGCAGGGCAGTCAGAGGGCTCTCTTCCAACAGGCATTGCTTCTCGCTGTAGTATTCTCATGTGGAGGTCCGTGGGATCGGTCAGATAGGTGGACTCAAGAGGTACATCTGGGGATATTATTCCTTGACTCTTTCAAGTGACAAGTTGCATTTTCACCATAGCTCACTGCCTAAAGTAAGCGCGTGACACTTCTAGGATCAGAAACATCACTGCTGCTCAGGGACAGTCAGGGTGCCCCTGCCCGAGACAAGGGCTGGGTGGGGAGAGATCTCCTCAGTGTACGGACGAGTGAGTCACTAGGCTTGTGAGAGTGTGGATGAGAAAAGAATGTGAAGATATGTGCCTCAAGTGTGCGTGTTAGCCCAGTTTTTTAAAGTTGTGGACTTGTTTTCTGTGATTTCACCCTGCTCGGACAGAGTGCGTTGCCATTTAACCACGAACATGGCACACAATCAGTTTGCTTTTCTTTGGAGGCACTATGGTTGGCACTAAAATATGACAAGTCCTTATAGTGTAAGAAAACACAACGGCCGGGTAGTGTTCCCCCTTTGGTGAAGGCAGTGCCAAAGACACTGTTCAGTTTGATATAGGATTTTAACATGGAACTGGAGCAGGCAATGCCAGGTTTGGGCCTGCCTGAAACTCGCAACCTTAACTGACGGGACACGCCTTTGGAAGAAACTGTCCCTACAGAATTGGGCAAAAGAAGTCCCAAATCCCCAGCCCCATCAAGAGCTTCTTCTTAAAATCTAAATCTGGATGTGCTATAGACCGCCAGATGTTAGGGGCATGGGGTCTTGTGAGTCCTGCTGGCACCTCAGAGGGTCCCTGCGCGCCCCTGGCGCGGGACGGGCCCGGGCTGGCCCGAGTGACAAGCATAAAAGAGCTCTCACAGGGCGGCGCGCAGTTCTCCCCCTGAAGTGAGATGTCAGCCCGGCCATCAGTGAGACAGGGAAGAGGCGCGAGAGACAGTACGTGAAAAGTAGGCACTTGGGGAGAAGAAGGCGGGTGCGCAGAAACAGAACAGCAGAGAGAGAGAGAAAATGAGGCAACGAGACTGGATGGCAACGAAAGAGAGAGAAGTGTAAAAAAAAGAAACCTAGAGGAGCAAACAAGATCAACCGACGGAGAAGGGAGAGCAGGTCAGAGAAGAGATGGTGAGGGGGACACAGAAAGGCAGGTACGGGACAAAGAGAGAGCAAGTGTGACAGTCCGCTACACAGAAAGAGAGGCAACGGGAGAGATGTAGAGAAAGGAGATTCTCGCAGAGTCACGTGGAGTGAGAAAGAGGCAGATAGTCAGGAGGGAAAGAAGAAGCGAGGTAGAGAAAGAAAGAGACAGACAGAGAAAGTAGAACGGAAGAGAAAAAGAAAGCGCCGCCGAGACAGAGCACCATACATCCGTGAGGTGAAAGAGGGCGGGAAGAACTGAGAGAGACAAAGAAAGTGCAGAGACAGAGGTACTGAAAAAGAAAGAGAGTGCCATTGAGATAGAGATAACAGGTGAATCCGACATAGAACAAGCAGTCGGCATTGCGCAAAGGCAGCCGCTTGTTTATATTTGCATCGCGCTTTCAGTTTAACAATAGCTGCCGCCCCACACAGCACTCGCGGGGTGGGGGGGGCCAGCTATTGTTAAAGTGAAAGCGCAATGCAAAAATAAACACGCGGCCGCCATTGCCAAAGCCGACTGACTGAAAAAACATATTGCTTACCGACTTATGAAGAAGACCGTGTAACGCCGCAAGTAAAAGATCCAGTCCGGATGGGCGGTCACAAAAGGAGACCGGGCGGTAACAAGGAGGGACTAAGAAGCCTCATATTGAATTGAAAGCCAGCGTTTACCAAAGACAATGCCACCAGCCAATGAAAAATATGGGCGGGGTTTCCACTGCACTTCCACATCTGTCCCTACTACAATATGCCTCGCAGAGTGAGCAGCGCATGTGCTGCAATGCTAGGCTCGACCTAACAATATACATTAGTTCCTAGGATATCTGCCTTGTTTCTAGCCAGAAACGAGGTTTAAATGGATGTCAAACCCAGAATGTAACCAGGCCAGCCCTCTCTTGCACGAGAAAGATCAGATTCTCTTCAGATGAGGTGAGGGAGGGAAGGCTGGAAAAAAACATAGTAAAACTAATAATTTTGCCCACAACTTTAAAAAATATTGGCTGAAAAACTCATGTTTTAAAGTCAGATTTTAAGATAGACTCACAAAATATTCAAATACTTTAGGGACTATGTAGATAAAATGAAATACCTCCACATTAGTCTGGCTATAGTAGCATTTGCCCTCTGGCACAGAGGAAATTACATCAATGAAATACAATCAACAGTAACCACCCTCCCCCCCCCCCCAGTCTCAGCATTAAATTTAACTCACATGTTAGCTTCAAATAAGTTTTGAAAATAGTCTAATTTGTTGCCCAAAAAACAGCTTTTTAGTTTCAGTAAATACAGAAATTTGGCCTTGATTTTGTTTAAATTTAGGGTAAATAAACTACATTGTTGGCAAACACCCTATGAATTTTGCGGCTACCTTGGACATACTGTAGGCATCCCCAGAATCTTGTTGCCACTGTTGGCAGAAGGCAAGTATCTCTATAGACACTTTGACATGGGAGAAAATTAAAATGATGAGTTTTATGTAATGCATATAAACATAAAGTTAACTATTCAGTTGAATTTTTCCCATTTCAAAGTGTCGCCTTTACACACAGCAGGCATTTTGCTCCCAGTGGCTGGTAGTCACGCTGCCATATTTATAACTGAAAAATACAGCCATTATTATTTAAATGGGAGAAATTTAAAGTGTAGAAAAATGTTCATTTTTATGAACATTTTTGCAGAACATTTTTCTTCACTATAAATTTCTCCCATTAACAAAAATGGTTGTATGTTTATCTTGTACATGTAACGGTGCCGCATATGGCTAAAAGTATGTCCTGTGCCATAAGTACATACGACACAGTCTCTCAGTCACCCACACACATATATCCCATTTATTCACACACATGTTCATACATCCCCACAGACTATGCACTCACTGACTCACATGGCAGCCTTCAGTAGCTCACAAGAATTTCCACTGATCAGAAGTAGCTCTTATTACAAAAAAGGTAGGAGGCCCCTACTCTAGCATAAGGTGGGTAAACTTGATATTACGTAACCCCACACCCACAAGTATACAGAGGGCATCACTGGCACCTGATGGTTATAGAATGATATCTGGGGAACATCCCCATGAGCAGCAATAGTAAATGTGAGTAATTTATGAATATGACGAGCTCTTCAGGGTACAAAGTCATGCAAAACTGACAATTAAAAAGATCACTTTCACAAAATTACAAGCTTTGTTTGAGGACAAATATATATATATATATATATATATATATATATATATATATATATATATATATATATATTCTTGAAATGAGAGCTGAGGCTGAGGGGGATGATGCTTGGGGAAAATGACTATTGTAAAACAGAAACAGGCTCCATTGAACGGTTCAGTGGGTGAACCCCCTAAACATCCCTTGAGGGTATGGTACTCAGCCACTTTGTGCTCTAGATCCAACTCAGGGTAGCTGTTTGTGCTCCATCACTTTCAAAGTTATCTAAGCAGAGTTTACCATACATTCCTTATAACCTTCTCCCAAAGGAAAAGTCATATTTGGAATCAATAAAAGAAATACATTTTATTGTATATTTTAGTTATAACCGCATCAGGTATGCTGCTGCGTTAAAGTTTCCCATGCACAGGAAAACATTAGTTAAGTTAGTTAATAGTCTTTATTTCATAACCACAATGGTGTATTTCATTCACTTACTGATTGTACGCTATGCAATAGTGCTCTTAAAAAATTAATAATAGGAGGGGCCATGTTGAAAACCCCTCAACAATGATAAAAATAGCTTATTGTACTCTGCATATATGGTTTATGTCATGCTACTTTTTCATGTGTATTTGTTTTAACAAAGTGTATTTAAACAAAACTAGGATGCAAGGGGATAAACATGTGAAGTAGGGTAAAACCAAACTGAAGATGCCACTGACTATAAGGAGAGTTGGTTTCATGTGTATAATACAATCTGTGAGGCAGTAAGCAATGATTTTCTCATGTGAATTTCATGCTACTTTGCACTGCAGTAATAATTGTGTCAATGTGCATTTATTATTACAGTTGTTTTAAATAACCTGGATTAATGCTCCACAGTTATTGTGACAGCCATGCCAATTACATAACAGTGTGTAATATGGACCTATATGACCATTGGGATGTTTCTAAATGTCACCTGAACACCTCAATGGCAATAAATGACCATATTACAAATTATATGTTTTTATATTGCATGATTTATTAGATGATTTTAGTACGGTTTCATAAGATGTGGTGCATTTATTTTCCATTGACTGCAGGAGACTGCAGCTATGTCTGTCAATGTTTTGTGGAATGTGTGTTTTTGTTGGAGATACTATGCTGATATATGTTTTATTACAAGTCAAATTTTAAAGGTAAAGGAAATTATATAAAGGGATATTAGAACATTGGAATATTGGGAGCTCCATTGAAGACAATGGAGTTGCTCTGGGCTTATAATGGCTGGTATAAGCCCAGCACTCCAACATTCCAATGTTTGTCTTTTGTTTCTCCATTTTTAATTTAGAACATTCTACCCTTAGTGGGTGGAATGTTCAAATAGCCTTAGAGCCCTTCTGCCTCAGGCTATACCGGCTGTTAAAGGCCCTCTCCCTCGTTATAGGCCCTCGCCTGCGGCTCAGGCCTATAACTCGGGATCAGGGCCTTTAACAGCCGGTATAGCCCTCGGCAGCGGGCTATAAGGCTATAAAATACCATCCTACTGTACATTATAAGGATATTGCAAGTCACCAAGGAGTTCCATAACCATATAGAGGAACAAGACCGAAGACTGAGTTCCTTATAATGTTATGGAACTCCGAGGGGACATACAATATCCTTATCGTGTATTGCATGGGCTACTTTATCCCACATAATACATAGTCACACCATTACCTTTCCCACAAACCACTTAAAATCTTGGTGCGTAGCTCTTTCATATGAAAGAGCAAGTATGTTTGCAAACATGAAGAATAAAAAAAAACTTCTAGTGCAAAATTAAACGCATCAAAAAACGGTCGATATTTGCTGCAAACAGATATTAGAAGTAGATCAATAGAAGTCAGTTGTTTTTTTGGGGGGAAAGTGCACTGGCTCGGAATGAAACATGCAGAAAGGGTCTAGCTATGCTCTAACAATCTACGGTGTGCAAAAAATAAACATGTTCTCTCTGCTTCTTGTAAACTAAAAAAAATAGAGCAGAAGAAAGAAAAGCAGTTCAGTTTTCGTTGCTTCAATTATGCTCCATGACCAGACCTGCCTTTCAGCTCGGCTGCTGGCCCGTGCATCAGGCAATGTGATGTCAGAACTCAACTGTAATAACTTATAATAGGCAAGTTCTGACATCTTTTCTTTATAAGCGGAGACTAGATACTAGCATTTATACGGAGATTACAGAATCCCAAGTACTATAAGCAAATTAAAAACGTATTCTAAAACATACTGTTCTTATGTACTACATTGACACCATGGAGTAGGTTTAACAAGACAAATAAATACCTAAAATAAGGTGCAATGTGACACAATGTAACTTTTCGCTGACGGTTTTGAATTTACAATATTTATTTTCACACACTGGGGAAGATTCATTGACAGATGCTTGCATCAAGGAGGGGTCTACAAGGGTGAGCTTGTCAGGTGTGCCAATTAATGCTGGTAAAGCTGCACTGGTATCATTTTCCAGCACTGAAAGAAAGACAAATGCTGCAAGTTGAAACCTCTCTGTAAAATAGGAGCTTTTGAAACCCCTGGCAAACATTCAATAACGAAGATTCAATAAGCAGGTGTAAACATGTAAAATAATATATATATATATATATATATATATAAATTAATTGAAAAAAACAAAGGTTAAAGGGACATTAGAGTTATGTTACAATATCAGGTACCTTTTAAACCCCAAAAACACTGAAATTCACCAGTTATAATTCAGTGAGCGATCTGTAACTTGCACCCCGCCATGCAGTGCTTATGACCTTGCATATTACATCACTCATTACATGTTCAATGACCTCATCAATGACATCACTCACGACATCGCAAATTAGTTTTTTTATGTAAGTTAATGTGTTTTTTCTATAGCTAACTATAATGTAGGTTTTTCTTTTAACGCAAAGTAAGCCTTATTACAAGTGTTAGGTCATAAATGGTCTCCTTACTGAAAACCAGATACCCCCTTATAGCACGGGACACTCTCAGGATAGTGAAGCAGAGCAATCCCAGGCCTACTCAGGGTAGGTGGTGTGGATTAGCAATCCCAAATCCCTTGCACTAAACAATAACACTCAAATTATTGCCCACTCAGTGCTCTATCTTATATAAAGGAAAAGTATACTCACACTACTAAATACTACGCATTAAATTACAAATATGAACATTCGGTAGAAGGTAATACCTTTGGTGACACCCTCAAAACACATTTGAACTACTAGTACCCACCACATATACCAGATACAATATCATAATATAAGGGTTGTCTTTATAAATACGGCAGGCTTACTGGGTTTGTCAAAGGGTCACCACCTTAGTAAATGAGTTACATGTCATCATTTACCGTTAAAACCAATGGAAGCGATGAAGATTATGTCACTAATGGATTTTAAATAAATCATTCTTATTAAAAACAACCATGAACATATATTTGACTCGTCAGGTCACGTAATGCAGCCACAGGACTATTCACAAGGGGTCCCCTCACTCCAGCTGAAGAGCATCCAGCTCCAGCTTTGAGTAATTTAAAAATAATGGAAACCTCTCCTGAGGTCATGTATTCAATGACCAAGGATAGTTGGTGCACATTTTCTATAAAGATTCCTGGGGACCTGCTACACTCCCCGCAGCCCCCACACAACAGTGAAATCCACAATTGGTGGTGTCCCTGCCCCTGCTTGGGGCACCACAAGGAAGAAATCACAGCAAAAACAAAGCCCTCGTAGGGCACTATTGGGTGCTCCTCTCTGTAGCAGTGAATATTTAATGAGCTATACAGCTCTGCTGTTTTTCTGAGTGCCCCAGTGCTCCCACAACTCAGGGTCCCATTGTCCCAAGGCCCCCACTGAACCCAAAGAAAGCACCCACTCTTGGGTGCTAGTGTGGGAGTCTGACACAGCATCTCTTTTTTTTTTTTTTTGTTGGTGCTCCGGTCCCACCAAGGGCACCCACAAATCAAGACCAATTGGGGGCCACTGGGTTTCTTTTTTATTTATTTTTTTCAATATTTTCTGTGTGTCCCTGGGCTCAAACAAATCAGGGTCACATTGGTGGCCCACAGGGAGAGGCCCAAGGCCCCCACTGACACCTCAATGAGCAGCCCTCCTAGGGTGCCATCGCGTGAGCCTGCCACAGTTGCATATGCTCCCACCCAGCACGACCACCCTTTCTTTCTGCTCCCGTCCATGGCAGGAGCAATTAAGGGTATATTTATCATTCTTTCACACAACACAACGCATCAAGACACCTTGCTGTGTTACATTGCATTAAAGGGAGAGGGCAGGAAGAAGCCATCAAGAAATGGCGCATTCCTGCGCTCTCCTTGTGCTGGTGCACTTTTGGCTGCCTAGCACCAACGCAGGCACCATTGCACAATCGTTGCAGGCAGGATTGTTTTTGTGCAGGAAGGGATACCTTCCAGCACAAAAAAAATCTTTTGAGGCTCTGTCCTCTTTCTATGTGTGCTGCAGAATGCAAATACAGGAACAAACTAGAAGAAATAAAGATATTTCTCCTTGTTACACCTCCCCTGGGAAGGTGTAGCACTTTGACGTATTCCCAGGTCTACAACTCATGGTAAATCTGGGAATCGGCCAAAATCCATGGATGGATGCATGTGAACACCCAGGCTTCACACAAGGAACGCCTGCATGGGGCAGAATAATGCAAGGCAGCGACTTGCGTTGCCTTATGTTACTCCACATCTACCAAGCACTGCAGGGCCACGGAAGCTGGCCTTGCGTGGCTTGGTAAATCTCATCTAGGTTTTGCGCTGCCCTTGAGTTACCTTGTGTGGCGCAAGGACGATGCAACACTTGGATAAATATGCCTCCCAGTGTGTTCCCTGCCCATGCAGGCAGGGAGCTAACAAGCTTCCTTCCATGTCCCAGGGGATGGAATCACTGGGACACTAAACTTGCCTCAGGCCCCGGGGGATGGAATCCCTGGGGGCAAAACTTTGCTCAGCGAGGGAGGCAACACACCCCAGTATATATATTTTTTAAATGTCCTCACGTAGGGCATGGGGAATGGGCTTCCTGGGACAAAAGGTTCGCTGGGGGAGGGAGACTGATGTACACCTCTGACACACAGTAATTAAAAAAAAAAATGACCTTGGGCCCAGCCTGGGAGTCATTTTAGAGAAACAGGGCACCCTGCCCTTTTTTTTGTTGTTGTTGTAATTTTGGCCCGGCAATAGGGGTCCCTCTCGTACCTCCACCCCCAACAAGGGCTAGGGAGTCAGCATATTCCTACCGTGCCCCCATATCCTTTTTTTAATTCCTTTAAAAAAATAAAAAATTCAGACTGGTGACCAAGTCCCCGTGTCTTCCAATGGCAGCTGCAACATTTCGGTTCATGTTGTGGCCAGCCAATCAGAGCACTCACTCCAAAAGCCCCCTCAACCAATTAGAATGCTTGATTTTTTTTTAAGTCAAGACCACCTGTCAAAGTATTCCTATTTTTTTAACTTTAATTTCCCAAAACTACTGAAGACAGTTACACCAAATTAAAAATGCACTCTTTCCGGGTAAAGATCTAGCTTTCTGGCAAATTTGGTACACTTCCATTCAGCCATTTTTGCGGTAGCACTGTTCACAATTTCCTACAGAAATTGTATGCGGGAACCCTCCACTTACTTGGGTCCCACTCCAAACTTTCCAGGAAGCAACTGGGATGTGACATAACTATAACTACACAGTCGCAATCACCACTGTGTAATACATCTAAATAAATATATATATATATAACATATACACACACACGTTACTTATCACCGTACACTATCCTCTTCCGGCAGCGAACACATGGCGGGGTAGCGAACCCGTGCCACATACCAACAAACCAGTTCACCCTTAAAGTGTGTCCATCCAAACGCAAATAAAGGAAACAGGCCACGGCTCCATTGCAGTTAAAGTATGTTTATTTATCCAAAGTTCAGCGAAACAGTCCGATGCGTTTCGGAGCCAACAGCTACTTGATCACGGAGGTGTGTTGATATATATATATATATATATATACATATATACACACACACACCCATATATATATGTAGGTATAAACACATAAATATACATACAAACCCACACACAGCGACCATGGGGAGCAACCATGTGATGTCCATGGAGCGGGTTGGTGATACAATTAGATATAGACTCCATTGAGCAGGGAGTGGGAAGAAACAACTTCTGTGTTGTGCTTGTGCAACACTGGGAGCTAGGAGGCTCTCTATCAGTGGCAGAAGAGGTGCTCCTGGGAGAGGAACCTCTTTTTTCAACTCATTAGGCCACGTAGGCAGCTACCTAACACCACTACCACAAATGGTCACAAGAGTGCACACATATGGTCACATGAGTACACACATATGGCCACAAGAGAGCACAAAATTGGTCACAAGAGGCTTTTTGATACTAAGATAAAGAAAGCACAGAAGTATCTAACTTCAATTTTTCTTTCAAATCCACAAGGACCTTATACTAGACAGGCAGAAGTTTCTGGGTGCACAGTAGAAGGTCTGTATGGGCAAGCCTTGAATTATTCCTCTTATACATGTCTCCTCACACTGCTTCTTTTATTTGGTCTCACAAACACAGCTGTTCTTAATAGAGAGGTTCTGTCTTCTCTGACTTGCACACTACTTCGCTGTGATCCAATCACATTTAAATGTCAGCCGAGTGCCTCCATATTCATCTGCATAATTTCTATTCAATGTCTTTTTAAGTGCATATTGGGCCGGTGATATTTTGCCATGCAGTGCTCGTCTCACTTGCATGCTCTTGTGCGTCCTTGGCTCCTTCTGATCTTCAAGAACTTGCAAGAGAGATTGGATTGCAGATCTGTGAAAAAGCAATGCACAAACACGGAGAGAGCATTGAACTCAAACTGGCTGAACTCGCGTCAGTAATTGTTTTTTCCTACAAGGTATTCTTCGTGTACCAACTCCGTGATGTGAGAATAAAGCCACCAAACAGCATTATAAGAAGCTTAGACGCTAGTCGAAAAACACCATAGTCAATTGGATTCAACGGTTTTCATTTGTCAAGATCTATGCAACTATCTAGCAGAGATGTACAAGAAGGTGAATAAAAAACATTGACACCTTGGCCAACCCTGTTTAAGAGAAGCTTCTTTTCAGCCATCTTTAGGATTCTGGCAAAAACATGGCACACACAAATATGCCTCTTTCTGTAATCATTCATCCTGCATTTGAAGAAATTGAAAGAGGAAGCATGTGAGACTGTTTCATAATGTGCCTGGTCATTCTGTAAAGAAAAAAGCAAACACTCTCTTACTAGACAGGTAGAAAATAATGCCATTCAATCTCAGTGTATGGCCACTGAACTTCGTATTGTTCTATGGTGGAGTAACGACTCTGCTAAAGTTCCCCCATCAGCTTAGTTTGATCTACACAATTAGGACTTCATCAAGGGCAGCCTTAAATCTTAACTTAGGTCTCCATGAATGTATTTTGCTTGTCTTAAATCAGTCGCGGCCGGCATGGCTCACGGGTGGGGGGCAGGCACGGGGGGCGTGCGGGGTGGGGGGACGGGCGAGAGGTCGCGAGGGAAGGGGGGTCGTGAGGGAAGGGGGGGTCGCAAGGGAAGGGGAGGTCACGAGAGAAGGGGGGTCACGAGGGAAGGGAAGGTCGCGAGGGAAGGGAAGGTCGCGAGGGAAGGGTAGGTCGCGAGGGAAGGGAAGGTCACAAGAGAAGGGGAGGTCCCGAGAGAAGGGGGGGGTCACAAGGGAAGGTCGCGAGGGAAGGGAAGGTCGCGAGGGAAGGTCGCGAGGGAAGGGAAGGGGGGTTCGCGTGGGGCAGGGGTTTAAATAATAAAAAAAAAAATAACTTAACTTCCTGGGTCCCGCATCTTCACTGCTCGGTCTGCTCCTGCTTTCCTGCCTCCAGCAGGAACAGGAAGCTGACAGCCTCCATCCCCTCCCTAAAGCCAATCACAACGCTGCAATGGCAGCGTTGTGATTGGTCAGGACGGCGCCCAGCAAGGCACCTATGGGGAGGCCATTTTCTCCATGTAGGCTACAGCCTACATGGAGAAAATGCAGAGTGCGCATGACTGGTTTGGTCGGCTCCAGAGGGCCGACCAAACAGTCAGCGCCCTCAGCAGTGGGCAAGCCACTCCTCCCCTGCCCTAGAGCAGACCTGCCCGCCACCAACCAAACCATTCTGCTTTCTCGCAGTGCGAGAAGCAGAAACCTAAAATGGTAGTTTTACCATTTTATGTTTCTGCTTCCGGCACTGCGAGAAAGCAGTGGGGCGACGCTCCTCCGCCCTAGTGGAGGAGGAGCCGCCCCTGCCTAAAATCCATGTCAATGCTCATTAAAAACACTGTATGAACACCAAGCTAATTTCCTTAAGTGCAAAGGTACCTTTTACCCTTCGAGTCATAGGTCTGTCAGCTCAGACTTGGGGACTGATTTACAGTTTGGTAGACGGATACTCAGTCACAAATGTCTGCCTTAAGTGCATAAAGATATAATGCACTTGTAATATGGTGAACAGGATATTTGTCACGTTTGTGACGGAGTACCCGTCTGCCAAACTCTAAATCAGGCCCTCACCCAAATAATACACCTCTTTTTCCATCAAATCTTCCGTCAGCTGAGCACCCTTCCTTGTTGCTTGCTTTATACCCATTTAAACTGCTAAGATTATAAATATATTTGGACTAGAGATGAAGACATTCTTGCTGCTATTGTTCGTTTTAGGGCACTATCTGTGTTATATGTGCAGCAGATAAGTAGTAATGGCACAATATATGCAAAGTCCTTGATGAACTGGACAAATTCCTGACAGAGGAGCATCTCTTTATTTATTTACTTACCAAACAGGCACTTATATTTAAACTTTTATGAGATAACATCAATTTCTAAAATCTAGACCTCAGGGGCAGAAGGACCCCAAGTAACTCTAAAGAGGCAATTTAAAACCGTTTTATACAGAAATGTATTATTTTATTTCAAGTATCAGAAACTTGCCGTCTGAAGGCCAGATCGCGCGCTCCCAGACAATGTCAGTCTTCAGTCTAAACCTACAGAAATCTTGAAGGACCAGATGCCTTATCCTGCGTCCAGAGGAATCATTTTCAGTTGTCTAGGAACAAAACCGCTGCCCCGAGGGTGCTGCTTTCATCCCCTATGGGATGCTGGGAAGCTCCTGTAATTTAATCATTATTTTAAAAGCAAGGTTGTCTTGATCTTTTAACAGTTTAGTAGCTGGCTATTTGTGTCTCTTTTCACTTACTGTGTATTTACAAGCTGCAGACTCAGGCCTAAGACTGACCCTTCATCAGGGTTAATGATTATGTGACGTATCTTCCCACAATATCACTTCCTGTGATGTCGTCAGCAGCCAACAGGAATGGTTTCCTTGAAGTGAGGTCACAGTCTGAGAAAAACAGCGTAAATGGAAGTACTTTTAGTTTTTTTACTTGACAGCTGAGTACTTATTTAGGATCTTAACTTGGGTGTTCGATGTTCCTAACTGGGAGTCCCATCCTAGCAATCTGCACCCAAAATTATTTTGTTTATATTTCGATTGGTAGATTCTTTGAGATTAACGGGAGGTACATTTCCTGATAGGGGTGGAGTGGATAGACCTACATTTGCAGAAAGCAAATGCAAAACAATGTGACTGGATGAACTACTAACACCTGCCACCACCAAAGTCCTTTAGTGCTTCTTGCATGCAAGAGTCATACAGCCTTACTACCAAGAAGTTGACTCTAACAAAGGGAGTCCGAGCAGACCCTTAAATACAGTTTTTTTTTTTTTTTTTTAATGAAATGAGTCATCTGTAGGATATTTTCATTGAACAATTCTCATATACTCTGACATCACAGTGGAGGCAACTTTTTTTTTTTTTACAACGCATTTTTATATTTATTCAGAAACTGCAGACCCAAGAACCTTAGCCATAGAACAGTTAAGTCCATGGTGAATTTGTGGCTAGCCTGATTCCTAGATCGATAGCGGTTCCATATGATATGCTTGGTTCAATAACCTGTGTTGCCTGGAGTTGTTTTGGACTTTTCTCGTGTTGAGATCAAAATGACTCCAATTTGTTTTCATTGCAATCCAAAGGCAAGGAGGTACTCACAAGGCTAGTTACCTGGACTAGGTTCAAATGCAGATGTTAAAAAATCGCCCCTGAGCAGATCCCGTGGGAATCTACGTTAGACAGATGGTTTTGAGACAAGTTGTTACAATGCATTCCCTTCATAGAAATGCAAACCCTGTGGCATCCTTCCACAGGCAAATCTCCAACACACTGCTCATCTTTCACTCATCAACATTTGTAGAGTTGAATTTGTGGTCCAACAGCTCGGTGGGCTAGTGCTCCTGCTACAAAGAGGAGTGCAACTGTCAGGGCACAAGTTCAGACCCAAGTAAAATGACTTGGGTATTGATCCCGAGAAGATAAGGCCTGTTTTACGTTCTGGAAACAAACCAATGTGTAATCTGTAATGCATAAATTAATTATTTTAAATAAGATAAGTCCAAGTCTGTCAGTAGACCACTTTTACTCAATCTTCTTTTTCAGTGTTGGACGAATACTGCACTTTCCAGGTCCCAAAAGCTCAAAACTAACATGTTGATTATCGATTGATAACCTTTATTACAGTAAGTTCAACACAGAAAGAGAGTGTAATAAATACAAGGTTTATTTTTTAGTATTCTCTATTTTTGTAAAATGCACACATGAATATATATTAGCAAACATATCTGATAAGTTTGCTAGACCAAGGCTAAACTTACTACAAGTAAACTAGCAAGACATCTCCTCACAAATGAAATACATTAAAACTATAAAAAATATCTCACCGCATCAATGAAATTAGGGCGGGACGAATAAAGTGCTGCTCCCACCAGCAATATAATATTTTCAAATCACTGGCATAGGTAAAACTGCATCACAAGAAGCATCACATTTGCTCCTACCTGCTCTGAAGAGGGTTTTAAACTAAAATACATCTTCTATTTATGTGAATTTTTAGCTCTAAAAAAGTACAAATTACTACACACATATATATATATATATATATATATACACACACACACACACACACACATATATATGTGTATATATACACACATAAAACACGTTTTTAAATTAATATACACCTTTATCTCCCTTCTTTGGGAGCGAGAATGATTGTTAAACATAATACTACCATCTTCCAGCTGTAGACTGCTCCTGCCTCAGATTTCTACTTACAGCACTTACCCATCTGTCCTGTAATCATGAGTAGGTGATAGTAAAACGATGTCTCGCAAAATCCGCCGCAAAATATTTGAGTGTACAAGTGGCTAGTTTCTGGCTTGTAACAATTTAATTGATAAATTGTGCTGTAATGCATGCAGCAGAACAGACTCATTCAATGTACCTCCAAATTCTAATTGAAAAATTGACACAATACTCAATTGAAAAAGAATTAGTAGTTTCACCACGCGTGCACGGTGTGTATTCTGTTTGATACAAATAAATTGTTGGAAACAAAATTAATCTTTGCATACCCTGTTTCTTGAAAATTAGTTGTCACTTATTTTCCAGAACATATTGTTTGCAAATTTGTGGACGAAAAGGAAACATTTGTTTCTGTGCTGTACTGTCCTCGAGAAATTATAATAAAGCTTTTTTTCCAGTCTCACAAGCAGAGGTTTTCAAAATATTTTTGTTGAGCTATATTGCAGAAAGCTTCACAAAAGAAAGAAAAACTCCCACCATGTGTTTTTAGATCTGGCTAAACACAGCTGCTGGGTTTTATGTGTTTTTCGTGGTTTGCCATTGCATGAAATGGCTGCCAATCAAGGCCATGGCATTTTGAGGATGGTTATGTTATCCCACCTGTGTTGGCATTGGGTTTTAGTGATGGGGCATCAGGTGGCCCTTTTGTAAGACTGCAAATATGACATGACCCGCAACTTGTAACTGAGTTAGCGCATGATCTATGATGTATTTAATGTATACAACATATCAAGGGTGGCTACACCGAATGTGGTTCATACTCGGGATGGAACGCATATCCCTTTACTTACCGAATCAGGGTACCTCCTTCCCCGATCTATGGCGGCCCTCCCTGAACTCAATTGTCCTAAATATCTATGCCTTCTCTGACTATCTGAGCCCCTTCCCACTACCCACTACCACCTGAGAGAGTCCTGTCTATAGTTTAGGTTTATATAATAGGACTTTGCTATTTTTGTTTTTACAGGCTGCCGGGTCCCGGGGGTCATGGGGGGAGGGGAGGGAAGGTTTATGGGTATGTGAAGTATTCTAATGTCATATTGCCCGATAGGCCACAGGCCTTGTATTGCTATTTTCTTTGTTTCGTAAAACCAATAAAGAAATTTAAACCATAATTTATTCAACATTGTAAAGGTTAGCTTGAGGTTTTTTTATTAAGTGTTTTATTTGAATGCTTTACTATGTCATAAAGAGACAGTGCTATTCACTAATCACACTTGCATGTTTATTTGTTTTATTTGCGGTCATGAAAATGTTAAGTATACATCCTCTTTTGTTTACTAATTGAAGACATGCACACACAAGCTTTCAGAAAATACAACAAATACTAGCTCTTAGTAAAAATGATCTACTATGCACTATTTTGCTATATACGTCTTAAGTTCATCCCTTACTATTCAAACTTCATCTTCAGACTCCTATTCATAACAGTGTTCTTTGAGGGTACAGCTTAATTCTGCTCATGCAGTCAATTCAGCAAGGGAGCCTTACACCCTGGTCTCATATTTTTGTAGCCCAAGCAGCTGCATCATTATGGCATTCTCTTTCTAGGACACTGGTGACAACACATACAAAGTCTCCCAACTATTACCAAATATTTCCACTAACACAAAGTCAGACCTATTGACCTTGAAAATGCGTGCTTTTGCAACCATATTTTTGTGCATTGTAATTCATTTTAATTGATGTTTTGACACTATTATTTAGCATCTGTCTGATCTGATTTTCCAGCTGCTAGGGAGATTTAAAAGATGGGATGAAGCATGACACAGATTAGGTGTGGGCTTATACAAAAAAAATGAATAATGTGCCTTGATTACTGGAGTCTTGTGATTTATCTGTTTGCTACTGGAAGCAAACGTAACTTCCTCAAATGATGAAAGACTCACATTCTTTTGGCCATGCCCTACAGGAGACATGGCCACATTACGTAATAGCTAAGGATGGTTAGTCAATTACAGAGAAAGTGCCATGCCCGCTCTAGTTGTATTGGTCCAGGTGAAAGCCAACCACAGCCTGGATGATGGAAATGCCCCATCTGTGTATCAATGGCATAACTCACAAATGAAAAGCCAGGGAATTAGTTTAACCTATCCAATGGGGCCACATAGAGATTGAACGTGGTGGGGCTCATGGAGCAGCCCTGAGGAAGCCCAGAAGATAGGGCCCTAAAGGAAGATTGAAAAGAGGCCCACTAGACCACCCGAGAGTAGGCCATCATAAGAGAAGCAAGCCAGCCTAAAATGTTTCCTCTGATACTGGACTCATGCATTTGAGATAAACAATTGCATGACTCGCGGCACCAAAAGGTAGTGGAAAGATCTAACAGAATTATTACCTAAATACTCTTTGGTTAACAATCATTCTAAACTCATTTGGAATAAATACTGATGTTATGTCGGTCCCCCGAATAGCTCCAAAGCCAACATGGGCAAGTTCCAGTAGCTTTTGGTAAAAGTGGATAATTGGGAATAAACTTTCCTTCAGCCACTTTGGCAACAAAAAGAAACAGAGACATGGGGTGGAAGTGTTATAATTATCATACATTTTTCCTTCTAGGTATCCCCCTTTTTGAATGATAGATGTTTATATAGACAGAAGCATCTATTATAAATGCAAATTTATTCATGTCATTATTCATTGCAACATTACAAAATAAGTCTTCTTGAATATATTCATGTTTTTCTGTATGGATTGAGTTCCTTTTTTTCCAATTCTTTTTTAAAAATACAAACAAGGTTTTATAGAAGCTGATAACTTCACTTCTCATTGATTGTTTTTAAACAATAGGCAAGGTTTCACAGAACATGTTTCCGCTATATAAAACTTTCAAATAAATAAATTTAAGTAAATAAAAGGGTGCCATGGCATTTCGGCTAATTGTGTATTCTGAAACTGCTCTCCAATAATTAGATATAATATATAAACTAAGAACAGACTGTAATGAGATACAAAGGCCATGAAGAGCTATAATCTCCTCCCTCTGCTGAAGACTACCAGGAGGCACATTTAGGCTTTGGTCGGTGTTTTTATCCGCCTGCTTGCCAATACATAAGAGAATAGCAGCCGTAGTTACTTTGCTGAACATTGATTCTATTGTTCAGAGGAGGTATGCAGGTGTGAGTAGTTCACGAAACTTGAATTAGGACCATTTTTGGTGCCAAGTGTAGCTGAGTGAGTAAAAGATATGGGTGGGGTTGGAGATATTAATACAAAGAAAGCTCCATCATATACCCAAGATGTTACAATATTTTTTTTGTCCACCCTTCTGATAAGTATCATTGCCACCATTTTATTGACTGTTGTAGTTATAATTCATGTTGTATGCACTAGGATAGGATTTAGTTTTTATAATATGTCTTTAAAATATATCTCTGGTTTTCTAGTGTTCTTGAGTGTGCCTTTCCATGATGAAAGGGGGTTTGGGTTTCAATAACTATACCTGCAATATCTCACAGGATTGTTTGTTACCTAGAAAGTGTCTGTATCAAGTAGTGCTCAGTGGGTTGTGGGCGGGTTACAGTACAACTGGTTTTCTGTCTCGGGTTGGCACATTGACAAAGTCCTCGGTACCAGGGGGTCTAGAATGCCCTTTTCCCAGCTGTGGTTTGGAAAGAAAATTCAGAAAGCACATCCTAGGTTGCAGAGAATACAGGTTTGCAGAGGGCATTTTCTTCCATAAATGAACAATAAGAGCTTTCTTCTAACCAGAAGAAACTGAGGTGGTGCTGAAGGTGGAATTAATGAAACTACATTGATTGGAGGCAATGATGATAACAATCAGATGCATGAAAAGAGCTGGACAATGCCCCAGTGGAGAGCTTGGTTTAACAACCAGCACAGCTTTTTGTGTGTTCTCAGATCCAAAGGCGTCTTGTATAAGATTGACTTTGCGAATAAAATAAGGAAGCAAAGGTCAAAGAATTAAGCAAAGGTGGACATTACTGCAACAGCTAAAAATTCCACCTACTTGGAAGATTTCAGAAGAGGGGTTGTGGAAAGTGCTAAGACAGGAGGAATGAAAATGAGTATGCACCTACATAACTTCTGGATTGAAATGCTTGATGGCAACAAGATAGCACAGTTATCTTCGAAAAGTAGTACAGTACACCAGTCAGGCCCTGCACGGTTATACATGAAGAAAGGTGTTGATCTGTATATATGTGTGGAGCATGACACCAACAAGACTACTAACAAGAATGTTTGCAAAACATGGCTCAAACTATAGAAAGCACATGGATCAGAACATTAACAGCGCACATCATAAGGTGGCTTTGTTTTGGCAAGAATGGTTGAGTATGAGATTACCTCACTCTCATCTTCGGCATTGGAGGCATTGCCTCTTTCTTTGGGCTTGTCCGCAGTGGTGGGGCTTCTCCCTCACATAAGCAGATTTTATCTTTGGATTTCTCCAGTCTAGTCAGTGCTGTGAATAGACTAGGGTCTCCCTGCTGGTGTTAGTGAGGTCAGGTCGGTCTGAGAGATCACTAGGGACTTCCCTAGAGAGAGAAGATTCCAGATTAAGAGAAGCTTCACATCCTTGGGAGGTCAGCCAAATGGGGTACACAGTTCTGGAAGAGATTTCATCTGTTTATGCCCTTGGGGAATCGCTGAAAAAGTTCCAGTAATCCCTGGAGGGCAGAAATAAAATACTGCAAATTCTGGATGGCATCTCTCCAACTGACAGCTGGTATGAAAGGAGGGGGTGGGAGCTCATGCATCACAGAATTGAGGCCTAGAAGAGACCTACCTCTCTTGCACGGCTCTCGCATATCAACAGGACATATCTGATAGTGAACCGTGGGAGTAGAGGTCTGAGCACGCTCCTCCACTGGAACCTAGAGACCACTGAGCCTTCTCCTCCTTGCTTCTGAATCCCCTGTGCACAACAACCCTGCACAAGTAACAGCTGCCTACGACTGCCACGGTAACACAAGTTAGACTGCATGCGGACTCTCCACTGCCAGTGAAGGCTAGGAATTGGGAGCTTTGAATAATTTACCCACATTCCTTCACCAAATAGGTGGTGCGGGTAGCAGATTATGCCACTGCAGCATCCCCCAAAGATTGTAGGGTCTCTAATCAATTTTCACTCAGTGTAAAAGAAATCAGTACCTCAGTAGTTACTTAGAGCTTGTCTGAAGTTAGACCCAACAGTTCACCTTTGAAATGGTGTGAAACCAAAGACATTTGCCTTTGCAACCAATTAATTAGCACGTTTCACAATCCTCATGATATTTTCATGCTCGTCATCAACGTTCTTTGCCCATGCAAATCTTATTCTCTCACCTGCTTTATCGTCACAGCTCTCGTCATAATGAAAAAAGACTTTACATCACATGGGTCATGACAAGTGAACATCAATTAGCCTGGAACTCCGAGGTCTAAGAGTTCTCCCCGGAGAGAACTTGCACATCATGTGGGGGTCACTGAGTGGTCTTTGTGTACTGTTGTGTTGGTTGTCTGCTTTCCCCATTCAACAATTATTCTATTCCCTTCTAGGAATGATTGATACAGTTATTAGTTCGTGCTTTGGGCTAGTTATTTATGCATGTTGTGTATGTCTCCCTAGAAGTCTGTTACTGTCACTATAATCCCAACATATCAAAGGTTTTTTATGGTAGTGATATAAAAAGGCTTCATGATTCCCAAGGCGAGGCACCCGGAACAAAGTTGTCTGGTAGCACTATACTTTCACTGGTCATAGTTCCTAAAATACATTTGTTCCTCATGCTTCTCTCTTTGATGTGAAGTCATTTGCTCACTGTGTCCGCAGTCACTGAGCCAGAGTCACAAGTATAGATTCGTAGAGGAGTGGGAAGCCGATGGGGGGCATACCAACATAGTCAAGAAGACTGGCTGGACCCTTCGCCATCCTTGATCTACCCAACGTTTTCAGAGACTGTATCAAAGAACAATTTTTTAACAGAGAGAAAAACATGGAGAGAGCTGTGGAGATTGGTATAAGCCGACACAGTGCGCTGGAGCAGGAAATGTAGTCAGTGAGCCCCTTCAGGTCCAGGCTTTCCCCTTCTTACTCCCTTTTCTCCTAAGCTAACTAGAGATAGGTGGACGGCTCACTAGGTTTGGTTCAGAATGTGGGAAAATAACTCCAGTCATTGTCCACATTCTAAGCTATCTGGATGGCCAAGCTATCTTTGATTATCTGTTCAATACGCGAGCGACAATATAATGGTAACAAGTATCTGTACAGCACCTTTTAAAGCCTGGATTGTCTCTCAACATTATTACCTTACAAAATGGGGTTCATTTTATCCATGCAATGTAACAAGGGTTTCAAATAGGCTACTATAAAGGTCCATGCTTTTGCATTAACCCACTCTATCTTTTCAACTTCACAGGGATTTGGGAAATGGCTCCGAGGGAACAGCTACTGTCTGCTTCCTTGCATGATGACCTGGATACTATAATTGGTGCCATTTTTGGACATAGGACTTAGATGTGGCAAAATGTTCCAAGTTGAGATTACGTCTAATACACGGTGTGCGTCACGACTGCATTGGATACACAAGGCTATGGTACGATCATGCATGTAGATACAATGCAGGTCATGCTACATGCAATGCAGGCATTACTCTCTGCTTCTAGTGAAATAGTGCATGATTACTCAAAGACTTGTCAGACTTTCAAAAGTCACCTTATTGTAAATTATTCATAAACTAAAAAAAATGTAATTCACTTCCCAATGTTAGTATGCCAATAAGCTTTGAAAAAGCACAGCAAATTCATAGACTCAAATGAGTTTTCATTCTGCATTATATTATTCATCTTTCACCCAAGGTAAGGCATTTACTTTGCAGGTGATGAATTAATGATTCTATTTGCATAGCAACGTTTATCTTACAGGGGCTCTGATTTCATCTCCCATCATAAACAAGCGTGCAGCCACTGAAAGTGAGCTATGTCGTGTACAGCCTAAAAAAACAACATATTTCAAAGCACAAATAAAGTAGGAGGAAAATTATTCACAAAAAGAAATGGAAAACTTATCAAAGGACCAATAATGAACTGAAAGTAAAATGCAGAATCAGCTCTGCTGAGATATGCACCTGTGTATTGCTAATTGCATAACAGTTTTAGCAGCACGAACCAACAAGCTGTCTTCTATTCTTTCAAAAGCCTGTTGCTACACTGCCAGTCTTTTTGCAGAAACACCAAGTTTAGAAATCAAACAGTAAAACATCATTCCTAGGAGTGCCTAACTACAAAATAAATCTTACAAAGCTATCTCTTGTGGAACAAGCAGGATGAGGCAAACTGGCCCTGGGCAATAATGTTCCCTTCTTTTAATTCAGAAAACATGAGCGATTAGAAGAGGCTAACCTTATCCCCATCGTTAATGTGACATCTGTACAATACAATGATCCTTCACTTGTGCAGGTCAATGTGAGAAACCAGTTTACTCATTTTTATTTGTATAATCATGTCATCGAGCCAATGACAAGGTATTGCCATTACAGATTAGGACTATACTGTGACTGAATCCTGTGTATTGAATTATCTGTTGTTTACACACCAGACATGCTTTCTCTCCTACTAAGCTGTGAATAGTTTGGCATAATGAGGAGCAAACAGGGCACCCTTTCTTGTTGAAAATATTTTCCGTCTGAGTCTGTTAACAGGCTGATCATGTATTCTGAAAGAGCAGATTATTTAATCTCTCTGATTATTTTGTTTCCACATTCAAAGATTTTCGACGCCAGTTATCACCAGGATGTCATTTTTCCACCAATAGTTGTAACGTATAGTGCCTAAGCTAATTAAGCGAGTTTAGATATTTCTTCAGTGATCAAGTTTATCCAAGAGATAATTTATTGATAGGGATCCCAGTGAAATTTGGAAAATAAACAGATAAACAACATTTTTAAATAGCAACTGGTTAGATACAAATATTCATTTAAATTACACGAACCTCTTTGATCATGGGCTACGTTGGTTAAATTTGGGTTAAAAATCACTGTCATTTAGTTTTCAATAATCCTCATTTTTATAATCTTTGACTTTCATAATTAGGTTTCCATTTTAATCGGTCTTTCATCTCTATTGACTTTTTTCAGGTCCAGTGAAATTGGAATAGTTTTGTCGTTTTTTGTTTCTAGTCGTTTGCGACCCATTTAAATTTTCACTGCTTTACAAAAAAATGTACTCTGTCCTCACTTGCCACATTTGAGTAAAATGTGCATTTAAACCACTATCTAAGTTAGCATCAGATGAAATGTTGAAAGGCTGCCATTGGAGGAGATGTCATCATTATCACAGTTGTGTATGTACACTATGCCCAGTGTTGTGTTGGGAGACCGTTTTTGTTCAGACTAAGCATAGTCATGTCCAGGGGGAAAATTATGAATTAACATTTTTCGTTTTAACTTGGGTATGAATTTGAAAACATGATTGACACCGATATTCTTTGATTGCTCTCGGGGTCCAATCAACTCCCTCCTAATATGCTGGCATTAGCGATGTGCAAAATATGCACAATGTTTACAAAATTATACGTAATATGTGTACTATGCAAAATCCTGCAAGTAACTGTTCACCATATACTTTGCACAAAAAAGCCATATGAGATGCCGTCAGGAGACCTGTTAGTGACAAAAAGGTATAATTCTTCTGTGAAATCTTTTCTACTCAAACCAGCCTCCCACAGGTAAAATTCATGTAAAATATTGGGGTATGCAAAGTGAAAATACTGCACATTTCGTGCAGCACAAAATTGAGGAATTATGCCAAACTTTGCAGGCTTAATAAATATTTCAAATAGGCGTACAGTATTCCACGATTTGAATGAGATGTTTGACTGATTTACACAACAAGAGTGGGGATTCTGCAGGAGGACCGCCAAGTCTGCCAGACTACAATTGTAATCCATGGCGTGTGGGCAGGTCTGCGGCGGTCTCACAGAGGTGGGCTGTTAGGCTCATAGGAGAGCGTAACATGCAGCCTGCTGCTGTGACAGCGCCTGCAGCACATTTCTGCATGGTGTGGCATGCATGTCACACCATGTAGGAACAGGGGTACAATTCTAGTGGGGCACAACATGTGCCCCCCTGCATGTACCCCCATGCCCATGGGCTGCACGGCGGCCATGTTAGGGCCCCGTTAGTTGCCTCTCCGCCACCAATTTCATGGCAGGCTCACCGCCATGAAAAGGGCGGTTGACAAGCAACTCAATACGCTCGACGGTGTCGCAGGGTAATGCCAGCATATTACTGCTCCTGACCGTGGCGCGACTGCCATGGGATCCTGGATCCCCGCCGGACGCAGCGGTCTGACCGCTACACTCATAATACTACGGTCGCCGTACTCGTAATAAGGCCCTAAGTATCACATGATACCCTATGAGTTACTTTTAGTCTTTCTCATATGTCTACTCTTTCCTAAAACTAAAACATTTTATAGAAATATAAATACAACTGACTATCATTCAACAGCTACAGTTTTCTTATTACAATAAACGCTACAAAAATCTTTGCTCTTATAGGAACTATCTTTACAATTTCACAGGATGCCGTTAGAAACCTTCTTGATGCTATTAAACAATATATATTATGTGTATGTCTCCCTAGAGGTCTGTTACTGCCACTATAATCCCAACATATCAAAAGTTTTTTTATGGTAGTGAAATACAAAGACTTCATGATTCCCAAGGCGAGGCACCCGGAACAAAGTTGTCTGGCAGGCGGCAGCACTATACTTTCACTGGTCATAGTTCCTAAAATACTTTCGTTCCTTATGCTTCTCTCTTCGAGCGTGTTCTTCTCATTTACTGAGCCTATGGTGTCGCTCCTGACTTTGCTTCTTAAACATTTCATTAAATATTTCCCTGTCAATTGGTGTAATGTCCTAAAATAAGATGCTGTAAGTACCTCCATAAATCTATCGCTATGATTTCCCCTTATGCTGTAAAGCTGTTGTACGATACCGTCCTATGTTTTTCACTAACATGCTGACCCATGTATGCTCCTGCACACACATCGTCTATGTAATTCTTGATGCAATAATGTCAATTAGAAACGATAAACCTTTGCATCTAAGCTCTATGCAAAACTTTCATGCTGTACCGTAAATAATTTTTTTTTAACCTATAAGATATGATTTACAAGGCTACTAAACCCACAGAATGTAGTTAGTGTATACAAAACAATTATAAATACCATAACCATTGAACATGCATGTTGTCTGTAACTCGACTCAAACCTTTTAAAGCGGGTAGTTTTTATTCATCATTCTAAACGTGCGCTTTTTACAGGCTTGAAACGTGTGCAAATCGTGCATGAAACACGTGTCACCCCCTGTGGCCCAATTATAAAAGACAAGGAAGCAGCCCAGACCTGTGTGTAGCTTCATCTCCGCCTCCCATTGGGTGCTGTGGGAGTGGACAGTGCAGTAGGTGAACATTCACAGTCTCAAAACTTCCTGGACATTTGCAATGACCTTCAGGCTCCTACTTTGCTTTTAAACTTGCACACAAATAAAGGAAGTGTTGAAATACGTGTGGGAAAGAGAAGTCGAACATGTTGTAGAGGAAGGGATTACTCCATCGAAATACTTTTTTCGCGAGGAAAGAGTAAAGTAGTAGTGCAGGTACAATTTGACCCTGACCTTCTCCTGTGTAGTTTTAGCTTTGTGGACAACCATCAGGTCATGATCAGGGTGGTTTACGTATCAAAATCGTGAAAAACAGAAACCAACAAAAACAAGCATTGGCAAATAGATCTGACTTTAAAAGATTGTTGTATGGTAATTGGAAGCCTTACAAGTAAATAGCATGGAAATGGATATGTATTTGTGTGGAAGAAAATAACTGTAGAATAATATTGGTGTAGGTTAAAAGGTCAGGTGACATTTACTCTGTCAGACTTAAACATCCATGTAGGACATTTTAATAGCGTTATAATGTTATATTTGTGCCCCTGAAAGTTCAAGCTCAGGCAACTGGAAAAATAACAAAATAATCACAGCTGTAGGGAAAGCAAGCACTTTGTGGAAGCACACAACTTCCGCCCAATCAAAACATGCGCTTCTGGCTCCTAACATGTGGGCAGAGCCAAAGGCCCTCTAGCGATGCTCACATAATAGTCTGGAAACGGCTGCGCTGTCAAGCCAGACCATAAGAAAGAGTTCTGCGGTTTACACCTGGTCACATTGAACTTGACTTGCTAAGAAAAAATGTTTTAATGTCCACGAAGCCTAAGAAAGGACCTACGTTTTAGCCAAATGTGACTCTTTGAATCGGGCCCACATTCTCCAGAAAAGGCGTATAGTAAAGTTGATGTCTTTCTATAAAAAGACATTGCTGCTTGGAAAGCAGTTCAAGAAGCTATAACTGCACATTCTGTTCATCACTTCACTCTGCAATTACACTGTTGATATAGCCACTTAATTACAGCTTTGCCTCCTTTGGCACAAAGTCCTTCTATCCTTGCCTGCCAGGAGGCTCTTAAGTTTACAGTACATCTAGTCATGTTCTCCCCTCTTCCTGAAACATTTTAGTTTACATTGCGTGAGGAGGCTGGACTAACCGGA
This sequence comes from Calotriton arnoldi, assembly GCA_963921515.1. Taxonomy (NCBI): domain Eukaryota; kingdom Metazoa; phylum Chordata; class Amphibia; order Caudata; family Salamandridae; genus Calotriton; species Calotriton arnoldi. The sequence goes on along the minus strand of CAWUFW010008452.1, from coordinate 772,703 downwards.
TAAACAACCCTGCCTGCCAATTACTACCCGTGTTGCTGCTTTGTATCATATGTGATTTAACCAATCTTACTATTGATCTTCCCGAGTATGTTTACTTTTCATAACCCTGTGTTTGTACATTGCTGGTTACAATACACCTAAAGATATCCCACCTTATTCAGACAAAACACGTTGGTAATTTTGATAACCAATGAGTCCCACCCTATACAATGAGGAGAAACCAAAATGGTTTTTTTGTTAGACCCTCACCCACTCTAGTAGTGGTATGCTTCATCATTGAGTCTCATTCGGGTCAAAACCAAGATGTGCTCGACTGTATTTGAGGAATCACTTTTATTATAAATTGCAACCGGGGTCTCCTCAGATAAAAAATACCTACAACCACTATGGCATCCCTTTTATTAGTGGTTAAGAGGATGGGCCAGAGTGAGCGAGCGAACGAGCGGGGAGGCGATGGTGCTGCTGCTGCGGTCTGTGGTGTTGCGGGGGTGTTGTGGAGTGGTGGTCCTTTGCTCTCTGCTTGCCACACCCGCCCCAAACTGCTGCCCTGCCGCTTCTTGGCGGTACGTGATTGCCTCGACTGCTGCCCCGCTCCCCAAAAACCCTCTGTCATGCCGGAGGCTGTGGGAGAAGGGCAGAGTAGAGCGACGTAAGAACGCCGCTGAGGACGCACCAGAGGAGAACTTGGTGGAGGTAAAAGCCGCTCACTCTCTGCACACCCTCTGGGCTGCTCCCTGTCTCTGTGTACACTTCTCAGGTTACCTTTGGTTACCTCCTGTGTCCTGCACCCTGCCGCCTGTATCCTACTCCTCACTTTTGGTGGGCCAGAAAGCTGGCCTGAAAAACTGTAATCAAGGAGTGGTTGAGGGAAAAGCTCTTACAAGCAACCAGTGACTGGAGACCAGTGAGGGGGGGATGCATTTAGTTGTGCAGGTGGCGGGCAGGGATTCATTTCACGGTAGTGGCCCAGCTAGGACTGGGTGTAGTTTGTGATCAGACTAGTCCCACCCCTCAAGTCGTTTTGGGACCCTGAGACCCAGGACCTGGGTGGCCGGTGTTGGGTCACTCTGCCACATTGCAGCTCCTGCCTTACCTGGCTTGAGTTTTTTCAGCTGTGCATTAGTACAAGGAGCGGGGCCACCTCTCAGGGAGGGAGAGTCAATTGGAAAGGGTGTGGCGGCGTCATCGGCATATTTGCGCCCCCTGATCCAGACTGCCAGTTGGCTACATACCCTTGCTGCATACCTGTGCAGTTCTACGATTGTTTCTATGATTGTTTTTAGTTGCATTATTGTTCTCAATTGATCTACTGTCCTGCGACAATAGGGGAAAGGAAGGAGAAAAAGAAGGAAGCATCCAGGCTAGACAAGCTAGTATTCATCCTGATCATCCCTTCATAAACTGGTGGTGGGAGGTGCCACTGCATTTCTGCAACGCTGCAAAATCCTACAAACTTCCCCAAAATGAGATCCGGCAAGGTACGAAGTAAAGCATCGGCCATGAATAAAAGAAAACGGGAGCCAGCAACTGGAGAAGTGGCATCAAAAAGAAAGCCCAAAAGCACAATACAAGAGGGCACCTCGCCAGACATTAGTAACTTAGACCCAGAGATCGCTTCAGTTACACCAGACAGTCCGCAGTGTAGCGGTATACTGGGAATGCAAAAAAGTACGGAAGGGACACCATGGACCCACTTGGCCAGCCCAAAGTATCCAAAATAACAGACATCTTTCAGTTACTAAGCGGCCAAGGGGGCAGGATCACACCAAGTGCATTAGACGAAAATCAGCACATGAAGGTAAGGAAGCTAATAGAGGGACACTCACCCAGGTCCCCCTGTCACCAATGATTCAGATCTAAAAAGAAAATTCCGACCATACGGCTGGTCTGCCGAGGATGATCTTCATGAAACAGAACAAGGTTATGCAGTATCAACGGCACTAGCTGGACAGGTTTGCATACGTTTTCAGCACATTCCCATGGTAAATGGTGCTTGACATCATAGTACTGACTCTGACTGTTTGGATGTATGGGTAAGCCCCCAGTCCAGGCTCTATTCTTGCCAGAATTTAAGGCCAGCAATGCCAAGGAACCTGATCCCCCGGATTTGCAGGATGACCCCCAAGGAGGGTCATTGGAGAATTATGACAGAGGGGAAATCAATCCAAATGGTGCAGATGGACGAACATAACAGGGATTCGCAACCCATGAGTAATTCCACCAACATGTGGGCCGCAATCCTGAATTCAAGCCAAGCGACAGTTATACCACGCAAATAAAATGGACATCCGGGTGGACTTACTCAATACCATGGCAATCTTCGTCTCTGGGTTTGATGAAAAGCTTGAAATATTAAATTCCCTGATCACGAGGGTCCAGACGATCCACCTTAACAACTTTACTATATGTTCGTGTAAGGGGGTAGTCCACAGATTAGCACAATTACCGGTAATAATGGAAGGAATACTGGGGGAGGTTAAAAGCAGTCACAACGCGTGGGGGTGTTGGCTACCATACCACCAACCCTCGTAGTTGTTATGCAGGGGGGCCAAGAGGAGCAGCCCATTCACCCAAAGGAACTAGGAGATCCAAACACAGACGGGGATATGACACATATGCCGTCTCCAAACCAGGATGAAGCCCATGCACCACCCCACATGACAAAAAGAGACAGGAAGTGTGCAAGGCAGGGGAGAAACAAAATTTGCACTAGTCACGCAGGTGCCTTAAATTTCTCCCTAGCTCCAAATTATGAAAGCATAAAAAGCAATGAACATGTGGAGGCGGCCGTTCTGGAAGAAAATCCCCAGTTGTCTGAATCAGTACCAGTAATAAACAGCTCTAGAAAAAATCCTGCATTATTAGTGGGACATAAACCAGCAGGTTTGGAAGATACACTCGTTGCCATTTATACGACTCGTGTAAAACCCTGTGTATCGGAAGGTGGTTTGGCACAGGTAACAGGGGTATCCCGGCTAGACTCTGATATGCAGACAAAGGACCATCAAGTTACAAACCTCAAGGAAGAAACAACTCAAATCTCGGGTTTAATAGAGCAAAAATCTGAGGAGACATGGTTACAGCCAGTTGAGAGTGCCGTCTATGAGGAAGGAAGAGGACCCAGTGGCGGACAACCAGGAACCTCGACTCGGGAACCAGTAAGGGGGCACCCCCTCAGAACCTGGCAACGACCACAAAGAGCGAAACAATATGCCAACTGGTCATCCAAGTGACACAGGAGATGGACTATTATGGATCCCTGAATTTGAATCTATGGCCCGCAGTATATACCAATTTGCGCAAGCATTTTAAAACTAATAAAGGTGCTGCCAGGTCTAGATCATGTTGTATCAGATGACATCTTTGCCATCAAGTTTTTACCAGCAAGAGGGTGACAGCACTCGGATCCTACTCTTGTCACCTTCGCCGCTTCAGATCACCCTGCCTTGGTCCTGGAGAGGAAAAAGCTGCTGACGGCTTGGGGCATTGAAGTAATAGCACATCAGGGGGACAGATATCCTCACCTGCAAGTATGGGAGCGGCACCCCGACACAAAGACAGTTACCACAGTGTCAGTATTAAGAGGGGCAACTTGAGGACAGCCACATAGTGGTTACACCAAGTGGAAACCGGGCCAAACCAACATCACTATTAAAGTAAATAGAGAAGAAGGCCTCTCCAAACAACGAATTTTGAGTCTCAAAATGACTGGTGCTGGTTACCCACATTTTTTTCGCAGGCTGCCTGTGAATTGTAAAGACTGATTAGTGGAGCCGGTGGCCACCTCTGAACAGGAAGACCTAATGATTTTTTCCTGGAATATAGGTGGGCTGCAGGCAAAGATTGAGGATCATATAGTGGTACAGTTCCTAGGAGAGTTTGATATAATATTTCTCCAGGAGAGCTGGTCCCAAGGGAGTATTCCATTGATTGGATATGAAGAATTTAGGAAACCAGCCGAGAAAAGCAGCACATTTGGAAGGGTGAAAGGCGGCTTGGCTATTTACATTTACACCAACCTGTCCATGGAGGTGGAAGAATTTCATATGGAGGATTCATGCCTCCTGGCCTAGCGATTAAACAGCTGGGCCAAGCATCTACACGATTCACTTGTCCTCATAAATGTGTATGTAAACCCTGAGAGGAAGGCTGCAACATCAGAAAAGCTCGCAGCACATTTGCTTCAATTAAAAAACGTATACCATCCATTGTACTGGAGACTTCAATCTCACCTTATTCCATCATCCAAGCAAGGAGCATGAGGAAATAGTGGGGCTCCTTCCAGCGCAAACCATGCCCTATCAAATCCGCAAAGATACCTTGGGAGAGGAATTCGTCAAGGCCTGTGAAGTAATTAGCCTGCTTGTCCAGAACGGTCAAAAGCCAGGTGATATTCCCCCAGCTTGGACAAGAGCTCAGGCAATTTGGTCTCCAATCTAGATTACATGCTGGTGACCCGCTCACTATACAGGCAAATGCAGGATTTCAGAATATATCCCACCGTGAGGAAAGTGACCATCACCCACAGGTAATCACGGTAGGCACATCCCTACGTAAACATGAAGTGGCAACAGCCTTACAGGGAGAGACCGATACTGAAAACCTTAAACGCCTAAAGAGGAGCTCAAACTCTGTCAAGGATCTGGCAGAAGAAGCAGTGGAAAGCCTTGAGGACATGGCTGCAGAGACCTCAAATCAAATAATAGCATGGGAAACATTTGCTATATAACTGATTAATGCACATCAAGTCGGAACAGCCAGTAGAGGAAATAAGGGAGCCCACCTTGGGTATCATAAAAATGTAGTGATGCCCCTATCCATCCGTCTGAAAAGATCAATCATAGCCAGGCTTTTCAGGCAGCTACAACGAGCCCCCAAAGACAAGAATCTATTTAAAAAATCTGCATAAGGAGAGAAGACAACTGAAAAGGGAGACTTGGGCATTTAAAAAGATCTAGCAGGAAACACTGTGGGGCCTGGTGCTGTATGCTTCAAAATTAAACAACTCGTAAAAATTCTAGAAGATCATAAACAATATTGAAAAAAGTCCCAGAGCAGCCCATAATGCAAATATAAGCGAGTCTGACTGGGTGGAGTTTTTGAAATTACATTCTAAAGGAAGTGCCCAGGATGCAACTAGATTAGATCGGTCTCGCAACGACAACGAGGCCGCTGGGTGGTTGGCACATCTAGTACATACACCAGCGGAGTTAATAAAGATTATTAAAAAAGCGCGGGCTGATTGTGCCTCCGTCCCCAACTGGTTACCACAAGCGCTCTTTAAACATGCAACATCAAGACGGGCAACCTTTCTGGCAAGTATATTCAATCTTATTCTGGCAAGAGGAATCATTCCAAAAAGCTGGAAAGGCTCAATAATCCACCCCATTTTAAAGGAGGTGTGGCATCCTCACCAAGCAATTATCGTTTAATCACACTCCTGGACGTGGACCTTAAATTTTTCTCCACGCGGTTACTTCATGATTTAGAGACATGGGCTCGGGATACTGGTAGACTCCCATTCAACAAAACCAGATTTACAAGGAGTCAAGGCACTTTAATGAATCTTATGGCAGTGGTTTTAATACTCAGTACAGCAAACTGCACTGGTACCCCCCTCTATATGTGCTTTGTTGACTTCAAGGAAGCGTATGACTGTCCTGCGTAACAGGCTATGGGCCAAACTTTAACAATGGGAAATTCCACCTAATATCCTGCGAGCAATCTGGCCGCTTTACTCAGATACGTGGGTCAAGATAAAGATCGGAGATGGTACCCACCTGTCCAGGGGAGTGAATACATCACCAGCCTAAAACAAGTCTGTGTGCTAATACCTCGCCTATTTAACTTATATATTGCAAACCTCTCAGCAGAACTGGATGGGCAGATATCCCACGTTCTGAGCCTGGGTGGCCAGCAACTGTCAAACATCCTGTATGCTGACAACTTGTTACTTCTTAGCAATACCAGAGTAGGCCTACAGAGGCAATTAAACTGCCTCGGCTCATATGCAGAGGACAACGAGCTGTAAATAAACCGTAAAAAAACAAAAGTGATCTCATTTAATCGCCGTATTCTAAACAAGTGATGCGAGAGCTACGTTTGCACCTCAAAGAGAGGCGATTAAGGGAAAGGCCAAAGCACTTAATCATGCCTTCACAACACTGGCAAGATCCATCTGAGGCCATAACTTGATGCCACTGGTAACAGTAATGAAAGCCAATTTGCTACCAACTCTTGCATATGGATCGGAGATAATGATAGGCGACGAGGCCAGCCTTCTCGATAAAATCACGATAAGCCCAAGTCAGGCTCTCACTGATGAAACAGTCACTCGCCAGATCCGCAGCCTACATTAAGTGTTGCCTCAAATTGCGGTCAGCCACTGAGGGCACACTGACCAATCTAGTCTGGTCTGCAATTAATCTGCAACGGGAGAACGGCGAACACAAACAATATCTTGAAGGCAGCATTAAGATGCTCGAGCTAGGTGACCTATGAATACCAGTTTACCAGATCAGGCCTTCAAAAGAGAAGTAAACAAATCTAGTAAACTGCAAAGCTGGGCAAATGACAAAGAAAAGGTGTCCAAGCCGTCACACGGGTGGCCGGTTTTGAAATCTTATGTTGCTCCAAGTGAGTCACCCCTTCTGGAAGCCACCTACCACTGGAAGATAAAGCACAGGTTTGCTAGCACTTAGACTTGGTGATATTCCAACATTGGATTTCCTCATAAAGTGGAAGGAAGGTGGCCAAGGAGAAGACAAGAAATGCTGCCTATTTCATCAGGCAGATGAAACCTTGCAGCACGTTGTATGCATCTGCCCAGCCTTGGCCATACAGTGAAGAGATTTGCTGAGAAAATAATTTAACAACCTAGGGATCAGGTCTTGTAGGTCAGCACAAATGGAGTCATTAGACCCAAGGAACACAATGCTGAACATTAGACTGGTACAATTTCTGAATATTTTTCAAACGCTGGCCAAGGCAGATACTTGGATACAGGTGGGGCAAGAAGAACGCACCCGGTAAGACCCCATGTAGGTGCTTATGATCATGGAAAGCGGGACCATTTCTATTGCTGTTTCCTGTCTCGTCAGGTTAAGTACAAGTTTCGACATTAGCCTGCCTGTTTCCTGCCTAAACACCAGATTCTCAGGAAACTTTGCACTTTGCTTAAGCCCTTCTGGTTCAGATATCAATGTTTGGCACCCTTGTATTTTTGTGTTAAAACTGTTCATTGTACCCCTAGTATCTCTGTATCAAAATTTGATGTCCAAATGTTACCCTCGATAAATGTCAGCACTTTCTGTGCAAATCTGCACGATTAGGCTCTTCAGATTTTAGATATCAATGTTTGGCACTTTTGCACTTTAGATCAGCTTTGCTTATTGCAGCCCTAATGCTTTTGCACCCAAAACAATCAATGTTCAAATGCTATCCGGGTTAAATATCAGCACTTTCTCTGTACATTTGCACACTGCCTAGGCTTTCCCAGTTTTAGACAGTCTAGGCATTTTTGCAATTTAGGTTAGACTTGCTTAATTGTTAGCCTAGCAAATCAAGCAAGAACTGTGAACACAAAAGTCAGCGATTTGCACAATAATATGCTGTCCAGCCCAGGACTTTCCTTGTATAAAGAGATGTATTTTAATAACATGACAAAGTATCAGTGACGGTTCCTCCGCTAAGGCGGAAAAGCGTAGTCCCACATCTTCAGCTGCAAGCTGAATGCAAAAAATAAAATAATAAAGTTCGTTATTATCATTTTATTTTTTGCATTCAGCTTTCAGCTGAAGCCAGGGGGGGCGGGGCTGGGCTCCCCGCGCGTCACAGGGGAAGGAGTGGTGGCTGCTTCTAAAGTGCACATGACGCTTTGCCGGCTAAAGCGTCATGCACACTTTGCATGTTGTCCACCCAGGCTACATTACAGCCTGGGTGGGGAACATGCAGAGCCTGCCAGTCCCTATCTGAGCGCCGAACCATGGCGCTCAGACCAATAATAAACGCTGCTAAGGCAGCGTTGTGATTGGTTAGGGGATTCTGGCAAGCTGGGTGCTTCCTGCCGAGTTGAGAGGACGACGGAGAATGAAGAAACGGCGGCCGCGGTCGGCAGAAAAAAGGTAAGTGCATTTTTTTCCCCCACTACCCCTGGTCGGTAGCAGCCGCTACTGCAAAGTATAAAACTAAATGCAGGAATATGATTCAGTTACAGGGTTCTTGAAGCTACAGGTTGCAACTAATCAAAGTTCCCACACCCACTTGGGGTACTAGACTGTGGGGGGGGGGGGGTAATTCTTGCCCTATTACAACAATCCACTATACTATGGCTGTAGCTTCCACTTGTTAAAGGGTATGTGTTACTGTGGGGACACTCAGACCAGAATCAACTTGTAAGTTGGTACAGTATTTGGTTAGATGATCAGCCAATATGGGAGAACAGTAGGACAAGTTTAAATTGTATGCTGCTGAAGAGTTTATGGCAGCATTTGTGACAAACTTCAATATTCAGTTCTGGGCAGGACACAGTCTCTAAGTCTTCCAAACACAACCTCCTGGTACTGTGCGGAGCACTGTTCTAGCTTGCTGCTGGCGGCCTGCACCCTTGGTTCAAATCAGAGTTGTGGTATAGTAGGCCAAAAATCAGCAGTTGTCTTTTCCTTGGCTGTTCTGGTCCATCTCAGAAGTCCGCGGCAGCAGCAATGACACCTGGATGCACAGCTCATTGGCGACTGTACATAGGTCCTACAGGCCAGATAGTATTTAAAGTTGGTGTCTCTATGTTTAGTTTGCTAAATGAACCAGAAAGGGAGGCTGGGGATACCCCTCTCAGCTTAGGTTGGCATCGGGTACACTGGCAAATGAAAGTCAGCATCTTATGGGTGTTCCACACATCAATAAAATGGCTAGACTCCTGGACAGTCTCTCCCTTTGCATATTCAGCCATGCTTCTTCAGTCCTTGATCAGGCAGGCTTCTAGGCAGACACACAACGTCTCCAGCAGGACGGGCAAACTTTATGTGATGTCCCCTCACTTCTAGGAGACTGGCTGTCATGCAGGCATCAGACCTTGGTCACAGCAGTTCTTTGAGTACTCTGTGGACCGCTCTCTTTGTTGGTCAAGAAGAACTCTGAACTTAGATAAAGTGGGATAGTTTAGATCCCACCTTTATACTCATTTTCCAGACAGGGGATTTTGAATCACTGCCTAAAGTCCCGGAACCGGAATGGTTCACTTTCAAATATCATTTGCTGGGTGGAGTACAGGCACAGCTTTTTTTAAACCAATCTTTATTGAATTTATAGTAATTGAGGCATTGTAGGTCATTACAACTCTTCAGGGAGTTCTCAGTGCATACCCAAACTTTGTGCAAGGGGATGACTCGCACAGCAGGATTATCTAAAACATGGACACATTGAAGTGTGAATTCTCTTCCCTTGGACTTCATCAAGCTTCATGAAGTAGCAATCAGGGCCAGTGAAAAAGACAGGCCCTGCCTACAAATGTCTTAATTTTTAACACCAGAATCTGCTAACTCACCCACTCTCCCCTACCATCCACTAAGTGGAAGTGCTCTGGAAGAACTAATCGCAAGCCCTTGTTAAAAGGTCCACATTGAATTTATGAAGGAAGCCCCGTCTCCATCCTCCCTCACTTGAGTGTCTGGGTCTCAAACCTTCAGCCACAGGAAAGCAGACAATGCGTTTCAACTTTCTGGGGACTGGCATCCACCTTCCATCAACTGCCATGCTAAACCAAGGACAATTCAAAATGAATCACACTGGTCATAGGAATTATACTCTCACCACACATGGAGTCTTGTTATCATATGTGTGGCACACATCCACCACGCATGCACGAATGTGCAATTAAGAGAGAATTTCAGAGCAAAAGTCATGATGTTACATTTCAGCAGCACTTTGCAAGAATAGGGCCAGGAGGCTGCATAGAATTGAAAAAAAAATCTGCTTACGACCACAAATCTCCAAAAAAGCATGGTGCCACCAGCACTTTACGTCAACAAGCCTGGTCACAGACAGTAGTCCCATGTCATTACAGAGGGTATGCATGGTGTGCCCCTCCAGGTCTGTGAATCTTGTAAACCAAGCAGCAGTGCTTAATTTGTAAAAAAAAATAAAAAATAATAAGTGCCAGGGTTCTCGTCGGGAGGCCACTGCAGCTTGCACCACACATTGCCCCTGCTATGCTGTCAATGATAGTAACAACACAACTACTAACCGTCACAATCCTACAAGTGTGACAATTTGGACTATTTCAGGCCCCCAAAACTACAAGAATGGCTTGGGTGGCAGGTAACAGCCATTTTTTTTAATGTATATTGAATTAATAATTAACTTTTGTTGTGGTCATCTCTAAATTAGCCAGACAGTTCCACCTTGTGGCAGACTATCATAAACGCCAGTGTTGACAATTAAGTGCTGGTGCCGAGCACTGGAAACCACGTCTCAAATTAAGCACTGCCACGCAGTCATTTGGATTGAGAAAAGTTTCATTGTTGAAAATGCTAGATGTCTTCCTGCAGCAATAATTTCACTTCAAGCTCAAATCTATGTGCTGTTTTATGGGGGGGAAAAAAATTATTTGACTGTAAAATTTTGCTTACACCAAGAGAGTTCTTGTTATCGGATTAATCTGACTCCCTGCAGCACACAGGCTCCCAGACTCCCCTAAGCCAATCAGCTACTGTCATGCTGGTAATAGTATTACCAGCATGACAGTAGTGTATTGATTGGTCTGAGTGGCCTTGTTTGCTACTCAGACAGTGCCTGGGAGCCTGAGACTGTTCTCTGTCCGGCTATGCAACACACCCGGGTGGAGAAATGCTAAGTGCGCATGACGGTTTCTCCGTCCTAAGACAGCCGGCAAGACTGTCATGCGCACTTATGGTGCCCATCACTCCTTCTCCCTGCTGGCTGCTGCTGTCCATCAGGATGGCACAGACCCGCCATGGCTCTGTACTGAAACATCAAATAATAATAAAATCGTGCTATTATCATTTATTTTTTTGTTTTTGCACTGCTCAGAGAGCAGTGGGGCAACGCTCCTCCGCCCTAACAGAGGAGCCGCCCCTGTGTGCTGGGTTTATTGGACAGTATGTCCAGGCATGTCCATTTAAAGAGGATTAATAAAGTCATGAAAGCGCAAGCTATTCCACAGCAGTCTTTGCTCACAACAGGCTGCACTCACACTTCTACATCACTGAAGCTTGGGGGCGAGCTCTAGAAGCGCCATTTCTAAAGTTTCTGACATAGTTGAAGCTTTCTGTCCTTGCAAGCGGATTGCTCTGAAGAGCCATTAGTGCAATAATGCGATGAAAGGATTGTGTCTAATGTGTCACTGAAACTGCACGAGTGTCACTAAAACTGGATGGGTTTAAGTAGCTACACATTTAAGGGCAGCTAATTGTCTGTCAGCGAGTGTGGCAGGAAGCCATAGAACCAGCTATAATATGACATTAATAATGCTTCTTTTTCAGCAGGACCCTTTTTAATACAAGGACTATGTTGAGGGTGTTCTGGTCTCGTGATGCCTGAGACTAGCAAACCGGGTATGAAAAACAATAGGAGGCGTCACAGTTTCCCAACGAGGTGGCCCTCATTTCAGCCTCCCCCTATGAGAGAAAGAGTGATTCTAATCAGTCGTGACACTGTGACCTTCAGATTGCACATGGATTTGTGCAGCGAATGTGCTCACTTTCTCACTTGAGGTTTCACTGATGGGCATAAACTGGCCACCCGGGCGTGCTGGTGCAATCCCTTTTGAAAGCAAAACGCCAGCAGTTGTATAATCTCCCAAAAAGTTCTCTCACCATCTCCATAGGCTAGCTGACAATAGTGACAACTGCATTACAGCATTCTGTTTATTAACTTGGCGAAAATCTGCCTGCAATTTATAGCTGGTGTATACTTTTTAGTTTCCATTTTTCGGGTTGTTTCTTCTGACAAAATAATGTTTCAAAATTATTATTGTTCAACTCCTCCAAGGCTGTTGTGGGCTGTTTTTAGCGTTGCTGTACATCATGGCTAAAAATTCATTGACTAAACCAATAAATCTCGCTTAGGTGGAGATCTATTGGCTTTGCCAATGCTTATTGGGACTGTGACTTATGTTTTCATCTTCATTCTTTGACCGATAAGAGAAAGAAAGGCATCAAATGATGATAAAAGAAGAAAGCAAAGGTAGGAAAACAGTGACAACGAGATGAAAACAAACCTGCGCAAGTAAGATAAAATGACCGGAAGTGTAGGGTAGTGGAAGAAAGAGGTATTAGGTAGAATCAAACAGGCCTTTGCACTCGGCTACTTAAGCACTAGCTCCAGAGGAAGCTCACATGCCCAGATAAATCTTGCTGGTGCTAAGGGGAGCAGATAGACTGAGCCCAGATATATTTTCCATACACGGGGCCCGAGGAAGAGCTTTTTAGGTCTTGCCTGCTTGAGCATGCGCATGCACTCTTACTTTGAGACTCTTGTATTCTATAATGGGCTTGGAATCCGCCCATTACTTACCATTCGTTTGCAGCAATGTCACTCAAATGTTCTGCTTTCTAATTGAGCAGTGCTTCGCATGCGCCACTTCTTTTTCTGTCGGTGGCTCATGGACAAAACACAGATTAATTTAAATTGAATTAGTGTCCCTCCACTGCTCTCGTTGATTCAGGTACTATTTCTTTGTTGTAAAAAAACACTATGATGCAGTCAACTCTGGCCGCGTCGTAGCGCTTTTTATTTTTACCTTCCCTCACCTGCCCCATCCTATTTTTGCTTTGCAGTTTTTTATAGCGTGAACACGATAAGAAGGTATTGGAGTGCTTTACGTACTCACCAGTTACATTACAGTTTCACATTTTTTTCCCCCTTCATTGTTGCTTCCTCCTGCCCTCCCCTGTCGTTGCTTGCCCGTCTCCCCATCTTTTTTGTTTTTGCTTTGCAGTTTTCCACAGCGTGAACACGATCTGAAAGTATTGGAGCGCTTTAACTGCTCACCAGTTCCATTACTGTTTCCCCTTCATTCTTGCTTCCTCCTGCCATCCCCCATCGTTGCTTGCCTGTCTCCCCATCTCCTCCCACTTTCCTGCTTGACCCTTCCCCCCACTACCTCCCTCGTCGCTGCTTTTTATTTCTTTTTTTCTTACTATTCCTTTTGCTTTGCAGTTTTCCATAGCAGAACACAATGCAAAGGTATTGTAGCACTTTACATGCTCACTAGTTACATTACACAATGACATATTCATTTTTGTAGGGAGGGGGAAGAATAAGTGATTTACGTAGAATCACAGGATGTTGAGCCGACGCAGAGACTCGAACCTGGTTCCCAAGCTCCAAAGTCGGCAGTTCTGGCCATTACACCACAACCTCTCCCCTAACCATTGTTTCAGAAGATCACCACTTTTAGCTATGCGGAAAGTAAAGGCAAAACTATGTTATTTTTTAACAATGTTATTGCCTCTAACATACACAGCATACATTTCTCTCTACAACCTCCTGTGTCATCTTTGAGCTAATGGGCAACAAACTTTCAGACTGTACTCTTTGCTAAAAATTACATTAAATTTAAAAGCAGCATGTCTCTTTAAACTTTACATTTAGCTATGCTGCACAGCCAGGCTTCAGTATAACATGGCTAAAAGACATTGGCGAAGCCAATAACTCTTGAATAGGCGAGACCTATTGGCTTTGCCAATGCTTGTTGGTTTTGTACCTATTTCAGTTTAGACCACTAACAAAAGAAATGTCCTGCCAATTGAAGACTCTCCTAAACCTCTGCCTTTGGCCACAGACCAGCAGAGCTGTATGTCATCTGCAGACACGTGAAAGCAGACACCAAGGACTTAAGTTGGTCAAGTGGTTGCTTTAGAATGTATTGTAGTGCACTGTAGTTGTATTTATATAGCAGTTCATGCCCCTGAACAGGCACTGAAACATGTTTGCATGCTTCTCTGAGTGATGTGGATGAAGAGTGTGCGTCTATCATGTGGCCTCTACGGGTAGTGTTTTGATGCTGTGTGTGAAGATCAAAGTCTTACTCCATCTGTATTTTGTTGCTAAGCCTTGGTGTGAAGTTGAAGTAAAAAGGAGTGGGGGTAAAGTGCTTAAGCATTATGAGTAGCTCTATGGAAGGATACAGAGTGCTTGAATGCACTGTGGCCCATGTTGTAAGTGTCCTTGTGTCGTGTGTGTACGGCAGGGAAAGTTCAACCCCTGTTGCCGCAGGTATGAGACTGTGCTTCAACCAGTGGTTAGTAAAACTCTGAGAATAGATGCGGTCATGCAAGGAGAAAGATATCTATCATCTTACAGTGGTCTGTAGCATACTGTAAGCATCTCTTGATGGTGCATGCTTCCACTGACTACTATCCACTTGTAATTCCAAACACAAGTGAGATAGGAGAAACCCATGTGACCAGGACAGTGTTACTTCTGGGAGTTTACCCAGGCCCGGCAGCAGGGCAACCATTTGAACGGGTGTTGAACAACCAACCGTAGTATATCCACTGTAGCGGCAGAGAAGCAGCCCATGTGAATAGGCATTAGGAAACCAGCCATATTATTTGCTTTGAGGAGTCCATCAAGAAGTATGAGGGTGCAATCCGTAAAAAACAGTCAGTGAGCAACCAGTAAGATTGGGCATTAAATCACTAGCCTTGTGTTATGAAATGAGGAAGTGATGGGAAGCATCAAATGAGCTATCATTATACAACAATTCATAAAATATTTCTTTTGAGTCCACCATTTTGTGGCAAGGACTGACCCAAAGGGGTGGGCATTCTCTAAAAAGCCAACATACTAGCTCACAGGCAACGCCAGGAGCAGCAGAAGAAATGGCAATGGGTGACAATGCGTTTGGGCAAAAGTGATATCTTGACTGAACATGTGGACACATTTGGTTATATTACGAAATGGACGAAAGGAGGACATCACAAGAGGATATGGGGGAAAATAGAGAAGACGTTATTGCCTCAGTCATGGGCTCTTTTTGGTCCTAACAAACTCCAACAGGACTAATGAATGGAAGGAACCAGTGGGAACCCAGGTGCACCTCCTCAACCCATTCTGATGAAGACAAGAAGGTCCCCCGTACTACCAGTTTCCCTCTACAATGGAATAGACCGGAAATACTGCAAGGTCACCTATGAGTTGAGTCAACTACAGTGTATGATCTATGGGCTCGAGGTCACAAATACTGTTCCAGCATTACGAGGGTGGACAAATCCCTTCAAAGGATGCCACTAACAACAGGCACTATCAGCAGCCCAAGCCATGGTGAGCTCTAAATCATGAACTATGAAAGTTCAAGTGAATTTGTTTTTCAATTAATTACTGCATTTAGTTTAACAACTTTTTCAAAAGTCAATGACGACCAAAACTCACAGGCATTCACGCAATTCAGGGAAGAGCCATTATACATATTACAGAACATCAGGTGGTCTTCGCTTTCTCATCATCTGCAGTGAATCGCCACAGAAAATTCTTGCTTTGTACCCAATGCACTTTACTGAAACACTGCAAGACGATAGCTCCAAAGGGCGGGAAAGACCGAAACGCCTTGACTGATCTTAACTTTCACAGACGATGCCTGCAGATGCTCCACCAGTGTTTAATTCTTATATACCAGTGTGCCTCGAAAATGTGCTCGGATCCCCTGTACATTACCTCGACAACGCTGGATACCTCTAGGAGCAAACGCTGATGCGCCAAGGCATCCCCTCGGATGGAAAACCCATTTTTTGTTGGCCTAAGTCAACATACCAACAAACACAATTAGTCTCAGACTGCAACCTACATCAATTAAACTTAACGGATTAGGTTATTGCCACACCTTCCTAACCTCTTGAGGTTTGCCTAAATTTCAAACACCGATGGAAGACAGATCAGTGTTGTTCCATAAGACATCTTATCTCATTCTTGGAGTCAGTTGTGCATTTTGTTCTGGCTCTTAATATCGGTTTCCAAATATCAGAATATATTTCTCAGTGTGAAAGAGGATGTATTCTGAATTCTGTTAAGGGCACAGGGGTATTGGTCTGCTTGTAGTTAGGTAGATATTCATAATACTTTAATTTCTATGTGGTTTGGTCTACTTTCTGTTGGTACTGCATGTTTGACTAGTCTCCCAATGTCCCAAACTTTTATACTTTTTGATGTTGTAATTGTCATTTTGGTAGTCTTTTGCTATGGGTTTGACTTCAAAAGTGTGCAGTCTAAGCCCTCTTATGTCCCAGTTACTGATCACATAGGACACTTTTACAATACCATTCTTCAATTCTAGAGCTGCTGTCAAACACAAAAAAAGACTAGATTCTTGAAAGCAATCTCTGCTACTGTGGCATTCATTAGTTCTGCAACTTCTGCCAGTTTGTTGCCCAAGGATCCACGCAGTCTGTGTTCTGCGTCTTTGGGTTTGACTCAGTTGTGTGTATCACATTTCTCCCATGTTCTCAGTAGTGGTACTAGGCTGGTGGATCAGTCTGATTAGTGATTTTTCAGAGGAATTGGTTGAACTTCTGATGGTCCCCATCAATTCCAATTATACGCTGCTGTATCTGTCTTCGCAGTATGTTTTTCAGTTGCCACTGGTTGTTTTTTTGCCTCCTTCTCTGGTTTCATTCTTCTTATCCATCTTTATTAATTTGACAATGTTGCAGCAGAGATTTTTCTTCCTTTCTATCTGCCCTAGTTTGCTTATGTCTTTTCGTGCAGTGGGCACCTGCAGGGTCGGGCATGCCCACAGGGCAATCAGGAAGTGCCCAATGGGCTGGTCTGACAGCTCAGTGTATGGGCCTTTTTTTAGCAGTTTGTGTGCCTGATTTATGTCCAAGTGGCCCTGTTTTTGCTGTTGATTTTCCTGTTATTCCCACAAATATTGCCTGCAGCAAGAACAAATGCACACAGTCTCCCATACCTTTCAAAATACCCAAACAGCGTATTTTGACAAGTTCAAAACTGGATAGATCTGCGAACGTGGGCCACTTTTTTAGCTATCTGGTTTGCTAATGGGGATGACTTTTATTTTGGTGCCCGGGACTATTTTTGTCCCATTCGGACCCCATGCACCTTTTATTAATTTCTGCAATCTCAGACTCCTATGGAAAATGTTTTACCCAGGAATATGACTAAAAACAACTTCGCCCAGAGGACGATGGACTTAAAATAGCTATTACCAGAGGAAATGACCTGTTGGAACTGTCTAACCACAGGAAAGGGAAGAACCGCCTGTCCTCCAGGGCCTTACAAAATCCATCATCCATCTCCGGCAACACTCAGAAATGCTGGATAGGCTGCTCGCTCCAGCAAGACCGAGGAAGCAACGGACTCTGAAAGCCAACACAATGAAAGGGAGGAATAAAAGTTCAGTAGAGGCCCGTAAACTTAAAACACCCAGTTGGCCTCAAGCCAGATACTTTTCTAGTTAAATGTTAATGTCAATGATATTTATACAGCGAAACTGTTACCTGGAGGTGTCCTGGCGCTACTTAAACTTAAACTTGTGCCTGGGTAGAACCCACCACTGGCTAGAGAGTTAACGAGACAACAACAGAAAAAATAATCTATTTAATTTATCCCATGGGGTTAAAAGAACCAGGCACCTACTGATCTCAAGTCCAATATGATATCCTGGTTTTCAGTTTTGGCCCTAGACTCACACTAATGTAGTGTGTGTGCAAAGACATAGACCTGCCCCTTAACATGAGTGAGTGCCTGGACCTGTCCCTGGACGGGTGACCTCAGCACGCCCTCGTTTACTTGCAATAGACTACTGTCCCTGACATGAGTTTAGCATGTAGAGCGTTGGTGCAGTGGCGGCTGGTGAACTTTGAAAGTGGTGGGCAAAAATACATCACTGTATATTATCATAGGAGTGTGCGAAGGGAGCAAGCCTGACTCCCGTTGGGAATTGGCAGGGAGTTCAAACACTGAAAACATTTTTTTTAAATAATGTGATATTGATTTAACTGTCATCTACTAAATTCTTCTATGTAATTATTTTAAAGCACCAGTCACCTAAATGTAGGGTGTTGGAGTGCTTTCATCACACAGAGAGACACAATAAATCATACAAGTGTGTAAATCAATGTACAGGAAATGTTACACAAGACATTGAGTCTTACAGGGTGTAGGAATCTCATATCATCCAAACTTCTAGAAGTTCTATGTTAAGAGTGAATGGCTGGGAGGACATTATAGTTAGAATATAAAACGTGATGCAGTTGATTGTAATTGTCAGTACTAACAAGACTTTATCACTTCCGAAAGGAACTCTACTTTGCAATCTTAGAATAACAACAGATTGAGAAAAAATAAGGATGTAATCCCAAGACTTACAGTTTGCATGCAGCACCTTCATGCCAGTAAATAAATCACTGTACAATATTAGAATATTTCAACTTAAGAACTGGAAGGAGCAAAATGGCTTCAGTGTCAGAAGCAGTAGCCCACTTACCTAGCTAAATATTCTGTGATCTGCATGTTACACAGTGTGCCTTGCAGCAGGCACATTCATCCTCTATACTACTTTATGAGTCAAAACTGTGAATGGAAATACAAAGAACTCTCCCAGAGCTGTGTTAATCACTAGAGTCATCATTTCCAGCATAATCTCCTCAAAATTGCTTGGCGGACACAGACCTCTGCATCAGGTGTCTTACACTGTAAAATAGTTTGCAATGCAGCCTCTTTGTGACCAGTTAGGTAATCTAAAACAGATTTACTGTCAAATATGTGCTTGATGCCAATTTCATTGCAGCAGATTTATTTTGAAATACTTTTGGAAACTGACTGTCAGACTCTGGTTTTCAAGCTCTGGCCTCATGACTTAAACCCCTCTCCTTTGCCACACATTAGAGTATTTTGTGTTCCAAATTCAGCACTTCCACTCCCTGATAATTAAAGCAAACAAAGACAGAACAATGAGTACAGAATATCTAAATAAAACGTGTACAGAAGCGCGATTGTCATGTAAGATGTATTTTATTGTATTGTAATTGCATTTATATAGTGCTTACTACCCCTGACGAGGCGTTGAAACGCTTTTTCGGCGAGTAGCACGCTACTCCGGGACCCATAGAGGATTAGTGTTGAATTAGTATAGTGAAACATGCAAGTACATTTTAAGTGGTGGATAGGTTAGTCAGTTATTTGGATTCGGAAGGATAGCAGAAGGATAGAAGAGGAAAAAAAGGTTTGTATTTATACAGCGCTTGTTACCCCTGATGGGGTGTTGAAACGCTTTTTTTGGCGAGTAGCACGCTACTCCGGAAACCCATAAAGGATTAGTGGTGAATTAGTATGGTGAAATATGAAAGTAATTTGAGTGGTGGATATTAGTCAGTTAATTATGGTAAAAACGACAGCATTCTGAAACAATGCGGTCTTGGAGAACTGTGCTGATAACTGCTGCCTTTCCAGGATCGTGGGCTCACTCAGGATGTCACCCCTAAAGGAATGTGCCCATCACTGCTGATCTCCGTTATTCTTAAAAACCGCAATCTTACCAAAGAGTACTCCTCATTCCTCTCACCAACACTAGGTGAAGGTGGCGATCCTTGCCAATTAACCAAGAATCTGAAGTACTGCTATCTCAGCGAAGATTGTCATTAGTGAAGGTGCCTAGCACTGCTGATTCCCCAGGATTCTCAAATACTGCAATCTCAGAGAAGCAGTCCTCTCACCAATGCTAAGTTTAAAATGCCCATCACCGTAGATTCCCAGGTTTCTGAAACGGTGCAAACATAGAGATAGATGGGTGCCTATCAGTCTACCCCCATTAAACACTAAGCTCTAGTAGACGGCAGCATAACATGTTCTGTGAATGTCAAACGGAGAGCGCTTCAAAGTCTCTGACCTGAGAGTTAAAGAGAGAACCCGGACAGCTGCAAGAGCCAAGAGACATGTGCAGTTGGTCCTGAGCAGCAGAGCATATGTTAAAGGGTTCTAGTGTATTTCTAGTAGCCATAATGTTCATTCAGGTCCCATGTCCAGCACTAGAGGGGTTGTTTACAAGAGACCGATGGCAGAGAAACAGCATACATGTCAATTCACCAGATACACACCGAAGAACTAAAATAAGAAGCAGTTACCCAGCAGTGCACGCAACAAGCAAGCCCACTGCAGGCTGAGGGACGTTCACATGCAGCTGTAAGGGATTACATCAACTACAGATTAAAGCCATTCCTGCTTAGAAAGGAACATTCTGCTCGATTTATATTGATTCATCCCGAGGGAGCTAACACAGCTTAACTCCCAAACATCCAGGGTTTTATAGTTTCAATCTTTGTAGTGATTTGATGCTTAGATAACGCGAACTAACTTTTCAGTCATGTTGTATAAATCAGACACGTGATCCTAGCCACAGATTCTCTGCTCATGCCAAAGGTGGGCAAGGACTCTTGAGCATACAATTCTTGCTAGTGCACTGCACTGCTTCTACATGAGTACCAGATAGACAGACGGCCAGCAACAGGCCACAGAGCACATGCATTCAAAACACATGAAAAGCACAGAGAGGTGTTTCTACAGCAGATAGGTGTGGGTGTGTGTATGGAATGCCAGTATTTCATTACATATATGCCAACAGACCCGATTCAGGCCGGAGACTACTGATTATAATCCAAATACTGCTACATTTTAGCAGTCTCCCACCTGACATTGCCGCTGCTTCAATGAAAGTCTACAGCAAAAATACAGTCCCTCATTTTTTTTTCTTAATCTCCTTTCTTATTTCAAAATGTTGGCATGTATGTCATTACTTCATCATCCTCTCGCTCAAATCCATCACATCATGAGGCCACCGTGCCTCCCAAACACCACCACTTAGCTTGCTATCCTTAAGATAAAAACCCCTCCCCCTACCTCCTCCTGTTTGTTGCGTCTCAGCAGACACTCCTCCGTCGGCTACCTGCAGGCCAGCGGCTGCAGCGTACAGGTTCATCTGAGGCATGGAAGCACTGTGCCTGGGAGGGCCGACGAGGAATCCTCAGGGTTGAGGTACCACCTCATGCTGTCAGCACTGCAGCAGTGAGGCGGTCCTGAGGTCAGCAAGCGTGACTGAGTAGGGCAGCTGCGGAACGCTCTTTACGCATCTGATGCAGTCGATATGAAGGTGGACGGGGACCTGAAGAAGAGTTTTGCTGCCAATAATTTGCTTCTTAAAGAAATTGCCTATACGTCTTAGTCCTTGGTGAGGGACTTTGAGACACTGGCACTTGCCATCCAGGAGGATATGCAGCAGCTCGTCCTTAAGGGCAGATGGGCCATGCCCCCCCCCCAACCACAATTTGGACACAAAAAGGGTCTGTCAGGCTGAGCAAAGGTCAGCCTTACAGACTCTCTTTATTTGCAGGTCAGGCAGCCAGGAGCTAGATATGCACTACATGAGCAGCTTCCTGGCTGCCAGAGCTGAAGTTTGATGGCTGAAGAAGTCACAGCTCCTGTGGGTGTGACATCCTCAGTTTAGCAAAGGGAAGGGGAGTGTCAGTGATGGCTTCATTCCTGGGCACTTCAGTTTTTAAGCCTTAAAGTGCTCAGGGCCGGGTGCCTATCACCGACACCTCGTCACAGAGATGGATTAAAGAGAGAAATACTCAGAATTATGGAATTACAATTAAGTAATAGACACATTTGAGAGTCAAAATATCTGCCTTTCACCTGCAGCATTTGCAGAGGCATAGCAAGGATGCCAGAGGGCCCTAAAGCAAGCAAGGCATACGAGCCCCTCTGCCCCCTGGTTGAGAAGTAAAATATCCAGCCACAATTAGGGTGCAATGGACCTCTCACCATACTTGCCAACATTCTGGGAACAAGAAATGCAGAACTTTTCAGTTTCTAAAACCACATATTAGCACAATACTATGCCACTGGGAATGGTAACACAATTTTACCTGTACTTTTCTTCCCCCCATCCCCTTCAATCATAAGGCCTCCTTTTTCCTGTCCCTTGTTTCCCCACCAGAGACCCAGCAGACCTGCTGCGTGGAGTGGGGGTGACTCATTAGCCCTTTTGAGCCTCTTCTAGCTCCCTTGGTCCTTTGCTCTACTTCTCTGCCCAACTCGTTTTCCCTCTTTCTGACAAGTCTCTCTTCTGCTCTTTTCTTCCACTTGTCCTTCCTTCCAGTTCTAGAGTAACTCTTCAGTCCTGCCCTCTACTCTCAAGGCATCTCTTACACACTCACACCACTTTCCGCTGGAGTTTAGCCATTCCTTACATTTAAACCGAGCATTGGCACAACCAATAGGTCTGGCATCTGCTGTCCAGTGGTGGCTCCTCCGCTAAGGCAGAGGAGCTTCGCCCCACTGCTTAGCAGCAGTGAAAGAAAGGAAAAATAAAATGATAATAACTTGATGTTATTATCATTTTATTTGTTCCTGCTGCAGCGTCTTGGCGGGCGGGCAGGTCTGCTCTGCTCACAGAGCAGGGCAGGGATGTTGTGGTGACACACTGTAAGAGCACGTGATGCTTTGGCCAGCCGTCTCGGGCCGGCCGAAGCGCCATGCGCACTTTGCATGTTCTCCACCCAGGCTGCATTTACAGCTTGGGTGGAAAACATGCCCAGGCTCCCATTCCCTGGTTGAGCGCCGAACCACGGCGTTCCGACCAATCGCAACGCTGCATTGCAGTGTTGTGATTGGCTCAGGGGAGCCTGGGTGTGCTTCTTGGATCCTGTTCATCCCGGACGGGGAGTAGAGATGCCGTGGGAGAGACGCGGTGATAAGGTAAGTTGTTTTTGTTTATTTTCTCTTTTCTTAAACCCCCCTTACTACCACCTCCGATCTATGATGGCCGCCAATGCTGATGTCAACCTTTTGGCTTTGTCAATGCTTGTTTTGCCATGGTTTTTATATAACTTTATTGTTGTGGGAGCTGCTGGGCCCTTGACAAAATATATATAAAAAATTAGCTAAAACAAAAATATTTTTGGTCTTGAAAAGCACGCATTGCCATAGTTGTCCCTGGAATGAAAGGAACTGCTTTGCGTGTGGATGTGTTCATTGTGAAAGATAGCAACACAAAAAGATGTGAAAGAGCCAACTGTCATCATTACAGTTAAGTTAACCAATGGCTGAAGTGAGCTGAACTACTGCTGTATGCTGTAGCGGGTAGGAGAAAAATGAAAATGACGACAGAGCAATTAATGAAGAGGGTTGGCAGAAAGTCCCAAAGTAAAATACATATATATAATTTTGGTCAAATCAAAAGGTATTGGCTAAAACCACCCCTAAAAACGGTAAAGAGCTATCTTAATTCATTTTGGCGTAAGGAACTAAGTTGAAACGTACAGTTATCTCTCCACTATGCTATTTACCATGTTTACTCATTGTAGCATGCTGCAACATTATGGTTCCTGGGCTTGGCTCCATACTTTACTAATTTTAGGAGTGCCATTCTCTGGCAAGCACACAAGTGGTTTGCTGAAGCTAGCGCTGATGCTCAACAGAGCTCTAGTCACTGGCCCCACCCACGAGAGGCCCATTGGCTGAGATCCATACTGGCCATCCTATCCAGCCGCGGTCCATGCAGGTAACAGCGGTGGGGTGGTGTGGCCGCGTGGGGGAGATTTCGAGGGGCGATGCCAAGGGAAAATTATTTATTTAATTTTCCCTCTGCATCGTCCCTCAAAATCCCCCCCACGCGGTCCCACCGCCCCACGGCTGTTACCTGCACGGACCCCGGCTGACCCTATCCCTTGTCTGGTACACTCGGTCTCAGATAAGAGAATCCAGGTGAGCAGGTAAGAAGTCGACTGGGCGTTTTATGTCATATGCATACTACTCAACAGCACTCCTCATGCAACCTATTTCATTGAACCACACGTTTTGTTTAAAAAAAGGTGAAAGGTGACGTATCCTTTCACAATCACGGGTTGTGAGAAATCAGGCAGGTAAGTTCTCTCAGGGAATCCTAGGCCTCTTATTGTGCAAGATACATAAGGTTACCCATATTTAATCAGATTTTTTTTGCATTCCATTTAAACAACAAAATGAGGTCCAATGAGACTGAATATAGTCGCCCCACTGCTCAAAATGAAAAATAAAATGATAACATATCGTTATTATCATTTGATTTTTCCTATTGCAGTCAGTGGCGGGGCTGGGCTGGCCAGAGCAGGGGGAGGAGCGGTGTGCACTCCCTGAGTGCGCATGAACTGCTTGGCCGGCCTTCTCAACCGATCAAACAGTTAATGCGCATTTTGCATGTTCGCACCAGGCTGCATTACACAGACTGGTGAGGAACATGCACAGGATCCCTGTTCCCATCTGAGCCTGAACCACAGCGCTCAGATCAATCACAATGCTGCATTGCAGCATTGTAATTGGCTCAGGGGAGCCTGTGTGCCCGGGTGCTTCCTGCTGCCGGCCGGGACAGGAAGATGATGATGATGAGGACACACAACTCTACTACAAAATCAAATCGCCCAGTGACATCCGACACCTCAATGTCACACTAACCATTATCCAAACTTGGTTTAATGTAAACCACCTAAAACTAAACCCAGACAAAACAGAACTAATTCTGTTCTCTCCGAAAAACAACCTCCTACCAATCCAAGACTGGCTCATGAACCTTGATGCCCTAAACTGCTCTATCGTCCTATCCGACTCGGTAAAGTCACTTGGCATTACCCTGGACAAGAACTTATCAATGAAGGACCACATCAAAAACTTGGCAAAAGGTGCGCTTTACTCACTAAAACACCTGAAGAAACTCAAACCTTTCATTCCCCAGGATGATTTGAAGACAATTGTACAATCCCTAGTCCTCTCTAAACTGGACTATGGGAACGCCATCCTAACAGGGACGCCTAAAGCTCACCTAGCCCCACTAAGATCAGTCCTTAACATGGCAGCTCGACTCATAACTGGTGTAAAAAAGTTTGAAAACATCACACCAACCCTCCACTCCCTCAACTGGCTTCCCATTGAAGGCAGATGTATCTACAAATTGGCCTGCATAACACACAAAACCCTTCACTCACATTCCCCCAACTACCTAAACAGCAAACTGGTAAAAGCGGGAAGATCCAGGAATCTGAGAAGCTCCAACTCACTTCTTCTCATCCCTCCAAAATTGAAAAAGAAAACCACTCAGCCCCGATCCTTCTCTGGTAACGTACCCAGGATGTGGAACGCACTCCCTATAGACATCAGATGCAACCCCTCCTTCTCCTGCTTCAAAAGGGACCTGAAACTCCTTCTCCTCAAGAAATACTTTACCGACCAAGTCAACTAACCTAGTCTTCAATATCCTAGCGGACTCCCCTCTCACTTGACCATCAAGGATAGGTGGTTATCTGACTATCTCAACCGCCTGAGCTTCCTCCCTCCCCTTCACTGTATGCCTAATTATAATGTTTTGCCTATATCTTTATGCATCCTCATGTCCTGCTATGTAATGCAACATTTTTGCCGTTGTGAATGTAAAGCGCTCTGATACATCTGGGTCTAGCTTCAAAATGGTCCTGAAACTTCAAGGATAGGTGGTTTTTTGACTGTTTCAACCTCCTGAGCTTCCTCCTTCCCTCCCTCCCCTGTATGCCTAATTATGCTTATATTTCTACACTCATTTTTTAAAACAATCAGTTTTTAAATAAAATACTTATGAATGCACTTATCTATTCTGCTGCAGGTTAATGAAATACACATTTTGAATATTGAAGAGACGTTATCATATTTTTACACTTTTGTTGCAAATCTATTGAAAAATGAATGTTACTAAATTAAGTTTTGCAGGACACCTTATTTGTTTCTTTTCTTTTACTTCACTTAGCCTGTAAATAAACGAGTTCCCATTTATTTAACATATTTTTTTATGTTCAGTGCTTTCTGAAGTTCACAGCAGCCCAGTGCAGTCATTCAGCTGGGGGCTGCATGTGAAGGTCAGGAGGGCTGCATGTGGCCCCGGGCCGTACTTTGAGTTCCACGGCTGTAGAACCATACTGGTTGCTTTAAATACAGATGCAGGAACTCCAGCATTGGCCCCGAGAGAATCAAGGAGCCGCATGAGTAGGTGTTGGCGCTGCAGCACAGCTGGACCATATGGGCAGCAGGGGAAGAAAACAACAGGCTGAAGACTGCAGTCGCTTACCGCTTGTTTCATAGTCCTGCGCATCAGTGAGCAAAGAGAGAACCAGTAGCTGAAGTAGGCTGACCCACTGACCCTTGCTGTGTGTTGTAGTGGGCGGAAGCAAAATGTGAATGACACAATAACAGATCAATGGAGGAATGTATATATATATATATATATATATATATATGATCAAGATCCTCAGGGATCGAAACGCGTCATGCTGTGGAGTTGTGTGGAGCTGAATAAAGATTGATTCCACATCCATGTTCGGGTCCATACTCCGTTTTTTCGGCGGTCAGAGCAAGAGACCGCAAAAGGAGATTCACCGTATATATATATATATATATATATATAAAATACTAAATCAAAAGGTCTTGGCTAATGCCAAACCTAAAAATGCAGCCTCCAGACCAAGGGATTTATTTAAAGCACATGTTACTCCTGGCCCAAAAAAAGAGGAGGGCGGAGAGATCAACTAATCTACCTGATACAGCAGGGGGGAATCCCAGAGTTTGACAAGGGTAGATTCTTCAGTTTGATCTCTTTCTAAAGCACGTGTTCTCACTGAGCGCTACAGATAATGCACTGATTGTCATGATGAGCTCTTGATAATGTACACATTCTCACCCAGAGCTATGAATAATTCATAGACTGTGATACAGAGCTCTTGGTGCATACTTTGTTATGCAGAGTTATGTACAGATTGTCATACGGAGCTGTGAATGATGCACACATTAGGGTCGGCTGATGTCCATGTTTTTGAGCAGGGCACTAATAAAGTTAAAACTGCAGCAGATGAATGGGGGTGGGCAACACACAAGGAACCATGAAAGCCAAAGCAAGATGGAACCCAACCAGCCGAAGGCACAGGCCCTCAGACAGCTCTAGTCCATCGATTATATGAAGCACAGCACACCTGTAGGAAGCAGTACTTTATGTCACCTTCCATGGACGCCAGTGGTAATTCAAGGTCAACATGCTGTAGTGTTCCCTGCATGGCAATTCGAGGTAGTTTGGACTCAATCTCATTTTACACCTATCTTATAAGTATTGTTTCTCTTTCATCACTTGCTTACCACTTTTGTTTTAATCGGAGAAGACATTTTTATCTTTTCCCGACTGTTCTAGTTGAGCGCTCTTTCCCTTTCCTCACAGAGTTCCCTCAAGGCACTATTCGCTCGATTGATGAACACTTAAAGATTAACCGGAAAACTAAGAAGAAAACTATTGACCACACCCAGAGTCTCAAGAAAAAAGTTTTTTTACCTATGGAATAAAGAACTGAACATTACTTTGAGAGCATCAGGGAGACGCTCTTCTTGTCCTAAGGAGAGTACTTTTTTCGATTGCTTATAAATTCCTCATACTCAGGAGGACCAACCCGATTGCACCACCTACCTTCTTACCTTCGATTACCTGTACTATCCCACAGGAGTGCGCCCTTCTGTTCCTAATTCAAAGCTATTTTCCCCTTTCTGAGTATTACAGAAGACGCACCCATAAACATGTCGTTTGAAGACATCGCAAAAATTACCGAACAAAGAGCAGAAACTTTTGTTTACACTCTCGATGAAACCCAGCGGATTTACGCTCTCATCGAGGAAACCGAAGGCACCAGCACAAGCACCAGTTTAATCCATCAAACATTAAACAACTCTTGTATATCTCGAAGAAAGCCATCAATCAAAGACTTCACGCCAGTACTTTAATAAAGTATCACAAGGTTCAGAGAATACCCAGGGGTCTCAGAATTTCACTAAAGTCTACATTGTGTAAAAACAACACAAGATTCACGGAGAAATGGGAAGCTATCCTCAATAAATGCTCACTAGTCTTAATCCTATTGATCATCGAGGAATTATCAAAATTACTAGACGATCTCAACAAAGAGATTTCTCAACTCAAACAGGAACTATCTGATAACATGGCTGATGAAAACTGGAATGAAACACTCTTGGACCTCAATAAACAACTCGAGGCTTACACCAAAGAAATCAACGAGAGAAAAATTAGAAAATTCAAACGAGATACCGTTGATTACAAGCTGGGCGAAGTGTATACTTGGGCAGAGGTATACGCCCAAAAAAGACAACAGAGAGGCAACACAGGCCGGTTCTCAGACACAGATGTATCATCTTCCGACGATGCACAACAAAGAAGTCGACCACAACGTAGCCAGGAACAATATAGATCTTTTTCTGATGCTGCATAGCAAAGAAATGTACCACAGCCGACACACGAACAACAAGGACCGGAGAAAGAGGGTCCATCTACCTCCTCAAACACCAATGGCAGACAGTCTTTTTTAGAATTAGGCACAAGACCACAAGACGAAGCAGGAGGAAAACTTCAACCAACAAAACCAGTAGCAAAGGGCACACGAAGCCAGAGAGTCTTGTGATTAATATCTCACGCTATCACCTTACGGACTTTCAAATAAACACCTTACAAAAGGGATCATCCTTCGTCCCTATGTACCACACAAATCCATTGGAAACTGAGATTTGCCTGTTCAAATTCATGCGCACACTCAGGTTGAAACATTTCTTTAACAACATCGTGGAACCCACTCAACGACCACAAGACAACACTCTACTCAGGTTACGTAACAAAAGCACGTTTATGGCTCCAGTAAGTCACAAAGTACTAGATGCATTCGAGACGGTCACACAAAAAGAAATGCGGAAAATATTTACGCAAAACAAGTAAAAAAATTCGAACATTACCCAAAAGGAACGACAAGCGTTATCACAGATAGCGCTGAGAACAGAGATTACCATACGTCAGGCAGATAAAGGAGGGGCAATGGTCATTATGGACACCGACTTTTATGAGAAAAGTGTTAATGAACACATACAGGATACCAACATTTACATGCCCTTGACATTTGATCCCACTAACGAGTTCGCACGTACACTTACCAAAATCATTGATGACGCTGTTAATAACGGCACGATTACCTTGGAAGATAAGAGGTACCTCATTAAAACTAACCCAGCAGTACCATACATTTACATGATCCCGAAAATTCATAAACATGCGATCCAACCTCCATTCAGAACAATCGTCTCAACCATCAATTCTATAAACGAACCAACAGGCAAGTACCTTGACAAACATCTACAACCATTGGTGCAATCGATGACGACGTACATAAGGGACACAACACTCTTCCTGAACACATTGGAGACGATCAAAACTCAAATAACACCGGAAACCGTTCTCTGCACCATTGATGTGAAATCTTTGTACACATCCATTCCCCATGACATGGGCATTGAGGCAGTTGAATCATTCCTAGTCAACAGTGACAAACCTCAACCGCTAAAAATCTTTCTTATGGAACTGATTTATTTTACACTATATCACAGTTATTTTAAATGGGCTGATAAATACTACTTCAAATGCTCCGGAACATCCATGGGCAATTGCGCCGCACCAATTTACGCAAATCTGTTTATGTACCGCTTTGAGCAAGATCACATACTTAATCAGAATGAGTGGGTACATCACCTGATTCTATACAAAAGATACATAGACGATATATTTGTACTATGGCGGGGATCGTCATCGGATTTACAAAGGGCCATCGAGACCCTTAACAGGGTAGATCAACGCATTGAATTCACCTCAACCATTAGTAAGGATCAAATCACTTTCCTGGATACCTGCATCATCAACGACAATGGAACACTAATAACCCAAGTATACACCAAACCTACAGATCGAAATAACCGGTTACATTTCCATAGTTTTCATCAGCCATCTTTGAAAGAACACTTGCCATACTCACAGTTACTCAGACTCAAAAGGATATCGTCCAGTGACCAGTTGCATCAAGAGAGCATGGAGAGGTGCATTGACAAGTTCAAGACACGGAATTACCCAGACGCCATTTTGAAAACCGCAGTCAGCAAGGCTGAGAAGAGATCAAGAGCGAGTTTACTGACTAACAATCTCCAAGATAAAGGCGAAAACAGATGCGTGTTCATATCGAAATATTCTATCCAAAGTCAAGGGAACCACACCTTGTCTTAACTGTGGTAACTGCAATTCCATAATAAAAGGGAATACAACAAGACACCCCAGCAAAGGAACTATTATCAAACTGAAAGTCAACGCAACATGCAATAGTCAAAATGTAATTTATATGCTTAAATGTCCATGTGGACTGGCTTACGTTGGCAAGACGGAACGAAAGTCCGCATAAGATTGAGTGAACACAAGAGTAACATCCGCACCCACAATGCCAAATCTACGGTGGCAGCGCATTTCAATATCATGAACCATAACATAAGTCAACTCCGTTTTTTGGTTCTTGAACAAATCCCTATCTTACAGGGTCGGAACAACACACAATTCATGTTACAGAGGGAGGTCCATTGGATCAACCACATGGACACCACCAGCCCCAGGGGGCTTAATGAACGTTACGATTTCAGCTGCTTTCTTTGATTATCATGATGGAGTTCAGTGTTTGATGCCTGGCACTTGATTTTACCATTTGAATTTGGTAACACGCACTATATGGCGCATTGACTTAAGACACTTAATTTTTTTATTTTTTATTATCCTTTATTGTTATTTTATCCTTTATTGTTATCTTTTGTTATTTCTTCACGGATCACACACTTGTCGCATATGTAACGAACGAAGTAATCATTTCCTACCATTATGACCTCTAGGTATCCTGGTTTCATATATATGTCTGTTTACCTAGATCTGACACAGACCACGTGATACACGTAGACACACATATTATACATTATTGATGTGTTATACTGTTTGTATTTGCTATGAATTGCCATGATAGAACATTTGGGTTCAATAAGCTTCATGATTTATTGTTGTCTATTTTGAAACTCAAGTTGAACTACTAGTCTTTTTTCCATTGCTCACACAGTTGTAGTTCACCTATTCCCCTCCGGGGAATTTACGTTGGTGTGCACCTTTCTTTGGTGCTACCGCGCGTGCTTTTTACGTATGGGTCACTGTCATCATTGACACACTTGGGGGATACTAAATACACGTATTACATGTACACACTCGGCCTAAATCAGCTTTCACTTCCGGGTAACACACTCTGAATCACCACGTAACTTACATATATTTCTGGGTGATCATGGCCCGGGTACACCCTTTGGAGCACCGCGCGTCTGCAGAGTTCACCGATCTACCACTACGTAAGTGCACTTCGACTTTTAGCCTCTTTTAACTTTTCCGCTTCACACGCGGATCGCATCTAACTTCCTCCTTGTTCGGTTCACAGCATTGCTCAAGCACGAGAGCGGACTATGACAGTTACGTGAGTCACGGCCTTAGTATGCTATAATTCTACGCATGTATTTTGCACCATTACTTTGGAAGAGTTCACGGTCTTAGGATGCTTCAGCTCTAAGCATATATTTGGCACTATTACTTTGGATGTAATGAATCTCGCGCACATGACGTTTTTGGTACCATTCACACACGCACTGTTTTATTCTCTTTAGCGAAACCGCAACACCGGTTTTACGCACTTGTCGATTTGTTTTAATTTCCTCGCGTTAACGCACTTGTCTACTTGTTTTAATTTCTTCACGTTACACTAACAGTCACCCTGCAGGTTTTAGTACGGATTCACTATACTAATCACAGACTCCTCTTGTGCATGTAACATTTCAGCACACGACCTGGGGACTGTCACCCCCATTAACTTCTGTTTTCCCATTTAGTGCATTGTGCTGATACCTCGTTTTCTCTACTTTCCAGTGTATCGGCCCTGAAAAGGGCATCTGTGCCCGAAATGCATTGGGCATTAAGAATTGTTGGGTTTACCATCATAGTTATTATGAAGGAATAATAACGGTATTGATGAACACTTAAAGATTAACCGGAAAACTAAGAATAAAACTATTGACCACACCCAGAGTCTCAAGAAAAAAGTTTTTTTACCTATGGAATAAAGAACTGAACATTACTTTGAGTGCATCAGGGAGATGCTCTTCTTGTCCTAAGGAGAGTGCTTTTTTCGATTTCTCTTGATAATGCACACATTCTCACCCAGAGCTATGAATAATTCATAGACTGTGATACAGAGCTCTTGGTGCACACTTTGTTATGCAGAGTTATGTACAGATTGTCATACGGAGCTCTGAATGATGCACACATTAGGGTCGGCTGATGTCCATGTTTTTGAGCAGGGCACTAATAAAGTTAAAACTGCAGCAGATGAATGGGGGTGGGCAGCACACAAGGAACCATGAAAGCCAAAACAAGATGGAACCCAACCAGCCGGAGGCACAGGCCCTCAGACAGCTCTAGTCCATCGATTATATGAAGCACAGCACACCCAGGGCCGGACTGGGAACCAAAACCGGCCCTGACAAAGTGCTCGGCCAGCCCCCCCGGGGGTTGGGGGTGCGGCCGAGCTCTTTGCCACGGCCGGTTTTCGGCCGATTTTGTTACAGGGCCGATTTTGCAGCTATGCTGCAAAAACGGCCCTGTAACAAACGGCCCCCAGGGGCCCAAAACCGGCCCCCACCCGTGCGGCGCACCGGGGGATTGCCCGGTGCCCGCTACGGCCAGTCCGACCCTGAGCACACCTGTAGAAAGCAGTACTTTATGTCACCTTCCATGGACGCCAGTGGTAATTCAAGGTCAATATGCTGTAGTGTTCCCTGCATGGTAATTCGAGGTAGTTTGGGATCATTCTCATTTTACACCTATTTTATAAGTATTGTTTCTCTTTCATCACTTGCTTACCACTTTTTTTTTTATCAGAGAAGACATTTTTATCTTTTCCCGACTGTTCTAGTTGAGCGCTCTTTCCCTTTCCTCACAGAGTTCCCTCAAGGCACTATTCGCTTGCGTCTTGCTGCCCATGTCCTAACACTTTTCCATCCCGGATTGATTTTCTTGGCTCAATCAATCCCTCTCAGGGAATCTCCGGCTATATCTTTGCCCTTGATCCCACCCTGTGCGCGAGGCACTTCGATCAAACGGACTAAATTAATTTAATCGATCCAGCTGTACTGACAGACTAGCAATCTAGCCAGTGGGAGCAATGCTCAGAAACAAAATGTCCTGGCTTTTGTAAAGTGTTTTCTGAAGCAAGTAGGCAGTGAATAAAAGTTCAGAAAAGATTACTGGGATTGAACCAGCAGGAATTGGTATAACTAATGATCTTAGATGAATTTCTTATCAGGGCAATGAGTGGTGATAGAGTCATGATTCGAAGAGGTCCACGCTAAAAGAGGACCACTCTGGAATGTTTTCACAATGGTAGTTGGCTAGCCTGGCATGTAGGCCATGATTAGACATGGCTTTACTTGCATTTACCATTATTAATAGGTCAGGCGTTAGCCAAGGCTTTTTGAATTTACTAAAATTATAAGTACAATATACTCACTTGCACGGTTTACGGCAAGCCTTCTTCACCCATTGATACCTTATTGCCTCATTCGCATTTTTCTTTTTCCCAATACAGCATATAGCATGGGGCAGTGAGTCAGCCCATTTCCGTCAATAGCTAACTTCACTGTGAGTGACAGTATTCTGTCCTTTCACAAGCAACACATCCACAAACAAAGTAGTTCCCGTCAGTGCCAGGGACTACTATTGCAAGATGTATTATTGGGGACTAAAAAGTACTTTTGGTTTTAGCCATTGTCTTTTTTATGGATTGACGAGGGACCAGCAGCTTTCCCAGCAATAAAGTTTTGACAAAAAATCATGACAACGTAAAACAAGCATTGAAAATGCCAAAAGGCTGGCAGCCAACCAAAGACATATTGGTTTTGTCACTGCTTCTATATATCTTTAAAGGAAGGAGTTTTTGGACGTTTTGGGAATATTTATATTTAAATATTTGTATTCTTCCTCTAATAATGTACCCATTTCTTTCTAAATATAGTAGGATAATCTCTAGGGTCTTTCGAGTGAGATGGAGTATTTCAGTTTTGCGTTTTTTAGTCTTGAGAAAGAAAGCGAAACTATTTGATATGCTCATCTGGCTAGACCTTTTTATATTATATAGGTGAGAGACGTGTGGTGCAGCGGCCAGAGCAGCTGACTTAGGAGTGCAGGGCTCACGGTTCGATCCCTGGCACTGGCGGCAGCTCAGCTCAGCATCATGTGACTCTGAGCAGTAGCTCACTTAATCTCCCTGACGGCCCCCAGCACCTTGAGACCCTTAGGGGAGATTAGTTCGAGCTTTACAAATACCGTATTTTAAATACCGGATTAGTTAAATAGTAAAAAAGGAGCCCAATAAAAGGCCTTAAATATTTTATAGAAATTCACATTGATACAGAGTTGTGTGCACAGGCTTCTCAACCTCCTATTTTACTGTGACATTAGCACTGCAGGCAGGGGGCATTGTGTGAAAATCTTGGGAAGATCTATCTGCAGTCATCATTTTTATCCTAAACTACTCTGCTCTGTCTAGGAGATAATTTGATAATTGGATTAGAACGTGGATTATCCGATTCCACAAATTTCCCCATCTCAACCACAGTGTGGACTCCTGAACAAAGGGCCTGTTGCTCAGTTTCCATACATGGGCAAAAAAGAAGTGCTTCAAATAATAAGCAAAATCCTGCTATTAGGCAGTATACAAAAGGTATCATGTAGACATTTGCATTTACCAATGCATCATAGCCGTCTGAGTTCGGACTATATCATAGAGAAGAAGAGTCAGTTTGGGATGTGGAAAAATGAGGACGTGTGACCATGATTTAAAAATGGTCACAACCACGAGGGGAACTCTGGATGTAGGAAAACTGGGTTGTGGAAATACTGGGATACCCGGTTGTGGGAACACCAGAACGTGGTAACACTGACGCATGGACCATTAGGACATGGGAACACTAGAAAATGCTCTGCTCAGCACAGAGTGGGAAGGAAGCCTTGTTAGCTTAGTCTTTGAATGAAATACATCATTTTGGTAACAAATGACAACATTATTATACAGATTGTCTTGATGCGAAGAGCAACTGAACTGTAGCTAGAGGCGGGAGGCTACACTGCCTTAGGGGATCCTCTATGCCATGACAAATGGTCAAGGTTGAAACTGTGGTTGGAAGTTCACCTGGGATGTAGGGCACACATTAGTGGATCACAATGGCTTCTGGAAAATGTGATATTGATCGTGGTTTCGCTTAAGGAACCTGGAACACACTCTTGATCTCCTGAATAGCAATGGCAACTGGGAAACTGGATTCAATCGCACAAACAGGTGGTTCAGATGTTGCCAAATGAAGGCAACCAACCTCTACCAACAGGTCAATATCCTGGGCCTACTATGAAAAATTCTGATTGTCCCTCTTGAGCTGGGAAATGAGCCATACGGTGTTTCACAGCGTCAATTGCACAAGCTGGTTAAGAACAAAGAAAACTTACAGTTCTAAAATGCCTTCTGCAGATCCTCAAACATCTTGTAAATCTGTGGTCTTTAGCTTGGTTCTTCCTACCTGGGCTGCAAAATCCTAGTGGCTTCTATAAACTTTATTCATCAATAGATTTGATGCTCACACTGCAGCAGTGATAAAAGCAATAAAAAGGCCTGTTGCAATGCAAAGCTATTTAAAAAATATATATTGCTCTGTGTAACAATGCAAGGATGGGACAAGGAATTAAATGTTTGATGACAGAGTACACTGTCAGATGAAAAGTAGTCCCTCATGCTGTCCAATGGAGTTGGAAGGATACACCCAAACAGTCAATTGAAAGAAAGTTAGACTAAAATACTCCTGTGGGCTTATTCAAGAAGTGATTGTCAATGTCCTTGACTTTCACAGGAAAAGGGAAAGTGAGGTTCGAACTGGCGTAGGGAACATGGCTTCCCAGGAAGACAACGCAAACTCCCTGAGGTGGATCTCTGCAATTCAAAGACAATTCTTGGCAGACAAGAAAACGAGGAGACTATGTATGGCTAAAGGTAGGAATGGGACCCTATCTAAGTCAAACACCCTGAGCGGTTCCTCTAGGCAGAAATGTCCCAACCATCAGAATGGAATTGGTCAGTCTTTTGTGCTCAGGCAAGGCTCTGAATTTCATGTATATTATATAACTAGAAACCAGAAGGGTGAAACTATGACAAGGTCAATGAGGTGAAGCCGAAGGTGCTCTAAGCAAGGGTAGCAAGGGCCTTACCCTTTGAAATGAATACTGTCTTGTGCTGCATGCAATATGTCCTTGCAGACTGCACATGGTCATCATGCTTAGCACCTGCAAGCTCAACTGGACAACACACATGCACGTGGAAGAAAATGGACTCCTGTTGGCGGGGGTGAAAGGATTCTGGAAGGGGGTGGCTGTTAGTCCTCCCACAGGCACAGAGGTAAAATGGGCTTGTCTCAGCTGACACCATGATCAGTACCCCGTATGTGTTTGAGCGGGCAGCTGCCGCCCTCTACAACAGCCGGAATTACACTTTGAGTGTTCGGCTGGTGAGCAAACAAAATAACCCTGGAGCTCCTCCATTGTAGTGACATGTCGCATACCATGTCAGAACCCTCCGCTCTGTGATAGTGTCCTCACCACGCAACACCGTCTGCAGGTGCACATCAAACTCTAATTGTTTTCATGCCTTGCTTAGCTTGGTGCTGGATTGCAAAGGCAAAATTTAAAATAAAGTATAAAGGCACCAAGAAAGAGATTTGGTGGACATTTTAAATAAATAAAAAAGACATGGCTTCCATTTGAAAAATGGCAAAGTTTACTAACTCACTGTATCACTATACACGGACCACTTTTATCTTTCCAAAATATGCAAGTGGATTATCCATCTACTTCCTTATTTACAGACAGCCAGATGGTGACCGTGTTTTCCACTGTCCAACTTCTTTAAACCCAATTCTTTGAAGTCTGAGGTGCACCTGTGCTGCATAGAAACCAAATAAATACAAGAGGCCTACATATGGATGATATCATTTTTCAGGGGCATTGTCAAGACATAAAACTGATACACGAGGAGACAAAAATCAGTGAACTTTAATTCTGTAAACGCCGTTATGAATATTCCTGCCCCGTTTCTTTGATCAGGACACATTCTGGGCAAGTTCAACTCTATGAAAGGTTTTTGATGTTGGGCGTGGAAGATTAATGAAAGTAAAATAAGAAAAAAGAAATATGAAAGTATTATCGCAGAGAACACTCTGTGATGTTTGTGTCTCTGTGAAGACTTCTGCACCGTGACCCACTTTGTAGGAATATGTCCTGAAGTCACAAACCAGTCCTTTGTCCCAAAAGGAACAAGAGTTTCTGGAACGCTTTGATGATTTTTCTGACCTGCTTTCCCGCCATGGATTCAGCAAGCTATAGTATCCATGGCAACAAAAACACAGTTTCTTCTCAGCATGAGGCTGGGGTCTCTCAAACTAAGTGAAGCAGTTTTAACCTCAAGGACACATGAGTGAAGCAGTTCAACTGCTATGTTGGATGTGTGATGTACTCAGGGGTCCTCATTATCCAAGAGTGCGAGGGACCTGGAGTGAGCGGGAGCTTGCATCGTGTGCCCGCACATGCTCACTGAACAATGCACCCAACAAATGGAGAAAATACCTGTTCCTTACCAGGAACTCAGTCACCGAGTCGGGAATGGCCACTCAGTCAATCAGTGGCGGCGCGTCACCCCACTGCTATTTGAGCAGTGCAAAAAAGAGAAAGAAAATGATAATAAGAAGACGTTATTATCATTTTATTTTTCTGAGCGGGACTGGAGCCAGGTTGGGGCAGGGCGGGGCTGGGCTCGCCGCCGTCAGACCAAGGAGTGGTCTGCCCTCCCTAAGTGCACTTGACTGTATGGCAGGCCAAACAGACATGCGTATTTAGCATGTTATCCACTTGGCTGTGTTGCACAGCCCGGTGGAGAACATGCCCAGGCTCCCAGGCACTGCCTGAGCGGCCAAACAGGCTTCTCAGACCAATCACTACGCTGCTCTTGCAGCGTCGTGATTGGCTGGGAGAGTCCGGGAGCCTTGGTACTTCAGATGCTGCCATTGCAGAGAGATGAGGACAGAGGTGAGGCATACGACGGTGGCCAGTTTATTTTTTGTATTTTTTTTATCCATTACCCTCTCCCTCCCGCCTCACCGCCCCTGTTCCGAGGCAGCCGCCACTGCAGTCAATGTGTGGCATGGTGTCTCCCTGACTTTAAGGGGGGCTCCAAAGCTTCCTATTATTTTAGAGATGGAGTGCAGGATACACAGTCCTGTTCACAAATGCAGTCATAGACGCACTGATGCTGACCGCGAGCGCAGACCACTGCCCCGGATTTAAGCATTAGGGAAGCTCGTGACTGCACCCTTGGGTGGGGACAGAGAGGAGAACTCTAGAGGGTCCCTGGTACTACCCACACGCCATCTCAAAGGACCCACCAGCGGAAGAGTGAATTTATTAGCGCCTAGCAGGTTAAAGACATTCTTGATGCTCCCTGTGGACTCTATGCACATGCTTTAGAACATGTGCATGCACAAAGGCAATGAGACTCCCCTAATACCAGTGCATGACTACTGGAAGAACAAAGGTGCATTACGCATTACAGAAGGATCTATGCACGAGTCTGTGCCCTCTGCAGAGCAAGCGGGTCCAAGAGCTACTTGCGCAGCTCGCAGAGATTTCATTATCTGGCTTTCGAGTTGTACCAATATAGGTATTAACTCACCTCTAAGAAACAGCTCCAGTGCTTAATTTGTGCAGGTGTTTGCAGGAGGGGCCCAACAGCACTCTTTTTTGGAGATCGGAGCTTGGTTTTAATCATCAGACTTTGTTTCGGAGCAAGAGAGAGAAACTCAGCAAAGGGGAAAATGAAGAAGTGAAAGACGGAAAAACAGTGACTAAGAGAGAAAGCAGTAAAAGATCCTACAAGAGGGCAATGTAGCTTTAGGGAAAGTATATTGGTGGATGAAACATGCATGAGGTGAAATAAAGTCTAGACAGCATTAATATTCAGCAACCCCCGACATTTGGCACTGGCGCCGACGGGCTTCTTAGATAAATGTGGACCCGGCCCTTATTCTTTTACAAATTAAGCACTGTAGTTACTCCTTTCCTATGCCGAGATCTGACCAGCACATTTGGTTACTTCTGAAGCTTCAGCAACGGGTAGAAAACAATTTTTACTATCTGTAAGGTATTAGATAAATCTAGGACTTTGTTACTAAGATGACTAGAGTATTTTACATGGAACATTATTACAGATGGTACATCTTGATCGTAAACTGGTGTACGTAGAACAGTATGGGACTCGTTACAGAAACCATGACTTGATGGCCAGAGGAGTGGGAACAAGACTTGGTGCAGTTCGGTGTATGGTTCATTTTTACATACTTACAAGAGACCCAGCCGCGGTCCGTGCAGGTAACAGCGGTGGGGCGGTGGGGCCGTGTGGGGGCGGATTTCAAGGGACGATGCCAAGGGAAAATTAATTATTTAATTTTCCCTCTGCATCGTCCCTCGAAATCCCCCCACACGCGGCCCCACCACTGCTACCTGCATGGACTGCGGCCGCAAGAGATACATTTACAGGCTGAGGCTTGGAAGATAAACTGAGGAACCAAGAGCCACACAATGTTGTTCAAGTACCAACATTATAACCCAGGTCTCAAGGTTCCATGCTAAGCAAATGAGTCCGTAAACAACAAACCTGGAAATTGATATTTTTATTTTGTCAATTTTTCCAAAATAACTAGAATATTTTAGATTCCAATTTGATTTTTTAAGCGACTCAGATCTTGTGGTCCCTAAAATCAGTAATACAATATATAGAATATTTGTCCATGCTCCCAGGCTGATTCGCAGGACTTTCAGGTCTATATCTGACAAAAGGGTGTGTATTGTACATTGTCTTTATAAAGTATTTTTTTCAGTCACATGTTTAAGGAACCACTTCTATTGCTGTGGGGTGGAGCGGGGGGAGGAGCAGAGGACAAATTGATACCATTAGGCAACCTTAATCCAAACTTCCACTTTGAAAACAGCTTTTTTGGATTGACCATAAATAAACATACTCATTTAATCAACCTTAGAAGAGTAAAATACTGAGCTGGAACAAGGTGCCTGCAAGGACTGGAACCTGTGTGTCGCAGGTCTAATCTGACAACTTTGCAGTAGGCACAGTAACAATAACTGTGCTTTATTACTGTGATGGGGAAGTCTATCTTGGGAACAGATCACTCTCCCCCACATGGACACTTCTGAATCATTCAGTTTAACCCCCTGAGCTATCTTTCATTGATTGAAACCTGCCACTCGCAGGTGACACAATCACGGGGGTGACTACAAAACGCCTTATTCGTACATTACTGTCATTGGAGAGTGCAGCCCCTCTCTCTCATGCAAACACCTCCCCATCTCATACACACCCCTGCAGTTGGTGCATTAACCAGGGGTGCTATTTTTCGGTGATTGGAACACAACACCTAAAAGTAACACCCGCATACATGTGCAGCATGTGCATTGACATAGGAAGGTGGCACTTTAAACTGCGAGCCGTGGGTTACTAATAACTCTCTGCAGGAGGAGCCCAAACTCATGAGCTATATAACTATAGTTTTTTTAGAGAGAAACTAAATGCTTTGATCATAATGTTGGCTAGTTAGCATTCTCAGTAGAAGTCCATGAGTTTCCATAGCAATAGCCTTCTCAGTGAACCTTTCGAGTTCTGTTATGATTAGGGCTCCCAATTTTCCGTTTTTAGTGATTTTTACAGATAAATACAGACAGACAACTATTTATTTTCCTGTCTGTATTTATTTTTAAATACAGAAAAACACAGAAAATAGGCCTTTTTTGGATATTTTTTTCTAATGTCAATCATGAGTGCCAGTTCAGTAGGTGTACAGATTGAAAGGCAGGGGTGATTAAAAAGACAATACATTTCCAAATTAAGTTTAATTGAGTGCAGATCTAGAGTTATTTATGCTATTCTACAGTGCAAGTGTTTTCAGATAACGCTATTACACTGTATTCTGCTGAAACCTTTTAGACATTAAAATGTGAGTATACATTTATCAGTTAAATAAATGTGGAAAAATACCCTTTGCAGATTCATTTATGGGGAAAGCACATAATAAAAATGGATACATACAGAAAAAATAAGCAAAAAATAAATACGGAGAAATACACATGGAAATGTGAAAAAAATAAATACCATAAAACCGTGAGCCCTAGTTACGATATACTTGGACCAGCAATGATTCACCTTTACCTACTTTCAATGTCTGCTGGGAAAGGGCCTCAACAACAGACTGAATGTGGGTCACAAGGTGTGGCCTTCGGTCGTGCCTTGGTTTCAATCCCTTCCTGTCCCCCACCCCACTGGGCCCAAACTTTGACCCGGCCTAGTATTCTTTAGGCACAGAGTTTGAGCATTTCCTGCGCCCGACCGTTCTATCCACAGGGTTATTATGCATACTATGTATGTCAGGGCTTTAAGTGGGCTGAAAAAACGGGGGAAGGGGTCTCTTAAAGGGGCGTGGCCAGTGTAATTAAGGGCGTGGCTTAAAAACACCTAAGCTAAAAATCTGTGCTTAGCATAGTGTGCCGCCCGACTTGTATTTTGCTGTTTCTGTCATTGCATCCAGATATATGATACAACAAGTAACATACCTACAACAAGTCAGGACTATTGGCTTCGTCAATGGTTGTTAGTTGCATAAGATAAATAAGCAGCAACTATGGCTTCTATATAATATTGAAAAAGCTTCCACTTAAAACCCTGGTGACACCACGACAATGTTGCTGCTCTTGAGTTTCAAAAAGAGAAGGGAAATCCAGAGAGAAAATGACTCTCTTTAAAGGATTTCCCTTCCTCTATAACGCTCGAAAAAAACGAACCGCCTGTGCCAGGGCACAAAACAGAGC
Source organism: Calotriton arnoldi (assembly GCA_963921515.1). Classification (NCBI taxonomy): domain Eukaryota; kingdom Metazoa; phylum Chordata; class Amphibia; order Caudata; family Salamandridae; genus Calotriton; species Calotriton arnoldi. Next base: position 730,774 of record CAWUFW010008452.1, on the reverse strand, counting down.
CCGATAGAGACCCGTTTCGAGGCCCCCTTTAAAAAACTGCCGGTGCTCAGACCCGGTGAGACCCAGCCCACTTAAAGCCCTGATGTATGTAATAAAGGTATAGTCGCCTTTGGCTTAGTATAGTTCAGAAAAGAACCTGAACTTCCTTACATTAACAAACGTTTTCTCCATGTATTTTGAATTTTGTTATGATACATCACCTAGTCACATCTAGTCGCCTATACCGATAGGGCATAGCAAAATGCCAAGCACGTCCTTGTCTGGAGCCACTGCTCCGGGCACCGCCTGCGGCTGCCCAGAGGGCTCTGGAAGCAGCCTACGGCCTTTGCTCAAGCCCTGCACCCAGTTCTCCTGCCCTAGGTAACAATGGGTGCACAGCATACCGTGACAAGAAAATTCTGCACCCCGAACCTCGGAGCGGCTGGATTTGACCGTTGGGATATAAAGTCAATAACAAAATAAGAAAAACGCCAAAACCTTCCAAGAAATGAAAGATTTCATCTGCACAAACATTTTACATCCCGAAGTGTAGCGTTTCTAGAAGGAATGTTTATATCCAACAGGGCTGATAATGCATTTCTGGAAGGCTCAGCGTTCCCCGAGCTCCCCTTTCAAAGTATGTTATCTTCAGCTCAAGAGCAGAACCATCTGGAATTTGAGGAATCCTGTCGGCGCCTCCTCCGTGATCTGCAGCAGCCGCCGCGCAGACCTCAGCAGGGCTGAGCAGGCACGGCCTCTGATCCCTCGGCTGCGCCGCGAACAAATTGCTGCTCTGAGCTGCAAAACCACACTTAGGACCAGTATTCTCACAGCACCAACCAGTGCCGCCAGGGCTGCCTCACGCAGTATCCTTCACAGCACATACAATATATTACAGTGGCGCCCAAGACGAGCTTGTACAAGTTCTGTGAGGATGCGAGCACATTCAGTTATTAAGAACTTCTGGGCCGGAAAAGAAACCAAAAGCGGTATTGGCAAAAATGTCAAACCAGCCCTGCTCTCTCACCTCTCTCTCCTGAAGCCCACGCCCAAACCCCCACCCACCATGGCCTGCTGCAATAACCTGGGAAAGCTGTACAAAGTGACAGGGGCACCAGCAGAGGCTCTTGCCTGCAAAAGTGGTGGAAAAATGGGCAGCCTGGGCCTAAAAAACGTATTTATATAATTCCTTTAACCAAAGCGCTTTTTGTGGAACGTGGGCCATTTCACTCACACATGCAAATATTATATATGGACGGAGAGATAGGGGTAATCCATAATGGGTAACTGTAATATGGTTCAGTATTGCCATTAAGAGGTTCTGGTGACATCATAAGGCACACAGAGTTGGCAATGTTAGCCCATATAACACATGTAACCAGTGGCGGCTGCCACGTACCGAGGGTGGCGAGGCGTAAGAGGGATGCAAAAAAAATAAAATACACTTATCTTGCGACATGACGTCCTCCTCCACCGGTCGTCTCTCACCCAGGTAGGCTCCAACTCAGGACCCAGCCAACTCCCCTAACCAATCCTGGCGCTGCTCTCACCTGCATGAGAGCAGATCCAGGATTGGGGGGAGCAGCCTCACTTAGCGCTCTCAAGAGCACAGGAGGCCTGCGCTTTCTCTAACCCAGCTGTTTAAGACAGCTAGGTTAGAGAAGTTTAAAATGCGCATGTCTGGCTGGCCGTTGCAAGACGGACAGCCAAAGAAACATGCGCATTTTAAAGTGCGCAGCTCCCTACTGCTGCCACTCAGCAGCACTGGCCACGCCCCATCCTGACAGTTCAGGACGTATTGGTTGCTGGAAAATAAAAAGGTAATAAATAAACTTTATTACCATTTTATTTTTCAGCTCTGGCCTGGGGCGTTTCTTTGTGGGGCGTCGCTTCTTCACTCAGACGGAGGAGCCGCCCATGCATGTAACCGTTATGTTTTTATTGGTAATAGATGTTTCATTCAAAGCACAGCTAATGTTTTGTTTACCCTTCATTACATTGTGGTCAATGATAAGGGTCTGTGGATTATGCAATTCTGTGGCTACAGCATTTAGCATGATTAGGGATTTAGCGCACTTGCCACATAATTTGCAGATTTCACAAACAAAATTCTAGGTCAAATTGATGAAAATAATTTTGCTACAACGTGCTGATAATTTGCAATTTATGATTCATATTTTGGATAACTTTGCTGAATAATTTAGTCCTCTTTGCTCCATAATTATTCTGCTACACCTGACAATGGTAAAGCTCTTCAGAGTGGTTTGGAGGCTGTAATTAGAGTGATAAAATCCATATTTCACATGGAACCATGAAATATTTTCCATATTTCACAATATGGGTTTTATACTAATACTTTTTGTGAAGTAAAACGATTCACTCTATCTAGGGCAAACACGCAGCAGCTATTAGGTGCTTATTCAACCAAGGGCTTGGTCAATGATCAGTTTGCTGGGTGTTGCATAAGGTGTGGGTATGTGCAGAAGGTGCTTCGCTGTTGCAAAGCTGTTGGAAAATGTAAAAATATAAATATAGATAAAAGAAAACAAGGACTTGGTCACTGTGTTTCGACTAGCAAGAGCCTTACTCATGACTACGTTCCACCTTTCCTCAGACCAAGAAGTGTTGTGCTTGTTTTTCCTGCACAGAAATGGTATAAACATTAAGCACATCTTTATACATGGCTCCAATCTTAAAAGTTCATTTTGATGTAGATACAAATCTCCAATGTAAATATCTTCAAATGAATCCATTTAGTTTTCATATCAAATTAAAGTAAAATGAATAATTCAAGCCAACGTACTTCACTTTATATACGGTTCAAGTGAGAATATTCCATTTCAATGTGGTGAAGTGAAAACTGCTACCATGTCATGTTCTTTTACCTGCTGTAGATTTTCTAAACTAGGTTGCTTGCAACATACAATTCTGTACCAGTACTTTGAGATCGGAATACTCGAGAGAAGACTCATCAATAATTCCAGAAAATGTCAAATTGAACTGGTTAACATTTAGAACTGTGACACGTTCATTGGTTGAATGTCATAGATGTATATAGTGCAGCTATAAAATAACATGTTTAGTGAAACATACCATGGTGTTGCTCCAGAGCACCTGGCAATTCTGCTGTTGAGTATATTATATGCATGTAATATGTACATGTGTGTCTATGTATGCATATGTATACACACCTGTATATATTATACATTAGCGAAAGCCAGTGTATATTTATGGTAATATCAGTTTCGATTGAAAAGACATGTTTTTTTTATTGATACCTTTGGTGCCAATAACAACTTCATCCAATTTGGCATGGCATGTTCTATGTAGAAAGGGAGGGTAAAAAAAAAATGTCATTTCACATTTAAGTTCCCATATGATTCTTCGCTCACCATGAATGAAAAAGCATTTAATGGAATTACACCAAACTATAACTTTGCTCAAGCCTTCGTTTAGTTTGGTGTAAATTCACGAAGTAGTGTGATTTAGTATTTTGAGAAATTAGTTTAAAAAAAATGTTTGGGTGGGCTTAAAAGGGTTAAATAACAGAGATATCTTGACTCTTAATGCTTACTAGTCTATTAACCAGGGTTCACGTACTTCTGCAGACCCCAAAATTAACAAAAGATTAAATTCTGAGTAGAAAAGGGAGCTTTATGTTCTGTCAGCCATTTAGGGGCCGATTCCGATCTCGGTCGGAGGCGCACCCAATACCATTCGGTCGGGGAACAACGCCATGCGAAAGCCTGTTTCCCGACCGATCCGCACAGCACACCGAACGAGTAAGTACGATGCGCACAACAGCACAGAATCCGGCCGAGCCGTACTCACCCAAACCAGGTCCTGTTCCCCGACCGAGGCGAATCCGGAAACGCCGAATCGAGTCGCACGGAAGGAAAAATGCAGCTCCGTCCGGCCGAACGAGTACGATGCGCTTTCCGTACGCGCCGAACCCGTCGCTACGCACGGCACGTCAAAGCATCCGGGAGAGGCGCACATAAGCTCCGATTCGCGCCACAACACGATCCACGGCTACGAGACGAACACGCCAGCGACGAGGACGAGGCGAAGCGACAAGGACGAGGCGAAGCGACGAGGACGACGCGAAGCAACGAGAAGGACGAACGACACGAACCAACCATGAATCCCTTCGTCCCGATCATACCAATATTCTACATTTACTACCGGAACAGGCACGGACGCGTATGGCGCAGAAGGTAAGTCAGACACCAACCACAAAACACATACAACACGTACACGACACATCACACACACACACAGAGGGATGCAGAATATACTTACACCAGCAACAGCAGCACCATAGGGGCGGGATGCCCATCACCAATGCCACATATGCACACAGGGGCCTGAATGCGCACCACCACCCCTACCCAGGGGGGCTGGATGCCTACCACCACTACCACCCTTAGCCAGGGGGGCTGGATGCCTACCACTACTACCACCCTTAGCCAGGGGGCTGGATGCCTACCACTACTACCACACTCACCCAGGGGGCTGGATGCCTACCACTACTACCACCCTTAACCAGGGGGCTGGATGCCTACCACTACTACCACCCTCACCCAGGGGGGCTGGATGCCTACCACTACTACCACCCTTAGCCAGGGGGGCTGGATGCCTACCACTACTACCACCCTCACCCAGGGGGGCTGGATGCCTACCACTACTACCACCCTTAGCCAGGGGGGCTGGATGCCTACCACTACTACCACCCACACCCAGGGGGGCTGGATGCCTACCACTACTACCACCCTCACCCAGGGGGGCTGGATGCCTAGCACTACTACCACCCTCACCCAGGGGGCTGGATGCCTACCACTACTACCACCCTTAGCCAGGGGGGCTGGATGCCTACCACTACTACCACCCTCACCCAGGGGGGCTGGATGCCTACCACTACTACCACCCTTAGCCAGGGGGCTGGATGCCTACCACTACTACCACCCTCAGCCAGGGGGGCTGGATAGCTACCACTACTACCACCCTCACCCAGGGGGCTGGATGCCTACCACTACCACCCTTAGCCAGGGGGGCTGGATGCCTACCACTACTACCACCCTCACCCAGGGGGCTGGATGCCTACCACTACTACCACCCTCACCCAGGGGGGCTGGATGCCTACCACTACTACCACCCTGAGCCAGGGGGGGCTGGATGCCTACCACTACTACCACCCTTAGCCAGGGGGGGCTGGATGCCTACCACTACAACCACCCACACCCAGGGGGGGCTGGATGCCTACCACTACTACCACCCTCACCCAGGGGGTGCTGGATGCCTACCACTACTACCACCCTCACCCAGGGGGGGCTGGATGCCAACCACTACTACCACCCCCACTCATAGGATGGACAATGCATGACACAACCAGCACACCACAACCTAGGGAATGCAAGAAGAAGACATCCCCCCAACACCATGACAAGCGTGTGTAGACTGTGTCAAATGCCTACAACACCGAACATGACTTTGAACATACAATGTGACCCCCTAGCACATGTGCCACACATTTTTGTGTGTGGCACCCACAATGCAAGCAGGCCATGACCATTGTGGCAATGGGGTCCAAACCCCCATCACCACAGTGACCAAAAGGTAAGTGTGGGGTCCATAGCTGAAGCACATTTTGAACATTGTGGCAATGGGGTCTAAACCCCCATCACCACAGTGAACAAAAGGTAAGTGTGGGGTCCATAGCTGAAGCACATTTTGAACATTGTGGCAATGGGGTCCAAACCCCCATCATCACAGTGACCAAAATGTAAGTGTGGGGTCCATAGCTGAAGCACATCTTGAACATTGTGGCAATGGGGTCTAAACCCCCATCATCACAGTGACCAAAATGTAAGTGTGGGGTCCATAGCTGAAGCACATCTTGAACATTGTGGCAATGGGGTCTAAACCCCCATCACCACAGTGAACAAAAGGTAAGTGTGGGGTCCATAGCTGAAGCACATTTTGAACATTGTGGCAATGGGGTCCAAACCCCCATCATCACAGTGAACAAAAGGTAAGTGTGGGGTCCATAGCTGAAGCACATTTTGAACATTGTGGCAATGGGGTCCAAACCCCCATCATCACAGTGACCAAAATGTAAGTGTGGGGTCCATAGCTGAAGCACATTTTGAACATTGTGGGAATGGGGTCTAAACCCCCATCATCACAGTGAACAAAAGGTAAGTGTGGGGTCCATAGCTGAAGCACATCTTGAACATTGTGGCAATGGGGTCTAAACCCCCATCACCACAGTGAACAAAAGGTAAGTGTGGGGTCCATAGCTGAAGCACATTTTGAACATTGTGGCAATGGGGTCCAAACCCCCATCATCACAGTGAACAAAAGGTAAGTGTGGGGTCCATAGCTGAAGCACATTTTGAACATTGTGGCAATGGGGTCCAAACCCCCATCATCACAGTGAACAAAAGGTAAGTGTGGGGTCCATAGCTGAAGCACATCTTGAACATTGTGGCAATGGGGTCTAAACCCCCATCACCACAGTGAACAAAAGGTAAGTGTGGGGTCCATAGCTGAAGCACATTTTGAACATTGTGGCAATGGGGTCCAAACCCCCATCATCACAGTGACCAAAATGTAAGTGTGGGGTCCATAGCTGAAGCACATCTTGAACATTGTGGCAATGGGGTCTAAACCCCCATCACCACAGTGACCAAAAGGTAAGTGTTGACAAAGAAAGAGGTGCAACTGCCAAACTGCATGGATGATTCCTGGCCACAGAACAATAAACACATCAGTGGCAAAGTAGTGTATGTGTCCCATTGCAACATAAATTGGGGGAGCCAAATACTGCAGTGCAAATAAGACATACCTTTGGCCATGTGCAGACAAACACCACCCATGGGGGCTGACACCGTCAACAATCATCAATGACACAATGACAGAAGTGACCATCAGAATGCAGACCCACATATTTGCACCAATGGGCACACAAATGCAGATACCCTGTGGAGACTGCAGATGTGAGGTGAACAGATACCATACCATGGCAGCAATGGGACACACAAACCATGATCATTGTGCTGACCGATGACCTAGGAGTCCCAGGGACAGCAGGGAAACCCACCAAACTACATACAGCCAATGGCACACCCAAGATATGCCAATGCAGTGGTGCAGATGCACAAACACAAACAGGCAGACCCACACTGCACATCATACACAACAGGTGAGGGGGGGGGAGGGGGTGCCTGTGTCCCCAGGCAATCACACAACACATGAGGAGACCTGAATACCAATCATACAGATGTGCATACAGTGCCACACAAAGGTAACTCATGGATCCAAATCCCCTATGTGGGCAAGCAGGCATTGTCAGATGAGAGGGAGCACAAATCACACATGTCACACAGGCACGTAGGGACAGCAACTGACACAGCAAGACACAGACACACCACAGCACCACCCCCAGGGCCCCCACAATGTGGTGACCCTGGGCTGCATTACAATCCCACTGTGATGACAAAGCTAAATGTGGTTCACACTGTGAACCACAGTCATGTGTCCTGAGCAACTAACTACCATCACACCTACACAAGCACAAATCAAACAGCATGGCCAGTAAGCCAAGGCCAACATGGAGGCAGGGGCCTAGCCGGGCAACAACTCTCATCTGCACACACTCAACACCACACCCCTCGACCTCCAACAATGTGCAGCAGTGAAGTACACATGCACTGGTGACATTGCACATGCACCCATGACTATTCCAGGGTGGTGGGTGGGAACCAAGGTGCAGAAACATCACACATGGCCACTCAACAAGACTCCTGAATGTCTGACACACTGCACACTACGCTGTACATGGACATGACGGCAATACCACACCAACCAATGGGATCCCAGCCACAGTCACACACCAATGAAGAAGCCAAGGTCACCCACAAAGAACACACATAGACAACAACCAACATTGCAGCCCGGACCCTGAGGAGTGCCAGCAGTCACACACACAACGTGTCACAATCACTGAAAGATAACACAAACTGGAAATCACATGACAGGGGCAAACAACAAGTGCCAAGGGGAAACCTGACTGTGACCCATCTGCGTCTGCACACAAACTCAGCCCTGACAGCAAACACACCTATGGGTGACACCCTGATGACCAGTAATGTGCCATGCACCCACATCACAGAGAACCCAGGGAGAAGACTTTGGGGGAACATAGCTCAACTCAGCTAGCATCACAAACAGGTACAACACTAGGGATCACAGCATGCACAGCTAAACGGAAGTGAACACACAGACATGCACATACAACACACACCTTGGGCGCAGGCAATGTCACAGGAGTACACACTGCCATGAGGGGACTCCACTCCTGTGTGAGGAAAGCTGTGCCATATGTTGCCTCAGTAGGGCCCCATCATGTCAGCTGAGCACTTGGTCACACAATCAACAATTAGCACCAAATGAGGGCTCCCGTAACATCAGCCTGGTCATGGAAGTGCCAACGGAATCATCAGCACAGATCCAACACACTTGTATAGCAATGTTGCACTGACAACACAGATGAGTCCTTCCCCATTGATGCCCAAACCTGCATGTCCACTGGAGATGGCCACACGGTCAGGGAAGTAGACGAATTGAACAATGGCAGGCACAACAGATGTGCAGGGGTGGAAGCCACAGATGTGAAATAGGCAATCTAAGTAGGAAATCCCATTGCCAAATACTGAACACATGACACCCTCAGATGCTGCTATGGATGACATGGATACACCACAGGATAGGACACATTCCCCCTGGACCACATGGGTTCCTGCACAGTAACACTTCATTATCATGAGACCAAATATCACCATCACTGCAGCAAGGGCATGGTTAGCATCATCAACATCATGTACATCAGAAGCAAAAGCACTAGAGAACAGAAAGTTGCTTTATTCAGCATATGTGGCATTAAAAGTAGAAGTCCGGTAGAAAATAAACAAAGGCCAATGGCCAGTCCATCAACAAAGTCACAAGTGGGTGACAGTGGCAGATGCCACCCTACACATGCCTGCACAAAACCAGGGACAATCCACTAGGAGGGGCAACCGGGGGTAGGCCAGGCACCGCAGGGACAGGATCAGGGCTCACCAGGAGGAAGCAGGGAAGGGGTGGTGGGTGCTGGAGAGCCACTGACAACTGCAGTGGAGGTGTCTGACATGGTGTGTGCCGGCACAACTGGGGGCATGGCTCAGATGTTGTGGGTGCCGGCACGACTGCAGTGGACCCTGCAGATGGAGTGGACAGGTCCGCCACTGCAGTGCCCAAGTCAGACAGGGTGGTAGTGGACTCCACTGCAGTGCCTACCACCAGGGGAGGAGAATGGGGAACAGGCAAGGTGGGCTGGACAGAGGGGGAGGACACCCTCACCACATCAGTGGCACAGACAAGCGCAGCGGGGGTGTTGTGCCGGGAGTGCAAGTGGCAGGGGGAGAAGGCCGGATCCTCTTGGGGATGGTATATCTGTGGGTGGGGGAACCTGGGGCAGGGTGTGGTGGGGGCACCTGTGGAGTGGGGGCCTGAGGGATGGAGGAAGGAGACCTGGTGCTTGAGCTGCAGGGCGGCGGCGGGGTCTTGCTCTTACCACTCCGGGGGACTTGCGGGTGGGGGCCTCAGTCTGTCTGTGCCTGGGGGAGGGTGTCCGGGGGCGAGGGGCACTCTGCTCCGTGTGGGGGGGCTTCCTCTTCCCCCTGGATGCTGGAGCAGCTGGATCGGAGGGGAAGAGGCCGAGGTCACTGAGGAAGAGGCGCTGGGTCTTTGGGGTTGCAGGTGAGGCAAGGGAGGGTGTTTTGGAGGGAGAGGCAACTGAGGACTGCGCAGTGCCTGTGGATGCGTGTGTGTGTACCAGGGCCCCAACCCCTGTGAGTCTGGTTTCAGTCCCCTGACTGTGCGTGCGTGTGCGTTTTGTTTGTGGTGTGTGTGTCTGTGTGCTGGACGTGTGTGTGCTGGTGTGTGCCTGTGCCGGTGTGTGTGTGCTTGGGACGGGTAAGGTGCTGGGGAGTGTGGATGGAGCAGAGGCAGGAGGGGTGAGGGACTGTCTGAGGAGGGACACTGCTGCCATCAGGGAGGAGTCCATGGACCTATTGCCCCTCTGTAGGTCAGACATGCCCGATGAGATGCCCTCCATGAACGACACCAGCTGAGTCAACAGAGCGGTGTGCGCATGGAGGACACTCAGCATGGCTGTCTGCCCTACATGGAGCTGGCAAAGGAGGTACACAGACTCCTCACTCAGGGCAGCAGGGGACACAGGGGCAGGGGTGCGGTGCCTGGGCCAAAGGAGACACGCTCCCGAACATGGGAGCCTCCACGGACCTGGGGAATGGGAGCCGATGGGAGGGCGGTGGTGGTGCTGGTGGTGGCGGGGACAGCAACACTAGCTGGGGTGTGGTGGCTGCTGACACCCGCCTCCATAAGGGAGTCATCCTCCAAGTTGCTCTGATCCTCAGCTGAGGTGGATGGTGCTGAGGACTCCTCGGTGTGGCTCCCCTCGCCCTCCGTGCCACTGGGTCCCTCCGACCACTCCTCGGCTGCTGACCCAGTCTGGCTCTCTGGCTCCTCCTGGTCCGTGGAGCTGTCCCCTTCCGTGGCCGTGGATGTATCTGCAAACAATGGGGAAACAAACAGACATCAGTCACCTGCACCAAACGCACACACCACTGTGAGCACAGCACATTACAGAGCAAGCCCTGGCATCATTAGTTGTACATTGCTAAAAGTGCCCTAACTGAACAGGAGAAGCCAATTGTCAGTCTGATGCCAAGCATGGCACTCACATCCCACATGGCCTTGCACCCATCTGTCTGGTGTCTGTTGGATTGCAACACCCCAGTGTGGACACATGCACCAAGTACACAGTAGTTGGACAGTGCAGAGGACACGGTGTGGCATGTGGACATGCACACATCACAGCTCTTGCCACTGAGTCAGTACAGGTTTCCGGATGAAAGGGATGCCCAGAGTCAAATAGGATATGCATGTGATGCATACCAGCGACAGACACCATGATGCACCCATGTCCTGATAGCCATCGCCACAATGGTGTGCATGTAGCACATGTCACTCCCCTGCAGGATCACCAATAAGTAGACACATGCCATGGCAGAGGCATGACTGCTAAGTCATACATCACTGTCTCAGTGATGTATGACTTGGCAGCCAGACAACAACACTATGCACTGTGTCACAATAGTAGGTCATGGGGAATGCAAGTCCTGGAGCTGCACAAGTGCACATGTACATCCCCCACACAACACATCATCTTAACCCTCATCTGTCCAGGTCATACCTATTGGACATATGGGAGACCTGTGACACTACCCTCTGAACCTGAGCCCCTCACAATCTGCTGTGAATGGGGAACAGCTGCCTGAACTTCACATTCGCATACCCCAGTCTGCACGGGCAGCTGATCAAACACCTATGTGACACACAAGTATCGTCTCCTATGGTCACATCTCCAGGGGCATGCTGAGCCCCTACCAAGAAACACCCCAGCAGTCCTGGCAACTAATCCACAGCACACTGACACAGAGGCAGGCACCTGAGGGGTAAAATCACTGCGCACAATGTGTCAGCTGATACACGGGAGTGGGAGTACAGAGTGCATTGCATGGCCTGGAGTAGGCATGACTGTCCTGCTCCAAATGATTGAGGGATGAGCCCTGGACAGTGGATAGCTGGCTATGTATGTGTGACACACGTAATCTGCACACTCCTGGGGCCCAAACATTGTTCCCACCCGCTGCATGGGCGTGTGCCACATACCCCAGGCACATGTGGTGGCTCAGCACAGCAAGTGGACCGCATATCAAAGCAACACGCAGATTACATGTCCGAACACAGGCGTAGTGTGAACAATGGACCCACCCATGATGCCCACAACAGAGTTAGGGAAACAGATGCTGTCCCCCACCTTTAGTGAAGCAAACTGCAAGGACACAGTCCCAAGTGACACAATTCCCTGAATGTAAGGGCCACACCTGGGTATCAGATGAGCAGTGGGCAGTGCACAATAGAGGGACATGGCTCCTGGACAACATGACTGCTGCACTGTGGCAGTTGAACCAGGCCAGAGGAGGGCACACAGCATGTAATACAGAGTTCACAGTGCAGTCTTTGACTCACCCCCTCCTTGCTGCTGTCTGGCCTTCAGCTGCCCATCCAGGTCTGGAAACACCACCGCCAGGATCTGGAGCATGTGGGGGTCAGGGTCCGTGTTCTGCCCCTCCTGCGAGGAGGCGACAGCTTCAGCTGGACCCGTGCAATCCTCCGGGTCCAGCCCCGAAGGTCCTGCCACCTCTTCTGGCAGTTGCGGATCCGGCGCTTGTAGACCCCCACGGACTGGACAGCCCGGACGATGTCCTTCCAGATCTCCTGCTTCCGATGGGCATTAACCTGTCAGGATGACAAAGTGAAAAGGCCATTACTACACATGCAACATATCCGTGCATGACACAGTTGTATATACATGTCTCAATCACAGGGGCACATGATGTACACAGGCAGTGCAAAGATGCCCATGGACAGTTTGCCAGACGTCACTACATGGTATCATTGCATGGGAAGTAAAACCTTGTTCAAATGCACTGTCACTGCACCATACCTGTCCAGTGCATGTCACTACACACTATGGGGGTGACAACTACTCAGTGAGCCTGCTAGCCAGTGGCGTGCAGACTTTCAGCCTTGCTAGTCAGACAATATGCACATTCAGAAAGGCAGTGCACAGAACACTCACCTGCTCCCCTGGTGTCCCATACAGCTTGCTGTACTGTGGAAGTAGGCTGTCCAGCAGGGCCTGGTTCTCCTCAAGGCTGAAGGCTGGGGCTCTCTCCACAGTACGTGCCATTGCAGGGTCCAGAGGGGCAGAGACAGCAGCAGTGCAGTGGCAGATGTCGTCCTGGAGCATGTAGTGCAGGCAAGTGAGCTCTCAGGGGAACAGCCAGCAATATATATGTGCTGGAGAGGCAGATACTGTCCCTTGTGTCCAAAGTGATAGGTCCAAGTCGTTTGCATCTTCTGAATCTGGCCAATCCATGGAATAGCAGCACCAAAACACGCCCACAGCATCCTTCAAATCTTCAACTTCATGACATACATGATTTTGCAACATTGTTGTGGGTGACCAACTGAATTTCCAGCAACCGACTCGTTCGAAATTCAAAACGCGTCCGTTGCCAGGCAAGGCCATTGTCAATGGGTGCGCACCGATCGGTCCATTGCGGTACAACGCGTACAGGGGTACAACGCGTACCCGCACACATTGAATGCAATGGGCCGGCCGGGGCACCGATCGGTCCATTGCGGTTACAACGCGTACAGGGTACAACGCGTACCGCGCACATTGAATGCAATGGGCCGGCCGGGGCACCGATCGGTCCATTGCTGTTCAACGCGTACAGGGTACAACGCGTACCCGCACACATTGAATGCAATGGGCCGGCCGGGGCACCGATCGGTCCATTGCAGTTCAACGCGTACAGGGGTACAACGCGTACCCGCGACACATTGAATGCAATGGGCCGGCCGGGGCACCGATCGGTCCATTGCGGTACAACGCGTACAGGGGTACAACGCGTACCCGCACACATTGACTGCAATGGGCCGGCCGGGGCACCGATCGGTCCATTGCGGTTCAACGCGTACAGGGGTACAACGCGTACCCGCACACATTGAATGCAATGGGCCGGCCGGGGCACCGATCGGTCCATTGCTGTTCAACGCATCACTGTACATGTGACTGGCATATGTCAGCATGCCTGTCTCAGATGGACATATGCCAGCAACAGATAGCTCCCAGGGAGTGAGGGGCACACCTACATCACGACAGCCTGTCCAAACTTTATCATAAGGCATGTAAGGCTGCATTTCCTATTGTGTGTATGTTGGTGTACATGTTGTCCTGTGGGTGTCACCTGTGGGCAGCCACCCTCAGGCTGTGCACGTGTTCATGGGGTCAGGATCCTGGGTGTTACGTGTACATGACCACTGTGATGTGCAACTGTTCATATCTGTGCATGTGCCATGGTCACATTTCACGGTGGTGTATGTGTATGTCATGTCACATACCCCGTGAGTCCCATGTGGGACGGTATGTTTGAGCCAGGGTGTCCCAGTGGCACAATAGTGATGGTCCTCCACAGTCTTTGTGCATGTAGTGTTTACAATGTCTCTGATTTCATGTGCACAATGGGAGACAGTCTCCACATCCACGTTGTGTGTGCCTGGACTTTGATGTTGTGCGTGTGTGTGTCACAGACGTCCATGTCTGTCCTGCCGTGGCAAGTGGGACCACTACCTGTGGGGGTCATGGTTGTTTTGCTGTGGTGTATACATGATACTCCATGTAATGCCAGTGTCCATGTGGCAATACAGGGTCCCTGGGAATGTACCTGTCGTTGAGCTGTGGTGCCTGGGGCACATCTGTCCTCACATGTCACTGTGGGGGGTGATTGTGACACGGCAGCAGGAGATGGGAACTGTGACACGGCCTCATGATATCCAATGGGCCAACCTGGGACTAATTGATGCCACCTGTTGGACCGTGTTGACAGATGTTGGCCATGTATGTACCATACATGTCCTTACGGAACTGCACACTTCATGTAGTTGTGCCTCATAATGATGTGTGTTGGGATATTGAGTGTGTTCAATGCCGCATATGTGGGGTGACTGACAATCTTGCTTACTTCTCCTCTGCACTGCAGGGCTCCTGCTGTCCATCGACCATTCCCAGACCTGGCAACGATGGTGGAACGGGACAGCATCCGACGGTACCGCTTCACCAGGCAGCTGATTGAGGATTTGGCAGTGCAGTTGTCCCCACATTTGCAGCCTGGCCGGCCGTATCCTACATCGCTGACCCCCAAGGTGAAGGTGATGGCAGCCCTACACTTCTTTGCCACCGGTACCTTCCAACATACTGTGGCGACTGCTGGTGGGATGTCACAGACCATGTTGAGCCGTGTGCTCCGCGATGTTTTGGCGGCAATGTTGCTATTCCTGAACCGGTACATCTATTTCCCTAGACTGCGAAGACTCACTGACGTGAAGAGTGACTTTTATGCCCTGGGGAGGATGCCGCATGTCATTGGCTCCATTGATGGGACACATGTGGCTTTGGTACCACCACAGGCCCAGGAGCAGGCCTACAGGAACCGCAAGCACTACCTCTCGGTCAATGCACTGGTGGTGTGTCTTGCAGACATGACCATCACACACGTGTGTGCCCGTTTCCCTGGTTCAGCACACGATGCCTTTGTGATGAGGAGTAGTCGCATCCCCAGGATGATGGCACAGATGCAGAACCAGCGTGCCTGGCTTGTCGGTGTGTACTGACTTTGTGCCATTGTGTGTGATCTGATCTGTAGTATTCCGCCCACTTTTCCAAGTCAGCTAATGTGCACTTGTCTGTCCGTAGGTGACTCGGGATACCCCAACATGCCGTGGTTGCTGACACCCCTCAGGAACCCTGTGACACCAGCCCAGATGCGCTACAATGAGGCACATGGTCGGACCAGGAGAGTGATTGAGCGGACATTTGGTCTCCTGAAGAGCCGCTTCCGCTGCCTGGACAAGACCGGAGGGTCCCTCCCATATGCCCCTGCGAAAGTGTGCAAGATTATCATCGTCTGCTGCATGCTCCACAACCTGGCAGTGCGGAAGGAGTTGCCTCTCATCCAGGATGACAATGACCAACATCCGCCACCTGAGGAGGATCCTGGCCTGGACCACGATGCCAGTGACGATGATGATGATGATGATGATGATGGTGATGTCCGCACACAGCTCATCACCAACTTCTTTAGCTGAATGTGAGTATCCTGAGGTGTCATGTCAATGATGTGAGTTGGCATGATGTGTAGGTGGTGCTCTGGTGCTGTTGGAGTGTGTCCATGGGCTACTTGACTGGATGTGTGTTGCGATGTGTGCTTACAGGTGGGCTGTACTCCCCAACAGTGTTGACATGTTAACTTGGTTCTGGGTGGGTATCTTGTAACATGTATTGTGCATGAGTTTTGCTGTTCTGTCCTGTACTCCATTGCTTTTGACTGTGTGTCATTTCTGTCCTTCACAGGGTACTTTCAGATTCGTTTGGTCAACTGTGTCCACCGACGACGTGATTGCACTTCCAGGCTGGTAGCTGTTGTGTCCCTACAGGTGATGTGCGCCACACCCATGGACTTCCTTCCGTCTACAGTTGTTGACTGTGTGCCCGCTGCCAGGTGGGATTACCTTGCATCTGTAGTGGTTACGACATGTTGCAACTGTGTAATAAACCTGTGCTTCACTTTGTGATGTGCGTTGTCTGTGGTCACACATTTGACTGCCATTTGCTTACTGCACCTGTGGGCTGCTTGACTACAACTGGGAATGGGTGTGGTGTCTGTGCATTGCACCGTCTTCCCTGGCAACATCAGTGTAGGCAATGAGTCAGATGGCCTAGGTGTGTATGTGTTGTGTAGCCCTGGTGGTGTGTCTCCCTCATATGTGTCACGTTGCCTTTACTCACATGCCTGTGTTGTCCTTGCCATTGCAGTTCGCATACACAGTGTAATTTTGCAGTTCATCATCACCATAACAGCACCCACGTTGGAATCACAACAGAGGCAAGTATGGTGTATTAGTGTGTTTATTGGGATACATTTGTGTGAATAGTGCATAGGATGGGTAGTGCTGTACATAAATCTTGCAATCTGAAGTTCCTAGGTGAATTGAAAGTCCTGGTAGACAGAATCCCCAGTATCGGGGCCACAGTTGTCTGACACATTGGTCCAACTTGTACTCCCCATGCAATGTGTGGGAGTAGTGTTGCCGTCAACAGGGTGAACAGTCTGTGCACAAAGGTGAACATCCAGAACAGGTTCAGGCTTCCTGGGAGTTGCGCTTGGCCATCGGCCTCTCACTTGCCCCTCCTCGGACGACCCCTCTTCTTGGGGGGGGGGGCCCCTCAAGTACAGGCTGCTGCGGTGCAGGGGACTCTCCGCCAGAGTCATCCTCCCTCCCTGTGGCAGTTGCAGTTTGTTCGGCACCAGATGTTGTTGGCACACAGGGAGGTGTGGACTGGTTGCCGTTCATCTGGCGGAGGCATTGTAAAATGTCCCTGTGCACCGACGTCATCTCATGCAGTGCATCCCACTTGGACTCCACGCGGGACATGTGTGAGTCCACGTGGGACATGTGAGAGTCCAAGCGGGCATGATGGGCAGCCTGCTGCTGTTTCATGTCTCTGAGGAGCCCCACTACCTGGCTGAGGTCTCCGGTGCTGGACTGGTACGCATCAGCTATGCGTACCAGTTGTGGGTCATCATGCACACCAGCAACCTCTGCAAGCAGCGACCTCTGTCTCCCACCCCTCCCACCACCCCTGCTGACATGTGCAGTGCGTGCAGTGGCACGCACAGATGACCCTGGTCCACCTTGGGGGTTGGTGGTGGTGGTGGTGTCCATGGCCCCAGGTTGGTCCAGGGTCCCTGTGCTGGTGTTGCTCCTTGTTCTGTCCATGTCGGCAGGGATGGTATTTGTGGTGACAGTCGTTGGAGGGGTGGGTGCAGGGGGTGCAGCTGGTGGTCCTGCTGGTGCTGCAGCTGGTGGTCCTGCTGGTGCTGCATGTAGACTTGCACCGGATGTGCCAGGTTGGTCTTCTTCGTCCGAGGAGGGCAGAGGCTGTACGACGCCAGTGAGCTCCGCATCCTCTTGAGCCTGGGACTGGGACTCCTCAGCGTCTGCTGCTGTGTCCCCATCATCACCTGTTTTTGGGAGACACACACAATTTATGTTATGTTTCTGCAGGCATCAATGGTTGACACACATGACAGTTGTGACTGTGCCTCTGGGTGCGGGCCTGTACATTGCATTGTCCTAAGTCGTCACAGTCAGGGGTTGATATTGGTGTGGCACATTGTCCTGCATTATTTGGGCATTTCTATGTATTATTTGGGGTGTGAACATGGTCTGCATTGGTTGTGTTTGGTTGACAGCCGGCCCTCCTTCCCACCCACCCAGCCAGCCAGTTATCCCACCATGGACTGTGCTTGCATTGCAGGGAGTGGAAGTTGTCTCTCAGGATGTCAGTCAGTGGTGTCCTGCTGTTTGTTGGTGCACAGTTGCCAGCAGGGCCTTGTGCTCCCCACAGCAGTAGCCAGTGTCAGCCATCTTGTGAGTCCTTCTCCACTCCCTGTGATGTGAGCATGGTTCAGGGTGGTGTTGATGGGACAGTTGTGGGGGTGAGCAATATCAGTGACTACGACTCCCATCATGCTATTGCCTCCACCCCCCTTCCCAGCATGCCCATGCTTCCTTCCTTTCGACTCTGCTTCCCTGTGGGGTGGGCTGGCTGTGCTGACAGGATGGCTGGGAGTGTTGTCCTGGCAGTTGTTTGGCTAACAGTCCCAAGAGTGTCCCTGTGCTTCACACAACATAACCCAGGGTGGTGGTTCTTTGTGGGATCTTGTGTTAGGATGGGGGGCATTGCATTCTCCCAGGTGGGTTCTGTGGAGTTTGTGTTGAGGGGGGGTGTGAGGGGAGGTGCTTGTGACTATGGTCAGTGCTGCAAGTCCTCCTTCCCACCCACCCAGCCAGATATCCCACCATGGACTGTGCTTGCATTGCAGGGAGTGGAAGTTCTCTCTCAGGATGTCAGTCAGTGGTGTCCTGCTGTTTGTTGGTGCACAGTTGCCAGCAGGGCCTTGTGCTCCCCACAGCAGTAGCCAGTGTCAGCCATCTTGTGAGTCCTTCTCCACTCCCTGTGATGTGCGCATGGTTCATGGTGGTGTTGATGGGACAGTTGTGGGGGGCAATATGTGTGACTGCGACTCCCTGATGCTATTGGCTACACTGACTTGGCCAGCATACACAGAATTCCTTCCTTTGAGTGGTCTTCACTGTGTGTTGGTGTTGTTGTGGTGGCTACATGTCTGGATGTGTTTGTTAGTTCTATTTGTGCCACTGCCTAGCTGTAGTTGTAGTTGTGTTTGTACATGTGATGGCACAGTTGGATGTGACTTTTTTGATGGCATGTGTTGTGTTTATCTGACTGACATACTCATTTTGGGATGATTCTGTTCTGGTTGCTGTGTAATTGCTATGAGTGCATGGTTTGACTCTCCCTTGACAGTGATGTGTGTGTGTTTTGTGGCAGTATATTGTGTACATTTGTTGTGTACTCACCAGGCTCTGGGATGTCCTCTAGTCCATATATGCTCACTGGCGGAAGGATGGCCTGCACCTTCTCCTCCCAGGGCCTGAGGTATATTGGCTTGGCAGGAGGGCCACTGCCGGTGTATTGGCTGTTGATGTAGTCTTTCTTGAGCAGGTCCCGTACCCTCCTGCGCACGTCATACCACCTGTTCTGGATGTCGCTCTTTGTGCGCCGACATGGTGATTGTGCGTTCACCCCGTTGATGATCCTCTCCCACATCTTGGTTTTCTGGGAGATGGGGGTCTGTTGGACCAGTGTGCCAAACAGCTGTGGCTCTACCCTGAGGATCTCGTCTACCATGACTTCCAATTCACAATCTAGGAACTTGGGATTCTTCTTGGGGGGCATGGTGGTGATGGTGAGTGATGTGTGTGTTGGTGTGCAGGTGAGGGTGTGTGAGTGTGTGTTTTGCTGGGTGTATGTGAGGTAGGTATTTGTTGGTGTGCTGATGGTGTGTGGCTTGTGTGAGGGATGAGCTGTGGGTGTGTGGTTTCTTTCTCTTGGGTGCTGGCAGTGGAATGGCATTTGCAAAGGATCATGGTTGTGATTTGTGTCCTTTATATGGGTGGAGTTGTGGGTGTGTCTTTGTTCTCTGTCCCCACCCCCCAGTATTTATTGGCTTAGTAATTGCTTGTTTGGCCTTTTTTGTGTGATTTTTCCTTTGTACTGTCTGTGCATGTTGGAAACGTTCTTGTGACCGAGTCGGACCCTGCATTTGTCTCGTACGGTCTTCTCCGTTTCGTTCACGCTGTGTTTGTGCAGTTTTCTATGCTGTGTACGCGTCGGTCGCAGTGTTTTGTGTTGCTTCGGCTCGGTTTTGTATGCGTGTCGGTCGTACGGCGTGTCCTCCGTCCGACTCGCTCGTGGTTTTCGCGCCTTGCATCGTACTTTGCGGTTTGGAGTTCGCGTGTACGTTTCGGTCGGATTTGTTCCGGGTGCGTGTCGGTCGGTTGGATTCGCGTGTTTTTCCGACCGGATTGCTGTTTTCCGTGCGGCTCGGTCGTTCGACTTGGGTTCGGTACGTGTCGGTCGGATTTTGCACGCCTTGCATCGTACTTGGCGTGTCGGGCGCCACAGGTACGTGTCGGTCGGTATAATTTCCGGATCCGAGTCGGTCGGTGCTTTTTCCGGCCCGAATCGGAATCGACCCCTTAATGTCCAAAAACCCAACTCCGGGTTCGGAGACCCATAGCTCTATGGTCAGCCGCAACGTCAGGAAAAATATCCCTCTTGCCATTACAGGAAGCAGGGACTCTGTCTCAATGGCCCGAAATAAAAATTAATGGAGGCATAGGAGGGAAGGAAGAGCATCCAAAAAAGAGAGACCGCCATCCCTGCAAAAAAAACAAAAAAAAAGTGGGCCTCCAGGCTGGCCATGCAATCTCAAGTCCGACCCAAAGGACTGTGAACCCTTGCCAAGGAACCACAAACCCATGGCAAGTGTCATGGACACATGCTGAACCTTTTGCAGGGTTCACAGATCCAGACCAGGTCTACAAACTCCGCGGAAGGCAGAGTATAGGCCCACAAGTCAGCAAGGGTTTGCAAACTCTTAAAAAAATAATTATAAAAAAAAAAACAGCAGGCCTGATCGGAGACAGGCTCAGTGGCTAACCCCTGCTGCACGGCGGGCTGGGTGCTGAGCCTGGCAGGAGGCAAATGCATTTATCACATAAAGAGGGAGGTCTGAGCATTGAACTTTAGGTGCAAGTTATTGTTTGCATGTCTGTTACACAATTTTATCTGGGGCCTTTTAAACATCTCTCATAGTTTCTGTATCAGATTTTTAGTTTTAGTATTAAGAGGTTACAGATGCCACAGAATTGCACCAAGAGCTGCCTCCTGCAGGGATATCGCTGTAGGTCATGGGCATCCTCCGCCTGTTTAAAGCAAGCATGGTTTCCCATTCCTTTGAAGAAATGTCCACAGCTTTGTGTGAGTATGTGTGTATGTACGAGGTAAACTTGCACTGAAGACTCCCATGATGCACCTCTTCCATGCATAAAAAGAGGATTGTGTTGTAGCTGTCCATGCTGTTCCTGTTCATTGTGAAAGAGGCTTATTGCTTCTGTCTATAGTGTTCTAATTCGGTTTGTGAAGTACATTTAGAGTGTTGCCATCTTGCCCGATCTGTTTCGGTGTGTGTGCTCGGTGTGTGCATACAATGTTAGTTTCCTGTGTAATGGGCATCTGCACTGCTGCAGTCTGGGCTGATCCCGACCTGCTTGTTGAAGGAAGCTTGCATGGCTGCTGTTCATGGTGGGCACTTGTTCTATTTCATATGGGATTCCTGCAGTGTTTGAAGCTCAAAGATTGGTTGTACATTGGCCAGTATCGCAATAAGTGCTGTGTACCATCCATCATTGCTTCTATCTTCTCGGTCCGGCCTTCCTATGTGACAAATTCTGACATTCATATCACTCGCCAACTCCAACCTGAAACAAATCTTCTCATTACCATTCTTATGCTTAGGAAGTACTTAGTCCTCAGGTTCAGAACTCTTTTCTGCCATACAGGCCCTGTGGCGTCCTCCCCAGCCCGGGTACATGCAAAGGATCACGCCACACATGCAGCTTGGTATTACACGTCTTTATTCCTCAGCGTGTAACTGTGAGCCGAACATTCTACATTATGAATTCTACCCACACACTTACGTCACTGTTCTACAGAGGCCGTCAGGAACCAAAAGGGTCCTGTCATTTCTAACTCACAAGACACTACAGGCCCCAGTTCTCCAATAATCTAGTTTTCAAGAGAGCAGTGAAAGCTTATTTGTTCTGCTGACTTTTCTCAGCTTGAGGCTCCTCTGCGTGGTTATCTGTTCCTATCACCATGAAGCCTGTGGGCATACGTCAACATTGTAAATTCAAATCAAACTGTAGGGATCGTACACAGAAACATGGGTATCCCTAAATATAAGGCCTCTGACAGCCTCCACTCTCATTCTGTCCTGCTACTCAAAGTTTATGTTACCTCAGAGGACGGCTCGCCATTTGGTTGTATTTCACTTTAATTTCTGCCTTCTGGACCCTTCTCCCAGCTCATCTAAACCACGCCTCCTTTCCTACTCCCCATGGGCTATCAACGAATATGCCTCCTTACAACGCATTCCTTTTCCCCGCAGGCTATTACAATGTGGTCGTTACAAACACCGCGTTGTAACAACGCATACCATTACCCCGCAAGTCATAACAACGACTTGCTCTAGGGGGGGCCCTGGATGTTGGAATAGTATAATTTACTATTCCAACTCCAGTCTGTGCAACAGTAGGGAAGGTGTTGGATTTTAAACCCAACACCTTCTGACCCCTCCGCAAGTCATTGTTATGACTTGCGGGGTAATGGTATGCGTTGTTACGACGCGGTCGTTGTAACGACCGCGTTGTAATAGCCTGCGGGGAAAAGGATTTGTGGTAAATGATGCTTACTGCTATCAACCAAACAACAGATAACGGGACTGGTAAACGATGGAGCAATAAAGAACAATGTTCATGCCAGTGGCTTACCAGTGGCGTAGCTAGGCACTCTGCCGCCCGTGGCGGTCCCTGCCTTTTGCCGCCGCGCTGAGGGGGTAAGGGGGGGGTGCTGGCGATGATTTTTGCGGCCGCCGCCCCCAAAACTCGTGCCGCCCGGGGCGCACCGCCCCCCCCTTGCTACGCCAGTGTGGCTTACAATAGCAGTAACGACCTCTAAGGGCCAGCAGAGGGCCCCTGATCTATTTAGGGCCCCTGACCTAGTTAGGGCCACCACCTATCTAGTCTTTCACTAGGGCATCATTCGATTTGGAGAAGATAAAGATTTCTGGAAATTCTGTATCATGAGCAATGTTTGGAAAGTACATTGTTTTCTTTTAATTTAAAAGTATCCAGCTGATCTCTACCTGTTGGAATATGCTCCCTCCTCAGATTGTATAAAAATAATAATGCATTTCATGGTGTTTGCTAATGCAATTTGTCCATTTAGTTGTGTTTCAAAGAGCATGCAATGCATTTACCCAGAGTAATGACACTAAAGTTATCGACCTCGGAAGGACGAAATGGTAAATCAGACCTGCCCGTGATTTGAAATACAATGCAGCAGCCACAGCAGATGTCAGCAGCGACTTCGCTTCACGACTCACCTCAGAAGGAACTTTTTTCCACGAAAACACATTCTAATCTATTGTAAAGACATATATTTTAAGTGGCACAATTCAATCACTGAAACAAATGTGTTGGCGTTAGGGGTGTCCAAATTAGGTGTAGGGGGGCTAACATCTGGTCATGTATTCGGATTACTTCCGACTTTGTGAATGAGCTCCAATTAGATTCATTGTAAGCAAAAATCAGATTCATTGTAAGCAACATTTAGATTCATTGTAAACAAATGTGATATATGCGGATAGTCCAGTGCTGACTTTCAAAAACAATATTAGTCCTAGGTTGCCTAGGCTTGAATATATCGCGTGCCTCTTTTTTTCTTTCACCACACTACACTTTGTCACACTCTCACAGGCTGATTTACATCCCTGCTTTCTCCTTTTATTACTGTGTTTTATCTTTCTCTTCTTCCCCCTTTCCTATCTTGCTCTCTCTTCCTCTTGCTCAACCACTTGAAACCAAGAGCAAACATTAAGCAAAGCCTGAATATTTTGCATGGGTGCAGACTAACCAGTTGTAGATATGCAGTGAATTTACAAAGTTTGTTTTCAAGCAGACAATTTATGAGCAGGTACGTAAAGTCACTACCCACAATGGTACTTTTTATTTCGGATTTTTTTTGTATATGGAGCTCTTACTGCTGCTCGTCTGCTTTGAAGCACTTTAGGGCATGTTTTGGGGAGTTAAGAGAAAAACCAATAGTTGGAAGGAAACCATGCTCTTTTGTTGATATACATTGTAAACGTCTTATTTCAGAACTCAGATGTTCCACAATGCAGAAGAAATCAATTTTTTGCAAATATAAAAATTTGAATTTTTAATGTGTGTTGGTAGACCTGTTTGTTGAGGAACATTCAGGTTTTGCCCTCCTTTGAATTTTGGGAAGTCTTCATGTTCATGCAGCCTCTGTATAGAAACAAACATTTTAAGGTATAAAAGTGGTCTCCCTCTGAAACACACCTCCAAACAAGCATTTGCAATGCAATAGGTCTCGCATTTGCGAGAGTTTGAGATATTGGCATTGTAAATGGAAATGCCTTTATTTTATGTGTTTAGAAAACCTACAAGTGGTGCGTAAACACGCACTTTGTACTTATAGTCGTTGCTTACGAGAAGCAAGGCTGGCAGTAATTGTGCCTGTTTTACTGCCAACCTTGCTTCGCATAAGCAAGGACTACAAGTCGAAAGTGTGTTTATGCACCGCTTGGTGTGTGCCCTCAAGGTGTGTTCCCTCTGCAGACATGGCACACACCTGCCCTCGACGTTGTGCCTCTCTCCCATAATGGTAACTTAAGAACTATTGAGGTGCGGTTTAGAGAAAAGCTTCTTAAATAGCGAAAAAAACACTGTTTTGCCGCCACACGTCACAGAGGGGAGTGTAAAACAGCACACCTTAAATAAAGTGTGCACATCAGCGAGTAACACAATACATATGAAAGGCTCGGTTTAAAACAGTGGGGGTTATTTACAAGCCCCTTGCGCCGCAGGTGCGTCACTTTTAATATGGGAAAACTGACGTACCAGTGGCGCAAGGGACTTGTAAATAAGCCCCAGTGTGTCTTAAATATGAGGCGCGCATCAACCAGGTAACAATACCTGCGCCAAAGGCTCGGTGTAAACTAACGCGTCTTAAATACCGTGCCAAGTCACCTGTTACCGCCATAGGTATCCGAGGGGCTCGGTTTGAAACTGTGCGCTACCGCCACGCACAATAAAGGCTCGGTTTAAAGCAGCGCTTCTTAAATAGGGAGCACACTTCAAAGCATTACTGACATACATGCAAGAAAGGCCCTCTATAAAGGAGCACGTCTTCCGCAGAGTTGGCGTTATCTAGCCCCGCTCCGTTTTAGCGCTCGATAATGGCACCGGCTTTGCGCACAGCCCCCTTGGCAGACCCAGCACATGAAAAGAAGACCTCTGCCTGTGATCCCGCCGCAGTTGCACTTTTATGAAGAGTGTGACGCTGCGTTTCAGGGAGTGTCTTGCTTCCAACTCCCTGCTTGTCATGGATCTCTAAGTTTCTTTGCGGTGAGTCTCTACTTCAAATACGGGCGGCGTAGGGGGAGGGTGACACACACAGGCTCCCTCAGAGACCTCGAGTGTGCTGCTTAACTTCTCTTCATTATTGCACTGCAGCAGCCAGCCCACCACCCATTCTTTATCGCTCCCGCCCCTCGCAGAAGGCACTCTATCCTCATGGGCTGCGCGAGGGCTGGAGCTGCTATCCGGGAAACTCTGATGCCTCATCTGGCGTCGCAGGGTGTTTGTACAGTGGCAACCATGTCGTTCTATGCTCCCGCTGACCTCATACTGTTCGAGGCCACTCTTCAACCCGCCGCAGCTCCTCAGCACCTGTCAGCCTACGGGCTCGCTTCCTGCCCGGCGGGTTGTTGCTTCCGATGCGGGTGGGCTCCGCTTCGGTTCTTCCGTTCTCTCCGGGCTGCCAGGGGTCAACGAACCAGGCTCTCCTGCCTCCCCCCCCCCCCCCACCGCCGCATCCTCACTCACTCGATGCACAGGGGTGCTGGAGCTGGGGCCGGAGACTGCTTGATTTATTCTGGGCATTCCGCAGCATCCGTCACATGCCCGGGATGATCCGCGAGGTCAGAGCCGCCCGGCACTCCCTGGGCAGGGTTGAATGGGTTCCCGGAGCGCCCTCGGTCTCCTGCAGGCGGGTGGGGCTGGCCGAAGCTCCCACAGAAGGACACCGCTCCTCTGCGGGTCTGAGTGAGGTCTACGAGCTGAGCAGGAGGAGGAGACTGCATGGAGGAGCAGCTGCGGCCTCAGCCCTGAGAAGAGAGTGAAAAAGAAGGCAGCACCCTCAAAACCTTCCATTCACTGCACCTCATTAAAAAGCACACAAGTAGGAAAACAAGAAACACGCTGTACAGGCGGGCACACGCACGGCCCCGTGCCCCACGGGAGTCTCCCTCGCATGGCGCTGCCTCACTGCTGCTGCAGCGGGGAGGAGGGACAGTGACGTCCGCATGAAGGCAGCATCATCCCTACTCGATGCCTAATCAAAGAGCCCTTGGGACAGCAAATCAACAGCGTGTCTTGCTTACGCTGCCTGCACGCGCCAGTAGGCTCTCTGATTGGTTGACAAGGTCCACCAATCACAATGTTGATTTGCTAGTCGCCAACCAATCAGAGAGCCGTCTGGCGCGTGCAGGCAGCGTGAGCAACACACGCCGTAGACTCGCTGTCCCAAGGGCGTGTCAAAAAAAGCCACAGGGCGGTAACAAAAACCGCTGCACACCAATGACAAGGCAGAGTTTTTGACGTTGCCCAATAGAAAGCATGGGCGGGAGCAAAAGTCCTTCTCCTAAAATCCCTCTACCGCAATAAATCTCTCGCTGCGCGAGCAGTGCCGCGCACTGCAACGCTAGGCGCGAGACCTAAAAAGGGCTGCATGGTGCACATTAATAGCGGATAGGTAGCCAGGCACACAATATGCTATCCCTGCCACTGTCCTCGCTACTCCTTGATTTCAGAGGTTATGAAGGCCGCGGCACGCTACCACTACTCAACCTTCCCTCTACCCCCAGCAGAAAAGTGGCTATGTGAGACGCAAGGGGATCAACCTAGTGGTGCCACTTTGGTGAAGAGATATTCATGTTCCAAAATATACTTAGGGGTTTCTCAGTTTACTCGAGAAACAAGTGGCTCGGGAGTCAGATTTTTTATCACAATAATGGAAGCTCATTCATTCGCCCTAAAAACTGGGTTTCCTCAGGAAATTAGTCCTAGCTCTGGCCAGTATTTTTGTCTAACACTCCATGCGGTGGGCAGGGTTGAGACGGAATGATCTTGAACCCCAAGCTGTAGTCCCGAAAGTAAACATTTATAAGATGTGTACCCTTATGATGTGTGCTCTAAAGTGAACACCATCCTCATCATCAGCATCAAACACTCTTTATTCGGTTTCAAAGTGACCATAAAATACACGATTTTCTTTTTGAAATGTCAATTTTTAAAAAAACTTTTTTTATTGAGCAGAGCATCAAGGGCAATAAATAACATATAAACACATATTAACCTTCATTGGCACAAAAATCGTTAACTTCATCTAACCAGGCTACAAACAATGGCGCAGTAAAAATATTTCTATTTTCTTTTAAGACACAGCTATCAGAAATCCCCGAAGCAGGGTAATTACAACTTCTATAATACCCAAGTGCAAAAGTGCAAGGAAAAAGTGCAAATGCTAGTGCAAAACATGCAAAACAATCACAGTATTAAAGTGCAATAGTGCTTAGCAGCATATATTTCTAATTCCTCCAGATATTTTAAACAAAAAGGACCATCGATTCAAATTCTGCCTTCCAAATAGTACTATCCCTCTGTTGGGTTTTCCACCTTGCTAAAGAACTTCCAGTTTTTTTCAAATTTTCTGGGAGCTCCCACCTGTTTTGCGTAAGCTTCTTCAAAAGCCCGCGTCCTTTTCATTTTGTTCAGCCATTTGTCATAGGTGGGGACCTCCCTAGACCTCCAATTTTGTAAAATTAAGGAGCGGGCCACTGAGCAAGTAATAAAAAGAAAAGTTGCTTCGGCTTCCGTTAAAAATGCTCTATTTTTGCACACTCCAAACAGGGCAACTTCGGCCTCCGGCGTTAGCCTCTTCTCAAACGCCCGATTCAGGGCCGAAAAATTGCCTCCCAAAAACCCCCAACCTAGGACATGAAAAGAAAATATGGAGCCAGCCCCTTCTCCTTCCGCCTGACATTGGAAACACCTATCTTCGGCATCCGGATATCTTTTCTTAAGTGCATTCGGGGTAAGGTAGGCCAACCACCGGGATAGAAAAGCCATCCTTTTATAATTGGCTGCTCTCAAGGACTTACTTCCGCGAAGGCATAAAGTTTCCCATTCGGGGATGGAAAATGTACATTGCGTTTCGCGGCCCACCTTTTCCAGATGGTTCTCAATCAATAAAAGTTGGCCCTGATTTCGCAATAAACGGTACCAGTTCCCTACCCCACTTAATTTGGCCCCAAAGAGCGCTATCACCAGTTTATTCGGGGTGTCAAAGATTCCTTTCATATTCTTAATGAAATAAACAATTTGTAAGTATTCAAAAAAGGTAGGCCTCCTCTAGCTCCCATCCCTCAGTACCACCTCCTGCCAAGAGATCATCCTATTCTGTATTGAAAAATCTCTTAGCACCCCAAGCCCGCAACCTTCCCAATATTTCAAGTGACTTGCTTGAATTTGGAGGCCGAGGCTCTTGCATTCTTGTAATTTTAAATACTGAAACCCAGAGGAACCGGTCATTTTAAAAAAAGCCTGAAGTCTAAAAGAATAGTCCTTAATTGTCTTATACCTTGTTCTTTTCAGCAATTTGGAGGTTTTTAAGAATATTAAGATCTGAGAGCCGGTTTCCTGTACCATTTTATCAATAAAAAAATTATCTCTAACGCCGTTTGAGCCCATTAAACCCGCCAATAGGTCCAAGAAAACAGCATCATAGTACGTTTTTAAATGGGGTAAAGCCAGACCTCCTTGTTCGATCGTTAATTGAAGGGATGTAAGTTTCACCCTTGGGTTTTTTTTTCCCCAAACAAACTGTCTGATCAGAGTTTCCATTTCTTTAAAAAAAACACGTATTAATTTTAATAGGTACGTTAATAAATAGAAAAGTGAGTAGCGGCAGTACAGACATCTTAATAAGAGAGACACGTCCCACTAAAGTTAGGGGAAGTAAAAGCCACTGATCTAATAATCTTCTTATTCTTTCTAGTGTTCTTACGTAATTCAAATTATATACCGGTTGATATTGGTTGGACACAAATATCCCCAAATATCTAATTGGATCTGACCTTGCAGCTTGCGCACTAAGACAGGGTGGAAGAAAATTCATTTGTTTAAATATCTTTATTGTTATTTATAGGTTTTTTTTTTTTATGACTTCTCAAATTTTTACAATACTTTCTGTAGATTGATAGCCGACTTATATATCTCAAATGAAAAAGCAGTGTTACATATTACCACAACAATGCGCCACTATTTATGCATAGTTCTTAAACACCAACTTTCATGTTGTGCATGATCTCTCGCACTGAGCTTTCTGTGTGCTATTGCACTCACTTGTCACTACATCCTGAATCTATCCTGAAACTACATCCTGAAGCTATCGCCCGTCAAGGGTACACCTGGTTGGAATCAACATGCCGTTATATAATGCTTGGGTGACTCCATTACATGTGGGGACAGTTATCAATCCGGATCATTGCGATGTTGCACAGAAAATAAGAGATTACATAGCTTTTAAGATACAAGAGGTCTCCACCGTAAAATGATGATTAAACAATGTTTCTTATAACATTCAATCAACTTAAACATAACATGTAAACCTGCCATCTTGTTGTAAATGCAATTGTTACATGACTAGGTGTGACTCGTACGACCAGTACTACATTGTGTGGTTCCTCACTCAGTTAGTGGTAGAAACAGCCCACCCACCCAGGCGTTAAGATAACAGCTAATCATTCAGTGTCGATGGCTCGAAGGGCGCATAGGTCTGCCCCTTCCCACCCTCTGAGGGCAGGCCAGTTCCCCCTGACCGTGCACTAAGTCGTATTCATGTGTGCTGCGGGCTAGCTATAGGGGTCTCTACTTCATCTGAGTCATCACGTCGGAGGGCAGCTAATAATATGTCCCAGCTTTGGGCGATGGGGTATTTGCTGAGCCCTGCTGTCTCCCTGTGCAGTACTGTGCTTTCCGCTTGCGCCCAAATTGTAAATGAACCTTTCCAGCTGATTGCCACTGGGGGGTCCGCGTGTTTCCATTTCTTAGTTATCAGCCGCTTTGCAGTTATCAGCCCCAGATCTCGGAACCTTGAAGTTACTTTATTTTTTTGGGATCTGGGATAAAGTCCTAAAATGCAGACTTCCCACGATAGCGGCAGGGGCGTGCCTGTACTAGCGGCAAGAGTCGTGGTCACGTCTCGCCAGTACTGCTGAAGGGAGGCGCAATCCCACAGCATATGCAGCAAAGTTGCATCTAATTGGTGACAATGTGGACATGCAGAAGTGTCAGTGTGAAAATATCGGTTTATCTTATCGGGTGATAGGTACGCCCTATGAATGATATACGTTTGTATAAGTTTGAACCTGGCGTTCCGCGGTATATTCCTGGATCCAGCTAGGATGACACCCCATTCTTTGTCTGTCCAGGGCCGGGCTCTGTCCTCCTCCCACCTGCCTCGGAGTTGCCGCGTCGGTGTCAGTGTGTGTACAAGAAGCGCTTCCACCAGCCAATGCACCACATGCGTTCCTGCCCCCATGACATGTAGGTATTGTAATAATAGATGCGTTGGTGGCTCTACCGTCAGGTCACCCCATGCGGCTGACAAAGCCGACAGGAGAGATGTATGGAGGAGGAACTGTCCCGCTGGCAGTTCAGTGTCTTCAATCAACGCCTCAAACGTCAGCAGTGTGCCATCCCTGTAAAGATCTCCCAGAGTGTCCAGTCCCACCGCATGCCAGGCCGCCAGGGCGGCGTCCGAAGTACCCGTCCTGCCCCGGGGTGTCCCCACTAATGGCAGTATAGGAGCATATGGGAGTGTCATGCGCGTGAGGTAAAGACTCCTCCTGTAACACCTATGTGCCAGGCCCAAATGTAATTGTGACGGCCGCGGGGGTTTAGCTACCGGGTGGAACAGATGACATATCTGTGGGTGGGTCCAGGGCTGCTGCAGTGTCGCCGTGTCCTCCAGACACCTGCCATCTAGCCATTTCGTCGCCCACTGAAGCTGGGCAGCTAAGTAATACAATTCCATATTGGGGACCGCCAGCCCGCCCTGGTCTGTGGGGGCATACATCTTCCACAGAGCAATTCGTGGCCTCCCCTTATTCCATATGAGGTCTCGGGAGAGACGCTCCAGCTCCCGAAAATTTTTGGGGGGAATGTAAATTGGGAGATTTGAAAAATAATATAACAGTTTGGGGAGTACGATCATTTTCAGCAGGGCGACGCGGCTCATAACACCCAATGGAAGCGTCTTCCAGAACTGTATTTGAGCACGGATCGCCGAGATTGCTCTCAACAGATTGCCGTCCAATAAGTCTTCTGGCTTTCGGTATATAAATATACCAAGATATCTAAAAGTGGTGGGGTACCACGCAATTGGCAGATTATTTGAAAGTACCTCCTCCTCTGGTATGCCATGTCTGAATGGGTAGAGTCCTGATTTGGCCCAGTTTACCCGGAGGCCAGAGTACTCCTCGAAGGTTTTTAGTATTTTGGCAATGGACTCCGGGATAGCAGTAATATCTCGAAGGTACAACAACAGATCGTCAGCGTAGAGGGAGACAGCATGCAACCCATCTCCCAGCGGTATTCCCCAGGCTTCGCCATCTCTCCGAAGCAGCATTGCCAAAGGTTCCATTGCCAAGGAGAATAACAGCGGGGACAAAGGACAGCCCTGTCGCGTCCCTCGCCGCACTCTAATGGGGTCAGAGATTAACTTGCCGGTGCGTACCCGGACTGTGGGACGCTGATACAATAATTGAATCATATTCAAATAGTTCTCCCCCAACTCATATTTGTCCAGGACTGCCGCCAGGTAAGGCCACTCCAGCGAATCGAATGCCTTCTCCAGGTCTAGTACCAGGCAACCTGATCGGGGCCAGCCACCTACTGCATATTCTTGAACTCTAAAAAACCGACGAATGTTAAACGATGTGCACCTAGCTGGAACAAATCCATTTTGGTCTGGGTGCACCAATGTTTTTACAAAGGGCGAAAGTCGTCTGGCCAGGAGTGATGCGAATATTTTGTAGTCCGTATTAAGGAGTGCCAACGGGCGATACGAACCTAGGGAGTCTGGATTTTTGTCAGGCTTTAGAAGGGACACCAGCAAAGCCTCATTCTGTGTAGTTGGCAACGTGGAGTCAGTAAGCGCGGTCTGGTATACTGTCAACAGCTGCGGCACTAAAAGGTAAGTGTACGCCTTATAGAATTCTGTCGGCAGCCCATCCGGCCCTGGCGATTTCCCGTTAGATAGGGAGAAGATACTTTCCCGGACTTCCTCGGTAGTAAGAGGGGCATTTAGCTCCTCCCTCTGAGGACCCGTGGGCTGTGGTAGGGCCAGACCCTCCAGGTAGTGCTGCAACTCTAGGGGTGTAGCCTGCGCGCGCGATTTATACAACTCCTGATAATGTGCCACAAACGCATCATGAATATCTCTCTGTGTGTGCGCTACTCTCCCATTCGTGTGCGTACCGACACTATTGGCGCTGACGACTCGTTTTGGCAAATGAGCCATGCAAGCAACCTACCGGCCTTATCACTCATGTGGTGTGTCCGTGCCGTGTGCGCAGCATAGTTAAGACATTTCAACCGTTCCAACAGCCGCGCGTGCTCCTCCCCGTGTCGGCTTTGCTGTTCCTGTGTCCCCGCCGCGGCCCCCTGCTCATCAATGAGCAATCTCCGTTCAAGATTGGTGAGGTCTTTCTCCAACTGTACCCGCATTCCCGCCTGTGTCCCCAGGCAGTGGCCCCTAACCACCACCTTCAGAGCATCCCCATAGCTGCCAAGGTTTCAGATCGCTATGTGTGACATTTTTATAATTTTTGTGAAATTATGAGTGACATTTCAACGACTATGAGTGACACTTTCTTTGCAAGCAAAACCAAGCAATGAAAACGCGGGAAACATAAATATCAGAAACTACACCCATTTGAGCAACGTGACTGTGACACCAAAAGCAATTTTATATAGCATAGCAAGTCAGTGCAACAGTAAGAGAGCAGGACGTACATCATAGCAAACACGGTTTCAGGGTGTCCTCATAGCTATGTACGTGTTTTGCATGTCAGATTCCGTCCATTTAAGCTTACTGCAGGGGTTTTTTTTTCCTTCAGAAAAATCCACAGTCCAGTCCAGCCCTAGCTCGATAAGCCCACAAACAGACAAAACACTGACCTGACCTGCCACCTCAAGATCGGAAAGCACTGGTGGCAGAACAGCAACGAAAGAGATAGCTGCAACCTCATCTCCGGGGCAAATCGCCATGGTCTCAGCTCTACCCTTCGTGCGCTGACAAAAAGCTTGAGGCCAGTGTAGGCTTCATTGAAGCTCCGGGCAGCCCACCCGTCCAGCGCCAAGTTAGCTATAGATTCTCTCATTGTGGCCAGTCCAGACACAACCCCTTCCACCCTCCAGGGCACAGGCTTCCTCGCTGTGTAGTTCTGGGGTCAGGAGGAGCGATCTGCTGCTCTCAGTGCTTGAATGTCTGCTGCAATTGTGTAGTGCGCATTCACTTTACAGCTGCAAACTCTGTCCTGCACCGGGTAACCTAACGGTGCTCTGGCCTGTGTCACCCGAGATTCGCTGTGGGTGGGCGGGATCAGCTGGCACCACCACTGCTCCCCGATACTATGCCGATGTGGCCCTTTCTGCCTGGGAGTCCCGGTCAGGACAGAAATGAAGGGCCGCCGGGCACGAGTCCCAGTCGGGATCGAACTGGTGGCACACAGGGCACCGGACACTGAGACAGGGCGTGAGCAGAGCTGTAACAGGCTCTCGGCACGTATGCTCATGACGGTTTAAAAGTTTAAAAAAATTAGGATTTACCTTACCTGTGAGTAGACTGGCAGAGTGAGCCACGGTACTGCAGACAAGCTTATGAGAGGCTGCAGGCCCCAAACTCGACTCCGGCAGCTACGTCCCGGACGAACTCATTAAGCGTGGCTGCTTGCAAGCACTGGCTGTTAACTCTCTCTCCAGGACTGCAGCAGGTTCAACTCTCTGGTCCAGACTCCACTGACCACATCACCTTGATGAGTCGAGGCTGCAGCACGCACCATACAGGCCGGAAGTGCGAGCAGCGGCGCGCTCCACGCCGGTGTTGATCGGCAGAGAGTGTGGGCTGGAAGACAGCCTGACGCCGCGGGCAGCCCGGAAATTAATTAATTAATGCAGCCAGGCGGCTGAGGCCGCAGTAACATTGTAGCACTGCAGCCAGCACTCTCAGTGACTCATTCAACCAGAGCTGAGGAGAGCACAATAATTTAACTGTTTATGAGCCACACTGCCAGAGCTGCTGGCGGCAAGTCTGGAGCAGCAGAGCCGGCGCGCTAGCACCAGCGCGGTAGCCAGTTTCAGTGGCATTAAAAATGCGTGACAAAGCATTTCAGTGCGGTGATGCGGAACACCACACTGAAATGCGTTAGTGTCACACGTGATGCGTGATACTTGGCACGACTGCATCCCATTCTACTAATGGCGATGAGGCTGTGTCTGCGTTCTCCTCAATGTATTGTGCTATGGTGGTGGCCAACAGATCCCTAAATGGCGCGTCCAAGAGCACATCTGACTGAAGACGCCACAATGGGATCGGGGGCTGCTCAACCTCCCACCGCAATTCTAGTAGATGCGGGTTATGATCAGAGTGTGTACGTCCCATATAAGAAGACCCCAAAACACATGGTAAGAGATCGTCGGACACCATGAAGCGGTCCAGGCGCGTATGCAGCCGATGGGCCCCCGAATAGTAAGAATAGACTCTGTCCTGCGGGTTCCTGTGGCGCCACGCATCCGAGAGGTGCCACTGCTCCGCCCAGCGCGTCAGTGCTTTCATAGCTACGTGTGTGACTGTGCCTGGCAGGGGAGGGAAAGAGCGATCCAGAGAGGCATCTAATACACAGTTATAATCGCCAACTAAGATCATGGGTGTATCGTGCCAGACAGCCAGTTTGTGTGAGATATGATCCAAGAAGGCTGCCTGCTCAGTATTGGGTGCATATAGCGACGCTATGAGTATCGGTTTACCGTCCCATACTCCCTGCACCATGACATACCTACCACCCTCGTCTACCATGGTATCCGTCACCCGAAACGGGGTTCCCGGTCGCACCCATATTAGGACCCCACGCGCATACGCGGAGTAGCCTGTCGCATAAAGCTGCCCCCTCCAACGTCTGTAGAGACGTATAATTTCTGCCTGCGGTAGATGCGTTTCCTGGAGTAGCGCTATCTGTATGTGGTGGCGCTGCAAATATAAATATATTAAATATCGGCGCGCTGGATTATGGATGCCCCTTACATTCCAGGTTCCTATTTTAAGGGGCACCATGACTGTGGGATATCAGGGGTGCTATGGAGTTCGCCTGGCCGAAGGGTGAGAGGGGCCAACTGCAGGGGCACAGGGGCTGTTCTGAGATGGATTGTCTGGTACGTACTTGGTCTGCAGTTAACATATCTTTGCTGAAATAAGATGGCATATAGAACATTAAAAACATACAGAATAAAAAATACCATGAGAACAATTTTGCAACAGGCAATTGCCCAAACTGTCTATACAATAGCACACAACTAATGTCTGGGGGAGACTATGGTGCACAGCAACGTGGAAGTTATCCAAAGGGAAGCGTAATGCAGAGGGAAGAAAGGGGAAATTAGAAAAGGGTCGTCTTTTGCGGCTGATCCCATTCCTGGCCATATCCTGGTAAGATAGGGCTACCGCCTGTATATTATTTATAATATTCCCGTATATGAAGGGGCCAGTAGGAGGGGCCTATCAGTGTGTCTTAACCGTACCATGACTGTTGCGTCACCATAACCAGAATCAACAGAGTTGCACAGCATCTGAAAATTATACAGGCAGTTTTATACTTGCGTGTCCGGTGAGGTTATGCATCACTTGGACTGTCTGCAATAAAAGAGACTAACAAATGGAACACAGAATTTCAGGCAATGTCCTCCGAGGTCTGCGGGGTGACATGGGGCAGAGTACCGGATCCCGGAGAGGCAGATAGATTGTCCAAGAGGTCATCATCACTGGGCGGCCCATGCCGGTCAGAGTCCGAGTGTGAATTGGTGTCCAGCGAGTCCCCGATGTTTGCCACCGCTTGTATTGCTTCCAGTTGTCCACTCAGTA
Organism: Calotriton arnoldi; assembly: GCA_963921515.1. Taxonomy (NCBI): domain Eukaryota; kingdom Metazoa; phylum Chordata; class Amphibia; order Caudata; family Salamandridae; genus Calotriton; species Calotriton arnoldi. The sequence continues at coordinate 694,542 of CAWUFW010008452.1, read as the reverse complement.
TCAGTTCCGGCGCAGGGCCAGAAGCCTGTGATGTACGGGATTGTGTTAGCCGTTGTCGTCTTCGGCTCCTCCGCTGAGGGGTCTTTGGTGCTCGTTCCCCCCTCCCAGTTGTTCCTGCGTCGTGTCAAGCCATTCCTCAGCACTTTCTGGGGTAGTGAAAAAGTGAGTCTTGTCATGCGCTATGACTCGCAGTTTCGCCGGAAACAGCAGAGAATACTTTAGATCACATTGTCGCAATCTTCGCTTTACTGCAAGAAAAGAATGCCGCTGCTTCTGGACTTGAAAGGTGTAATCGGGAAATATCATGACCTTCTGGTTATCTACTCGTATCTCCTGTAATTTTCGAGTTTCTTGGAGGATGGTGTCTCTGTCCCGATAATTCAAGAGTCGGATCAGGAGCGGCCTTGGATTTGAGCCCGGTGGGGGGGGCTTAGCAGGGACTCTGTGTGCTCGCTCAACTACAAAATGTGGAGAGAGGGCACCTCCCGGCAGAAGTGACCGGAGCCAGTCTTCGACGTAGGTCACAGCAGTCCTTCCCTCTGTTCCCTCCGGAAGGCCCACTACGCACACGTTATTGCGTCGGGCCCTGCCTTCCGCATCCTCGGCTCTGTCCTCCAAGAATTCCACTCTGTTCTGAAGATCACGAATGGCCTTTTCCGCCACGGACACTCTCGGAGAGACCTCCGCCCGGTCCCCCTCGGTGGCAGTAGTGCGATCCGTGAGTTTCCGGTGATCTGCATGCAGCAGTGTGAGGTCGAGTCCACTTTATCTATTTTGCCCTCCAAGGAGTTGCGGATCTGATTCATTGTTTCTCCTAGTTTTTCAACGGCTGCCAGGACTGCATCAAGTTTGTGCGACATAGTGTCTACTGTCTCCACCCCCGCCATCTTGTCTGCTTGTGCCCGGGTCTGTGGAAGAGGGGCCGCCGTCCCCCCGGTTCCAACTTTCGTTCGGCCTCCTCTCGACATGGAGCCGCCAAAGTTGTATTCTTGACTGGGCTTGACACTTCCCGGTAGTTGCTAGAGCGGAGTCCAGAATCCGCGCCTGTCTTCCACGTCCGGTGAAGTTCAAGGGCGTCCGGGCGGTACTGGATTGCCTCACCAGTATTACCCGTGGCTATCCTGCGGTGCCCCCAGTGTAGTAATTTGCCAGAATAGGGCTGCCCGCCCTCAGCGAAGCACCGTGGACGAGATCAGCAGGGTGTACAACGGCAGCAAATACATGTCGCCGCAGGGCACCTCCCGTTAGTGCGCAGATTAAGGGCCCACCGTTAACGATCCTCCCACGCCTCGGATTACACACCACTCTTGGCTGTAGCAGCCCAACGAGGCCTTGCGAGTAGTTTCGTCCCCCAGCGGACTCCCCGGGGGGTCACTCAAGTTCCTACACCCCGACCCACAGGCGTTGGGGCGTGCAGGGCTTAGAATGCTGCCTCACAGTCTCGAAATGACTGGATCACTCACTTACTGCTGGGGCAATCCGGTCGCATCACACAACTCCTCCTTGGCTGTCTCACTGCAAAGGTTGAGCATTCACTGGCCTCACCTGGGCTCCGGCACCAGGCTCCCCGTCTCTATCTGCTCGGCGATTGTGTCAGGGGGCAGGCCAGCCCATGGTCACCACCGCATCAGCACTGACCCCCGCTGACCCGCAGTCGGCAGCGGCGTCCCCACAGCATCAATGCGTCCTCCCCAGGCTAGGCCCGAGAAGCAGGCCGGCTCCCAGCCGCGCGTGACACTCGCCGGCAATCACCTCCGTTCCCCACCCAACGGCCGCACAGGTCCCGGGGCTTCACCACCTTGCCGGCAATGGGCAGTCTTGGCCGGGTCTAGTCTCGCGCCCTCGGGCGCCGGCGTCTCCGGAGGCGAACAGAGCACACTCGCCAGTCAAGGCCCAGGAGACGGAGCCAGTCCCCGGGCTCTCGCACTTCTCAGCGCCCGGCCGCGCAGAGCCGCCCTCAGTTTGCCAGCAGTCAGGGAGGCCCGCACCGAGCGAGCACAGCCTCCGGCGTTCACAGCAGCTCTGTAGCGTCGGGGGCCCCCTCTAGAGCAGCGACAGTGCGTGGTAGCCCTTGGTCCTCTGTTATGCTTGGGATTATGTGGCCAGGATTGGGAGCCGGAGAAGGAGCCCTGCTACTGCACGGCTGCCTCCATTGCTGGCCAAGCCACGCACCCCAGGGTGGAAGAAAATTCATATTTGAATTTAACACCAGGACTTCAGTTTTATTTGGATTTATTTTATAGCCCCCAATTAATTCAAAATTACTAAATTCCTCAATACCACTTCCAAATTATAATTATTAGGCTTCAAATATAAGATAATGTCGTCCGCAAAGAGTTTTAGTTTGGCCATGTCCTGGATTGGGGCCTTAATTGCATCATTGTCGCGCATTCTAATAGCCAGAGGTTCTATAAAAAAGGTCAAAAGTAGGGGGGAAAGTGGGCATCCTTGTCTTGTCCCCCGCTTAATCTGTACTGCACCTGCCCGTTTCATATTAATCACCATAAATATTACGTAGCATTGCAATGACCGGGGGGGGGGGGGGGACCAAATTGGCGGAGTGCAAAAAACAGAGTATTCCAATTCACCAGATCAAATGCTTTCTCCGCATCGACCATCATTATACAGGCCGGGATAGAATTGGAGTTACAGTAATCCAGAGCCTGTATTAAAAATTCGGTATTAGCTACCATGGATCTCCCTACTGTAAAACCTGCCTGATCTTTATGAATTATTTCCTGTGCAGCCATTAAAAAACGCTGAGCCCACACCTTCATAAAAATCTTATAATCTGAGTTGAGGAGGCTAATAGGCCTGTATGAATTGACATCATTCGGGTTCTTGTCCTTTTTTAGGAAGCAAATAACGATTGCCTCTTTGAAGGCCGGAGGAACCTGGCCACCATTTTTAATATGATTAAAAAGTTTTTTCATATGTGGAATCAATTCTTTAAAAAAAGTCTTGTAAAATTCTATTGGGAACCCCACACGCCTTAGCCCCAGCCGTTGCTTTAATAGCTGCCCCAATCTCAGTGGTTTCAATCTCTGTTTTTAATTGGTCGATCCGAAAATCGGATAATCTTGGCATATCTACATTATCAAAATACTCGTGTATCATCCCTTCCCCCACCAGATACTCAGTGGTGTAAAGTTGCTGAAAGTGCTCTAAAAAAATCCACGGAATTTCTTCCCTATTGGTTACATCGAATCCGGTCTCAGGATCAGTAACCTTCAAAACCATGGATGCCTCCTGTTTAGTTTTTGTGGAACTGGCCAGCAATTTGCCGACCAGCTGACTGTCCTCATAAATCTTTTGTTGAAAAGTTCGAGAACTATTGATCTCTTCTAGGACAAAAAAGTCTCTCAAGGCCTTTCTAGCTTTCTCCAGTTGTTGTGGACATGACCGGGTTCTCTGGGCGTAAGCCCTCTCCACTGCCCCCTGTAATTCAGCTATTTTCGTCCGCCGGGCACTAGATGGGGCGGCCGAAAAGGAGATTATTTGCCCGCGGGCTGCAGCCTTGAAGCCCCCCCAGATCGCAAAGGGTTCGGCCGTTTCCGCATTAATCCTAAAAAATTCAGAGATCCATACTTTAAAATTCTCCACCCATTCTCGATCCTGGAAAAGGAGGCGAGCCATCTGCCACCTGGATCGCTCTCCTCTCCCCGCGTCGAGCATGAGCTCAAGCCCTACATATGCGTGATCCGAGAAAGGGTTGGTCCCGATATCTGCCCTTGAGATAAGAAGGGATCTAGATGTTAGGAAAAAAATCTACTCGGGAAGCGGTCTGATAGCGGTGTGAGTGACAGGTAAAAGTATTCTTATCCACATTAATAATCCGCCAAGGATCTATTAATTGATACTCATGTCTCATAACCTCAAAAAAAAAAATCGTATTTGGTTTCAATTGTTTTTTATTTATATTTGAGGTGTCTTTCTTTAAATCCTGTATATAATTAAAATCACCACCGATGATAATTTGACCAGGGGCCCCCCTTAGAAGTTCTTTAATCTTAACCAGACCTGAGGCATCGTCCGAGACTGGGCCATAGTAAATTATAAAATTTAGGATCCTCCCCTTCAACTTTGATACTACCCAAAGCCATCTCCCCTGTGGATCGCGTTGAATTTGTTCAAATTCCTAAGGCAGATTCTTAGAAAAATAAATAGCAACCCCTCTCATGGCCAGGCCTGAGGATGCAAAAAACGTGTCTGAAAAAGCCCGAGGTACATATAATTTAGGTGAATTAGTTTTTAGATGCGTTTCTTGGAAAAATATGACATGGGGATTAAATGAGGTAAGCCATCTAATAAGCCCGCCATATTTATGCTTGTTAAGCATTCCGTTAGCATTAACTGACAGAATCTTACATTTACTAGCCATTACTATTTCTTACATAAACTTCTTGGTAGCTAAAAGAAGGAACTTGTAAATACCACTGACTGCTCTGTTTTGCTATTACTCTTTTTCCTATGGCGAACATTCTCAACATGCCCCTGCAACTGCTCATTTTACTGCTGTATTCCCCCCTACCCAACTCCCCCCGAATCCCTAAAAATCCACCCAAGAAATGTAGAGGTCCCCACACGCCCCGCTACCCAAATCTCTTCCTCCCTGCTTATGGCTCGGGTGCCCTGATCCTGCACCTTTGGTGACCTACCCCCCCTCCCACACAGAGGAAGACCCCAGTAGACAAAATTCCAACATTAATCATTTCGAATCAAGACAACTTCATCTTAAAACAGTGATCTCTCTCAAAAGCTCCTGAGCTTCCTCTACCCGCGAGAGCATATGAAATTTTCCTTTAACGAGAACTCTTAACTTTGACTGCTGGGCAATGGATGCCTGTGCCCCCTGAGCTTTAAATAAGAACAACAATTTTACAAATTCTTTTCGTCTACGCGCCGCCCCTGCTGACATATCTGAAAAAATCCGACATTTAGTCCCCTCGTCGATGGTAAACTGTTTTTGCTGAATTGCTCTCTTTAATTCTATAATCAGCAAAGTTAATTAAAATGGTGGGAGGGTACTTAGAATTTGGGATGGGGTGGGCGGGAACACGATGGGCCCTGGTTAATGTTAGATCCCCAGAAAAGTCCGGCAGCACTTTTTGTTTAATGAATGTTTCAACCCAGCGAAGGGTATTGGTGCACTCCTTCCCCTCAGGAACTCCCACTAAACGAAGATTCGAGCGGCGTGAGTGATTTTCTAGTTCTTCCAGTTTGGTCTCCAGGGCGATCTTGTCTGCCATCACTTCACTAATTTTCTGGATTGTGTGGCTCATCTGGTCCTCCAAGTGAGCTATCTAGACTCTGCTTCTTCAAGCCTAGCGGGCATACCTGAGATAGATTCTTCAATTTTTTCCAGCCTATGATGAAGAACGGCTGTCTCATGTGCCTGGGACTTTTTCATCTCCCTGATCTCTTCCAGTATGAGATTAAGCAACGTTTTCATTTCCATCTGTTGCAAGTTGGCCCTGGAAGAATTTTCTTGCAGAGTATTGGGGATCTGACTTGAGAATTCCAGGCCCTTCTCCATCGATGCGCCAGTTATTTCCTGGAGTTGCTGCCCACTCTCTAACTGTAGTTTAAGGGTGTTTTCTACAGTAGAAGAATGCTCAAGGAACCGATGCTGCTCAGCTAAAGCGCATGAATTATCCAGACAAGGGGATGAGATTCCCACCTCTACTGGGATGGTGGCCGGGAGTATCAAGGCTGAAGATGGAGCTTCGTGGGATGGTGAAATATGCAGCCTTTCGAGGGAATTAATTGTTGTGTCTTCCTCTGGGGTAGCAGACGGAGCTGGGCTTACATATGATGGACTTCGGGACACAGATGGCTGAATACTCTTTTTGGCGAACAATGGGAAATCTTTGTGATTCACTACCTTGTTACGCCCCGGGGTGGATTCAACAGTCTGGCCCTTCTTTGCCCCATGGAAGTCATCGATTATGGGGATGGGGTCCTCACCCCCCTGGCAGATGTTCAGAATGCTCGGGTTGTGACTCAAACTGCTCTTCTGTAGAGCTTTCAAAACTGGAATTTAGTTCCAAACGATTTGTAGCGCCTGAGGTCTTTGCCACAGATGAAGCCCCCTGAGCTTGAACTAGGCGTTTCTTTGCTTTCATTCCAGTTGTAGCCTCAACCCTAGCTACCGCATTAACTTGTTTTAGGTGTCTTCCCATCTTTGTTCCTTCTCTCTTTTCTCCCTTTGGTAACCTTTAATGTCCTCAAGTTTTTCAAACTGTCTGTAAAATTTCCACTTCACCGATTTAACCTGCTTGCCAATTTCTCCAGGTTTAACAAGCGGCAAAACACCAGTCTTGATCACCACCCTGCCCTCCTTACAGCTCCTCTGCTGCTGCAACTACTACCAAACGTCGCGCTTAGCTCCTTTAAAGTCTGCCCCCCGGGCGTCAATCTTAATGAGTTGGCTATGGCGCTGGTATTTTAAATCGAGACTTCTGCCTCAGAAGACCCCCCCGGGCGCACAAACAGCCAGGCTTCAAAACCGGGCTCCAGAGCTCATTTTCGCGCTCTTACCCATCAAGCGCTGCAGCCTTTCAATTTCTACCTCCGCTGTTATCAGCCTTCCGCGGGATTTAAATTGATCCCCTTTTCAACTGAGGCATCCGTTTTTTCGAGTTGGGCACTCCACGTCCCTGCTCGTTTATTACTGCTAATTCGCAAGCTCAGCTCTCGGAGCTTCCGTTCTCATCACAGCATGTCGCGGCTCTCGGCTCCGCGTTTCTCAGACGAACGCCATTCGAATCTCCACTGCGGTCTTCGCTCCAGTGGGCGGGGCCACGATCACCTGGGCTACAGAGAGGCGGGGATCTCCATAGCCAGACCTAGTGGTGCCACTTTGGTGAAGAGATATTCATGTTCCAAAATATACTTAGGGGTTTCTCAGTTTACTCGAGGATCAAGTGGCTCGGGGGTCAGATTTTTTATCACAATTAGGGAAGCTCATTCATTCGCCCTAAAAACTGGGTTTCCTCAGGAAATTAGTCCTAGCTCTGGCCAGTATTTTTGTCTAACACTCCATGCGGTGGGCAGGGTTGAGACGGAATGATCTTGAACCCTAAGCTGTAGTCCCGAAAGTAAACCTTTATAAGATGTGTACCCTTATGATGTGTGCTCTAAAGTGAACACCATCCTCATCATCAGCATCAAATACTCTTTATTCGGTTTCAAAGTGACCATAAAATACACGATTTTTTATTTATTTCATAATTAGCATCACAACACACCAAGCCATTTCCAAACAATATTGTACAGCTAAAAATTTAATTAAAATTCGTTAAAACATAAAATCCAAGAAAAATTAAGTAAAGTTTAAATGTACTTTTATAGAACGTTAAAAGCCCAGAGGTGTCTTGGCGCTAGCGAACTCAGTGCTGTAACAATAGCCCCCGAGCTCCAGGGAGCTCCCTACGGCCTGTGCATAGGCGGCGGGCCCCTAGCCTGAGAGCTCCTGACTGGGTCTCCATGTACTTTGCAGGGGGGACCCCTCATGTTTTGTTACTCCACTGAGCAAACTGTCAGAAGCAGGAGAGCACTATGCCAGCTAATTAGCAAATAGCCAGGTTTTAAGCCCTTTCCCAAAGAGGAACAAGTTAGACTGAGTTTTTAAAGCATGAACAATTCATTCAACAATAAAATCAATAGTAGCCTCCCAGCGTGAATGTATTATGTGCAATATATAAACGAGCAAATATGGACAATAGAGATCCTATCACAGTGTATTTCTGATTTTGACTGCATACTGAATGAACAGAATTAGCACAAAAATAAAGTGCCAAATGGTGTTGGGAAAACAGGAATCACAAGGCCAGACAGCAAGATTAGAAGAGTAAAGGCCAGGTTCAGGGAAAGCATTCATCAGATTTACAGTGAGCACAATTTCCTTTCATGATGCATTAACTACAGCAAAGATTCATTCAAAATAAAATTGGTTTGCAACAGTGAATAAAATATTATAAAATCAGCACACAGAAAAATAGTTGAATGCTTTCTCAAACAGAATTCAAATTAAGTGTGGAGATCGCATTGCTTTTATCCCCAGAACTACAAATAAAAAGTGGTTATTACAATTTTATTTGCTAGAGCTACCTAATCGTGAGAGGAGAATGGACCAAATGAAGCATCTGTGATAATCCATTCATTTTAATTACGTTTGCTTTCCTACAAAAAGAGCGATTTAATATCACTCATCTGAAAATATTATTTTTTATAGAGGCAATAACTATCATTTGCAATATCACAGCAATGATCTGACTGAATAATTTCCGTCTCACGCTTTTGGGAGCATTCGTTCCTAAACAGATAGGCATAATAAGCTTCAGAAATTCAATCTAGGCACCTGCAAGTTGTCTGTGTCTCATTAGTTTTAATCATACAGCATTATTTGCTGAAGAGTACTTTGGAAAAAAAGCGTAGAGTAGGAGGCAAATAATTGCTAAAAATATATTTTTAACAAAAACGGGTCTTCACTGTCTCCTAGATGTCCTGTTTAAATTAGGAGGTATGGTAAATGTTGGCTCTGTGCAAACATTCTGAGGGTTTCTTGGGAGTATCTGGAATAACATCCTCCACTCCCCATCACATTTTTAGTAGAAAAATACATTCTTGTCTCTAAATTCATACATTAGTAACATTGATCATGTTTCCCACTATTTTTAGAAAATCAAAAATTCCGCTCAAAACTGTCAATTTTAAAATAAGAAAATCTGAAAATTTGCGTCTGAATATTTTGTGGGCAAAAATCACAATAAAAGGTACAGATCAGCTCACAGGCAATATAACAGCATGGGAAGAATTTGACCCCGTTGTGCCAATTCTAGATGCAGGTAAACATTGCTGCAATAGGTGGCTACCAATACACACCAATGCTGGATTTCTTTTAGCGCCATTAATGCTAATCTTATACGTTGGCTAATGCATTTTTGGCATGCATCAGCAGATGGATGCTACCGTTCATGGTTCAGTAACACTATCCAAGTCTGGTGCTAGGGCCTCTAAAGTCCTTCCTGAGGCAAGCCACAGTTAAACACCACCTTCATCTTCAAAGGGAAGCCAGTGTCCCCTCGGATTATGGCCTTACCTAAATTTATCGAAGGTCTCAGCTTTATTTCAACGGTAACTGGTCTGCTCAAGCAAATTCTGGTATAAACACTTCAAAGCCTTGATTGCCTCCGAATATTCACCAGAGTGGATTTATAAGGTGCAGACTTTCTCTTCAACCTGGCCAATCTCTGCATCTTATTTGTTAAGACCCCTATTGATTTTAACTAATTTTGTGTCAATTGTGGAATGGACTATTTAATGGTTGGATGCAAGACCTCTGACCTCCTGGTCAGGGAAACTGCTCTCCCCTCACGCAGCTTGCGTCTCTGCCCCAACACGTCTCTGGTTCAGGTAGGTGTTCGAGACCCTCCTCCACCCGCAGGCTGCTGCCTGCGCCTCATCCCTGTTGGTCCAGTGGGAGAGCCTTGCTCTTCTGCTGGTCCGCTCTGCCAGCCTTCCTGTTTTCTCTGTTTTTGTCTATTTGTGCCTTTTTTTGTCTATTTGTGCCTCTCTGGTCTATTTGTGCCTTTTTTGTCTATTTGTGCCTTTTTTGTCTATTTGTGCCTTTTTTTGTTTATTTGTGCCTTTTTTGTCTACTTGTGCATCTTTTGTCTATTTGTGCCGTTTTCCTGTTTGCTGCTTCCACTGTTTTGTTTTTTGTATTCCCGTTGCCTTTCTCACTCCCTTTCCCGCCGCTGCTTCTTCCAACGGCCCCTCCCCCACTGCGTGTTCCTGCTCCCAGCTGCTCGCTCTCCCCCGACCCCTACTTAATGGCAGCCGCTATGCGGCCACGCAGCAGGCGCGTGCAGCGGGCGCGCCACTGGTGCGTCAAAGGCAAGCCTGTCTGCGCACGTCCGCGACCCGACCACGACCAGTGCCAGGGACCCTGGTCCTCCAACCCCCCGCCGCTTCGACCTAGCAACCTTCCAAGCACTCAACCCTGGACACAACAACAACTGCCAGCTCTCGACGCTGAGCAGCACTCAAGCCCCGTTCTCCTGCCGACACTGCCGCTGCACCTTCACACACCTCCGGACCCCGACAGCTACCACCAACCCACTGGACGCCAGCGCACCCAAATCCCTGAGCTGCATCCTCCTCAACGTACGCTCCCTACACAGACACACAGTAGAAATCTGGGACCTCCTCAACACCCTCTCGCCCGACGTCACCTTCCTCACAGAGACCTGGATCAATGCCAGCTCCGCACACGACATTGCAACCGCCATGCCCGACGGGTACAAGATCCAGAGGAAAGACCACCCCAACCACCCTGGAGGAGACCTTGCCATCGTCCACAAATGCTCCCTCTGACTGACAACCTCCATCTTGAACGACTCCTTGCCCCCTAATGAACACATCCACTTCAAGATCCAGGTCAACCCCAAAACAACTTTATGCGTAACTCTCGCCTACAGACCTCCCGGGCCCCACGCCCCGTTGACCAACACCATCGCAGACCACATCGCACCCCAAGCCCTCGCCTCCACGGACAACGTACTGCTCGGAGACCTGAATGTCCAACTTGACAACCTCAGCGACCCCAACTCCACCACCCTACTAGACAACCTCATCAACATCAAACTGAAGCAACTCGTCACCACCCCCACCCACAAGGCGGGACACAACCTCAACCCCATCTTCGCTGGAGGAATCAACATCTGCTTCAGCTACACCACGCGACCCCTCTGGACGGACCACTCCTGCGTCCACTTCTCGAAACCCACCGCACACAAGCCAACGCCACGCCTCCACGCAGAAAATGGAGCAAGATCACCGAAGAGCACCTAGCCGCACTCCTCCCCCCACCATGACCGACGCCAACTCTGCAGCCAACGAACTCCACAAATGGATCGTTGGCTGCACCAACATCCTCATACCCCTCCACAACACCAACAGACAACACATCACAAAAGCCACCTGGTTCACCACGAACCTCCAAGAATCCAAGCGCTCACGCCGACGACTCGAGAAAGCATGGAGGAACAGCAAAACGCCGGAAGCACGCACTGCCCACAGGACCGCCGCTACAGCACTCCACCAACTCATCAGATCTATGAAGAGGAACTTCACCCAGGACAGAATCCTCTCCAACTCCCGCAACTCCAAGGAATTCTTCAACATCATACAAGAATTCACCAGACCCCCCAGTGAAACCGCTGACATCCCCCCCCTCCCAGGACCTCTGCAACAAACTCAACTCCTTCTTTCACCACAAGATCAGAGCACTTTACAAAAACTTCGACGAACACGACCAAGGCACCAACTCAGCACCTTCCACCAGCAACACCACTCAGCCGACCATCCTCGCCTGGACCCCTGTCACAACAGAAGACACCGCAAAGACCATGAGGAGCATACACTCCGGAGCTCCCACTGACCCCTGCCCGTCGCTTATCTTCCACAGGGCCACCTCTGCCATCACACCAGAACTACGATGGACAATCTACTGCACCCTCGAAACAGGCACGTTCCCTAACGACTGGAAACGCGCAGAAGTCAAACTCCTCCTCAAGAAGCCCTCCGCAGACCCAACGGACCTCAAGAACTACAGACCCATCTGTCTCCTCCCCTTTGCCGCCAAAGTCACAGAGAAGATAGTCAACATCCAGCTAACGAACGTCATAGAAACCAACGACATCCTCGACAAATCTCAATCCGGCTTCCGCAGCAACCATAGCACCGAGACCGCCCTCCTAGCCACCATGGACGACATCTGCACACTCCTCGACCAAGGCCACACTGCAGCCCTCATTCTACTAGACCTCTCAGCAGCCTTCGACACCGTCTCCCACTGCACACTAGCCACCAGGCTCCAGGATGCTGGCATACAGGGAACTGCCCTACACTGGATCTGCTCCTTCCTCGCCAGCCGACCTCAAAGAATAAGACTCCCGCCCTTCCTCTCCAAACCCACAGAAATCAGATGCGGAGTACCCGCAAGGATCCTCCCTCAGCCCCACGCTCTTCAACATCTACATGGCCCCCTCGCAACCATCGTCAGAAAACACGCACTCAGCATAGTATCCTACGCCAAAGACACCCAGCTCATCCTCTTCCTCACCAAGGATCCCGACTTCCAGGAAGGAATGAAGGACGTCGCATCTTGGATGAGCAGCAGCGCCCTGAAGCTCAACTCAGAGAAAACGGAAGACCTCATCCTCGGATCCACCCCCTCCGCATGGGACGACACCTGGTGACACCCCGCCTTCGGCATCCCTCCCACACCCACATACCACACCCGAAACCTCAGCATCATACTTGACTCCTCCCTCACCGTGAACCGACAGATCAACGACGTATCCTCCACATGCTTCAACACCCTCCGCAAGACCTTCAAATGGATCCCCCCCCGAATCCAGGAAGACCGTCACCCACGCCCTCATCACCAGCAGGCTGGACTACGGAAATGCCCTCTACGCTGGAATCAACAGATCTCTACTCCACAAACTCCAGACCGTCCAGAACGCCGCAGCCAGACTCGTCCTCAGCAGCCCACGACAAGACCACATCACCCAAGCCAGCACACAGAGTTGGGTTACAACACCAAAGCCATGGAGTCCGCCGAGGAAGGCACTCAAGCAGCAGAGCAAGCTATTGATAAAGGATGGAAGGGATGGCATTGCCCCGTGCTTGAAGAATCCAAAGCGGAAATGAAGGCTATTGCCACCTAGAAAGTATATTACCGCTGAACTGAGTTCCCTGTTCTGGTTGCTGCTACCGGCCCCTTGGCCCTACCACGCACTTTGCACTTTTTCGCTGGTCCCTGGAGGGGCTTTAAACTGCACACAGCGGTCCCGCAGCGCGGGAGACCGCTGAACTGAGTTCCCTGTTCTGGTTGCTGCTACCGGCCCCTTGGCCCTACCACGCACTTTGCACTTTTTCGCTGGTCCCTGGAGGGGCTTTAACTGCACACAGCGGTCCCGCAGCGCGGGAGACCGCTGAACTGAGTTCCCTGTTCTGGTTGCTGCTACCGGCCCCTTGGCCCTACCACGCACTTTGCACTTTTTCGCTGGTCCCTGGAGGGGCTTTAAACTGCACACAGCGGTCCCGCAGCGCGGGAGACCGCTGAACTGAGTTCCCTGTTCTGGTTGCTGCTACCGGCCCCTTGGCCCTACCACGCACTTTGCACTTTTTCGCTGGTCCCTGGAGGGGCTTTAAACTGCACACAGCGGTCCCGCAGCGCGGAGACCGCTGAACTGAGTTCCCTGTTCTGGTTGCTGCTACCGGCCCCTTGGCCCTACCACGCACTTTGCACTTTTTCGCTGGTCCCTGGAGGGGCTTTAACTGCACACAGCGGTCCCGCAGCGCGGGAGACCGCTGAACTGAGTTCCCTGTTCTGGTTGCTGCTACCGGCCCCTTGGCCCTACCACGCACTTTGCACTTTTTCGCTGGTCCCTGGAGGGGCTTTAAACTGCACACAGCGGTCCCGCAACGCGGGACGCGCGCGGGGCGTGCCCGGGCGAAGACCGGGCCAAGACGGGCCCGTCTACGCCCGTCAAAGACCGGAAGAGACTGGACTGGGCCACGTCCCTGAAATTTGGTTGCAAAAGGGTTTGTGGTTCATTCTGTGTTTAGGTGTTAGAGGATAGGGTTTTCTATTGGGGGTTACTGATAAAGTATTCATATTGTATAATGAATAGACGTGATGGGAGGGGGAAAGGGGCTCAGGTTGCCGGGGTTACTGGAAGTGGGTCTATTGCAGGAACATTGGATAAATTTTTATTAAGAGCTACTTCTGTCCTTGAACACGAGATTGTCATGGCGGAGCGGCGTCTATCCCTGGAACCTATAAGTAAAGGGCCCACTACGGGGTTTTTAGATTTTGATATAGATGGTGTAGGATCCCTCGATTGTGGCCCTCTCCCGGTAACTGGGTCGCTAACTAATAGCTTATGTAACCCAAGTAGTGCTGTACTGGAGGTAAATCCGATATGTAATCTAGAATGCTCTCTTAATAAGGTATTGAAGCCACCTATAACAGTTGGTCCTGATATAGCTCCCGTGTCTGACCCAATTCCCATCTCTGTGGTGAAAAGGAAGAGGGGGAGGGCCCACAAAGACCAAACCCTGCTAAAATTGCGAAACAGTCCAAAAAGGGAAGGGAAGGTTTAAGTAAAGGTAAAGGTGTAGTAGAACAGGCAAAAATTCGAAATGTCGATACCCCTCCTACTGTAAGCCTATCTCAGGATGAAGCCACATGGCAGAGGCTAGAAGCTTTGATACTAACTATATTAAATCCGCTTACTATGAGATTGGTTTATATTGAAGATAGGCTTAAGGGTCTTGAGTTGCAATCAAAAACTAATTTTCGGATTCTAGAAGCTCATATAACTAACAGTAAGCCTCCCTACCCCCTAATTAGTAATCTAGAGAGTATTGAAAGGATACTTGTTTCTAAACCTAATCCTAATCCTATATTGTCTGAAAAGATGAGCAACGGTGTCGAAGTGATACCTGTTGTTAATCCTATATTGTCTGAAAAGAGGTCCCAGGGGGAGGGCCCTGGACCTGTTGTTATAAGTTGGGTACCAGCACATGATACCAATCGAGCTAAGAGCATGGAACCTACCTCCCTGGGGGTACCTCAGGAGAATTTGCACAAGACCTTATGAGCCCAACTGGGCCCAATAAAAACAATAATAGGGTAGAGGCAAATAATCATGTTTCATTGGTTGCTAATGTTGGAAATGACCTGACAGGGTTAGGTATATTACCATCTAGGATAGGCTCTACGGGCGTAATCAGGAAGACGGCTGCGGTATTTAGAGATGGGAAAGGTATGGAGAAATGGAGTAGGCCATTACAATTGCCTCCGGCAGCTGCCCCTCTGGTAGTGGTGCTGGGAAATGTGCCATCACTAAGGGAGGGCCAAGTTGAATCAACTGTCCAATTGATGCATAAAGCTATGTTTTGGCTGGATCAGAGTCTGAGGGGGCTGGCGCTTGGGATAGGATAGACAAAAACCATCTTATTATGGCAAGGAGAGTTACCTGGATAGGGACAATGGGGAAAGAACTTGATGGGGATTGTGTGGTATTAAATTTTAATAATGAATTTATTGTCAAACACCTACTGGAGTCGTTGGGTAGTTTTTCTAACAACTTTGTAACTAAGATCATAGTTCTACCCTTGGCCTTTTTTTATAGGCCATTATTCCCTAAAGTGTTGGGACCATTACAGTTACGTTTGAGTCCAAGGGCACAGGCTTGGGGGATTCTAGTTGTTTACCCAGGGTCTATAACCCTGGATGTGTGAATAGATTTGCCCCCTTTCCGGCTTGGACGCGTGCGACTGACAACCACAGCCCGTTCAAACTCTTATTGACAAGGTCTACCCTTTAATAAATCCCTCAAGAGTAGAATGGCTGCACCCAGAACCCATAAATCTAGGGGAGATAATAGAGAGTATGCCACAACCAGTTTATTTATCAAAGGATGACTTAGATCTCCTGGATAGGGCATCCAATGAACAGGACACGAATATGATGGGTAAGGATCAAACATTGTGCGGTAAACCCCAGGTTGTGGATTTGAAGGGAACATTACTATCCTGGAATATTGCAGGACTAGGATCCAAACTGGGTTGCCCAGATTGGCATAGTTTTATTGAAGCTTTGATATCTGCCTCTTTCAGGAGACTTGGGCAGAAAGCCCTCTTTTTGTTTAGGTTATTTAAATTCCTTTATCCCAGCATCAAAAGGACCAAAGGGGAGACCGTCTGGGGGTCTGATAATATGGGTAAAGCAGAACCTAGGACTGGATGTAAAAGATATACCGACAGTTAATAAGGATATCCAGTGGGTGCAACTGTCTAGAGGGAAAAAGGTAATATTGAATTTATTTAACATTTATATACGTGGTACCAGGGGGAAAAGGTCAGGTGTTCTTACCGCCCTAGATACCATTTTAGAGGATAGTAGAATGACTTCGAATATTGTGATAGGGGAGACCTGAATGTGACGTTTGAGCCCCTTTTGTGGGAGGAAGGTAATTTCGTGGAAGAGGAAGATATTAAGTGGGATATACCGAGACTTGAGCTTGAACCAATAAAAAGATGGACTGAAGTAGTGATACAAATTAACACCATTTGTATAGAGAAGGGCCTACGGGCTGTAAATGGCCGTACGCCATCAGATAAAACAGGAACTAATACCTACGATAATGGATATAGCAGTAGCAGGATAGATTATGTGTTGGTAAGTTTGACGCTATGGGGTAGGATAAAGGATATGCGGGTTCAGGTTAGAATGGAAAGTGATCACAATCCGTTATGCTTGGACTGGGACCTATTAGAGTCCAAGACTGGGCACAAAACAAATGTGATGTATGCTACCGCAGAGGTTGTTCAGTCGAACGATATGAGGCGCCTTAAGTGGGCGAGTATATCAAAGCTACCTGATGTACTAGATAGCATTGGTAAAGAGCTGGCTTGTGCCCTCCAGAAGTTGAGGGTGTGTGCTGAGAACCAGGGGGCGCCCGATGATTCTACCAATATACATGCCATTTTTTTTAACCATCTACGATCTTATTTTATTAAGGGAGGTAATGCTAGTAAGGCACCTACCCAAAAATTCATAAATGGTATAATAAAAACTGTAAAGAGGCACGTGTAGCAGTAGGTAGGGCCATAAAAGCGGGTGCTTTGTTGTCAGTTCAAGAAGCAAGAGCTAGTTATCGTATAGCAATAGCTAAGGCAAAAAGACCTGGGATAACAGTCGTTGGGAGGAACTCCGGGTCGCTTGTGCAGGGAGAAATACTAAACAGTTCTGGGATGTCTACAAATGGGGCAGTGGGGGACGTGCTGCAGCACCCTCGAATTATGTTGCCCAGCAAGAGTGGGTTAACTATTTTAAGCCCCAGTATGCTGTTGAAGTGAGAGACTCAGATTGTAGTTTTACTAAATGTTTTTTAAGGAGATATATTTTACTATGCAAGATGTAAAGCAAGTGCTCAAAGCTATCCAAATTGGTAAGGCATCGGGCCCAGACTGCATCCCGGGGGATGTATTCCATTATGATATTGAGAGCTGGGGTATGTATTTTTACCTGCTAACAAACTCTATAGCCCGGGGTGCTGCTGTTCCAACTTCCTGGGCCGAGGCTGAAATTATTCCCGTTTTTAAGAAAGGGGATAGAGCGCGTCCAGGTAATTACAGACCAATAAGTTTGATAGATGCTGCTCAAAAAATTATGGGTAGGTTGGTCCTAAACAAAATACAGTGCTGGATTGATGAATTTAGTATTTTATCCTCTTTTCAAGCTGGATTTAGATCCTCCACCAGCACAATTGATCAGGTATTTAGATTCACCTTACTTTTTGGAAGACAGTTGTGCTGGGTAAAGGAAGTCTGTATGCGGTCTTTGTCGACCTCCGATCGGCATTTGACCTCGTACCGCGTGGAAAACTTTGGCAGGTGCTGCAGGAGATGGGCCTACCCCTAGACCTATTGACCTTAGTGGCCCGGTTACATGAGACTAATTCTGCCAAGATTAGGTGGGGTAAGCAGGGAGAGCTCACAGAACCCTTCCCAGTTGAAAGGGGGTGCGGCAGGGTTGTGTGATGGCCCCAACACTATTTAGTCTATATATTGACGGGATAGTGGATTTCATGCTGGCGACTCCAACTGATGCCCCCACTCTAGCAGGAGTAAAAGTGCCGATATTAATGTTTGCGGATGACACATTGATCATTTCCAAGACACCAAGCGGACTCAAAAGAGCACTTACCATCTTTGAGGAGTTCTGCTCAAGGCGTGGCTTGGAGGTCAATGTGTCAAAGACAAAGATGATGGTTTTTAATCCGCATAGGGTTTTTAGGGGTGGTATAAATATGAGTAATCTCCTACTAGAGCAAGTCAAGGAATTTACCTATTTGGGAGTGATCATTCAGGAAGGGTTAAAATGGGCGCACCAACTTGATATCTCAACCCTAAAACATCGGCAATTAACAGGAGCACTCCAAAGAGAATTCAATTCCTCCTTTCACAAGCCAATAAGTCCAGTGCTAGAAATATATAATATGAAGGTAATGGGCTCTGCATTGTATGGTGCTGAGCTCTGGGGATATGAGGACTTATCTAAACTCTCAATCTCCGAAAACAAGTTTTTTAGGCACATTACTCGACTGCCGCAAAGTACACCTACATATCCACTGTTGTATGATCTGGGGAGGAAGCCTATAGCACATCTAGCAAAAATTCGCCCTCTTTTGTATTGGCGCAGGCTGTGGTCCACCCCAGAACTAGCAGATTATGCAGCTGGATTTTTAGACGTAATTAAGGCAGACACGCAGCACCAGATAAAATGGCTCAGGGAGTTAAAACGATCTCTGGTGGAACTTGGCATGAGCCATTTATGGGAGGACCCGAAAAATAATGTTTTCCCACCCAAAAAGATTTTAAAGGCTAAATACTGGGAAAAGGTCCTTAACTGTACGGAAGCCAGGTTTGATTCCTCATCCCTAACGGGATTTTTTCTAGAGCATAAACCAATGCCGAAGTTTGAATATTATTGGGACTGCATTCTTAAACCCCTAGAGCGGAAACTGTATTTTCAGTTCAGGATAGGTACTTTACCTATAAGAGTTTTCACAAACAAGTGGTCTAATGCACATAGTGAGTTGTGCCCAGTTTGTATGATTAAAAAGGAAACAATGGGCCATTTTTTGTTTGAATGTGCAGGTTACCATGCCCCACGCTCGGGCCTGGCTGCGCCCTATATGCAAGTTATTGGGAATAAGAGGTGCGAACCAAGCAGTCAGAATATTAAGAAGTGATACAAAGGAAGCAATAACCATAGCAATGGCTAAATTCCTGGGGTGGGCTTGGATAATCAGGGCTTGTTCGCAAACGAAAATTTGATGTGTGATTTTAGAAGGCTTAGTAAAAGATACTGAATTGATAGGCAGGACGGGTGTATCGTATAGTTTTACTGTGGGGGTAAACAAGATTACTATGAATTTAAAGCCGGTTGTTACTAAAGCTTGTATTTTGGTAAATATTTTAATAATGGTAGTTTTTAAAGTCAGGGAAATGTTTTGGGTCTCGAAACTTATAGTATGTTTAGCGTGAGGTTCTTTTCGACATATATTGACGAAATGTCAAGAACTAAAATTGTAATTAACGTTTTTATGGTATTTTATGCATTATCTAATGGTGTTTTATTGTTTCTAATGTTTTGTGTATAACTGTGTGCTTTTATGACTGAAAACGTCGAATAAAGCTATTTGATGATGATGACATCACCCAAGCACCTACGAGACCTCCACTGCCTCCCCGTCGAAAAAAGAGTGACCTTCAAGCTGCTCACACACGCCTACAAAGCCCTCCACAACACCGGACCCCAATACTTCAACGAAAGAATCTCCTTCTACGCCCCCAAGAGAAACCTCCACTCCGCTGACCTAGCCTTGGCCGAAATCCCCCGCATCCACAGAGCCAGAATGGGAGGCAGCTCCTTCTCCTACATTGTGGCCAAGACCTGGAACGAACTCCCCCTCAGCATTAGACGAAACCCTACACTGCAAGCATTCAGGAAGAGCCTCGAGACTTGGCTCTTCGGATGAATGGAGCTGCCCGAAACCCCCCTCCCCCCAGCGCCTTGGGCGAGTAGTGCACTCTACAAATCCCCTGATTGATTGATGCAAAGAAAACCCATTCCTCCTCAATCTCTATTCTGCTTCTTCGGACCTGGAGGCATTTCAGTCCAATAGCTCGTTCTCGCATCTGTCTATACCCGATTCTGTACTGTCCCTTTAAGATGCCTCTAGATGCAGCCCACCTTGTGCTGTCTCTACCAAGCTGCCAGTCACAGCGATGCTGTCAAACGTTTCTGCTTACAAAATTCCCTTAGCATAATTTTCTATCACCCATAATTTAATTTACTCTACTATTATCACTTCCAGGGTTTCTCATTGTTTACTAATAAATATTTTGTCTTAAAATGCTTCAACTACTCCCATCTGTGCTATAATTTCTCTCTGACATCGCTGAAAAGCAAGTGCGTTTCAGTTGTACTTTAAAAAAATCTAATTTATTTTTCTATTCAAAGATTGACAGACACACGTCACACACTCCATGGAAAATCTAGTCCTCATCCTGGACGTTGGTAGCTCTGCCAGACAGATGCATATAAGCGGAGGCTTATTATGCACTTTGCAATTCACAGTCTCTGGAGGAAATCAGAGAATACAGGCAGAAGCTACTGCAGATGCCGCAAGCAGGTCCAGTTTCCCTACTGTAAGCAGACTGTAGCGAGCAAGTACTGCCATGCACTGTGGAACCCAGAGGTCCATCTCTCAGAGGAACTCATTCATGAGTGGCGCGCGGAATCTGTAAACCTAAACTAATCAGCCCATGAAGGCAATCATTAGGAAAGAACCAGTACAGCGGGAGCTACCGAAGGACATGTTTGTTTCATGCGGCTTAACCCTTCTGTACATTCACTGAAGAATCCACGAAATGAGGCATATCCAAGGCTTAAGGGGAAATCCTGGGAAGAGAATAAGGAACAACTTAAATATGTTCCCTAAAAGGGGATCTTCGGAGGACTTGGTTTACCACAAATACATACCATCTAGCGCGAGATCGGACGATGCTGCATACCGTTTACAAGTCACAGGCTTAAGGCACAACATTTGAACATGGTGTCATTTGTACACTGAGCTGACGTCTCATCACAATCTGTAATATGAATACTCCAAAATGTTTTCCTGTGTACCTGATACTCTGCATGGCAACTTAAGTGGCCGATTTGTTCAAACCGTACTTTGCCCAATGTATGCACTACTGCTGCCTTGTACCGAGGGCTGTGTGTAAACCAACATCCTGCTTTATATGGATCTCTACATGTATTGTACCCATGTCACTGCCTGCACGCTTAATGCCAATGTGTATACTGCACTTATGTCCTTTATGGCACTATGTCAATCAACGCTCTGTTGCATATAAGCTCTACATGTAATATACTACCACTGTACAGCACTACGACGCCCATGAGGCCTGATTCACACTTTCGAAAACTATTCAAATAAATAGAGGAAAGACACTTGTCCTTACAGCCAGAATTTAAATATCCCACAAACATCAGGACCGAACGCAAGGAGAGCTGCCTTTCTGAAGACAACTACACTGAGGAACTTGTACCACGTAGGTTTCATCCCTGGTTGGTTGGTTGAGAGATAAGAAAAGTCATAATCCTTCAATCGATGAAGGCAGCAGGTATTAGAGATTACAGGGATGAAGCAAAGTACTTGATGGACGTCCAGCAGAAGTGACAATGTGGGCAGCAGGGTATTTACCAAAACCACAGCCAGTCAGTGAAAATAAAAGAGGGTGGGCCGATCTAATAGTGAATCAGCCCAAGACCACCCTCTACATCTCGGCACAGCCAAGCGAAGCCTGTGGAACGAATTTGTATCTAATTATAAACCTAATTCGAAAGCCGCGGACCATCAGCAGCTCAGGACCAAAAAACTATGGACTGGAATGCGGCCGCGAGCAACTACCAGCTGTTGATTAACAAACATTCCACCCGTCACGTTTTTTGTTTTTCTAAGTAGCAGAGTCCCTCCTTCACACATTTTTCATTACTCTGCACTCCCCCCTTTCCCCAGTCATCCTCCACTTCCAAACTGATTGACACCTCTGCGTTTGCGAACGACCTTTCGGCCTGGTTTTCACTCTTTCTCCTCTTCCTGTACTTTTTAAATTATCTTCATCAGAGTGCAAAATCCAGAATAGCCGAATGTCCACATATAAACCAAACGACTCAATATTTTGATTAAAAAATATTGAACTCTTAAATAAATAAAATACTAATTATTTTATCTGGAAAAATGATGATTGCAACGCATTTCGTTAAAATAAAATTCTGTAGATGCAAAGAACTGCCATCCTTCCTACAGCATAACAAACAAGCATTGACAATGCCGACCGGTCTGGCGATAGCTGTTAGCCTTCTGGCTTTAACAATGCTAGTTTTTTGTGTCAGTTTTTAAAAAAAAACTTGTTTGTTGGAAACGCTGCCAGGTCCTTAATCTGATTAAAAAAACTGGGTAGAAGCAAAAATATTTTTTAGTCTCAAAAAGAACTCACTGCCATAGTGTTCCCGGACACTGTCTTTCTATGTGGTGTTCCCTGTGAAAAGGCAGAATGCAGGCACTCACAGTGAAGCTAGCCAATGGCTAAAGAGGACTGATCCATTGTTCCATACCGTGGAACAAAAATGTTACTGACAATAACAGACCAATGGATGAAGAGGGCTGGCTGAAATCCTCTATATGTATAAGATACATATATACACATACATACATACATATATTTGTTTTTACATAGATATATTTTGGTTGATGTCAGTCCTAAAAATAAAATACAATTTAAGCTTATTCACAACCACTTTCAATTTAGTAAGACATATTTGTAAGTTAGGAAATATTTAAGTACAGTGAGTTGCACACTGGGTCTTGAGGTGATCAGACGCTGCCCAAGACTAACATCTATTTTGAGCAACATAAAAATGATGAAGCCAAGATGGGCGCCGTTGTCTTTTGCGTGCTCTTGCTTGAAAGTGAGAAACGAGCACAGCAACGATCCGATATGAAATGCATGTCACTGTCCAATAAATGTTTATGATAGGATTAAACTTAAAACAGTAGTAAATAAATGCTTCTCATGCTGTTTTTTAAATATATATTTTGCCTAATTAATTCAACACTAAACTGCTTATTTAATGAACTGTGCATATAAATCAGTAGTATAAGCAAATGACTACTATAAAATATGGCTGAAAAAACCGCACAAAGGGAACTCCTGTCAAACAGTAAGTGCGTTCATTGTGTCTGTTACTACAAATAAGGGAGTGAGAGGAACAGAGCTTGTTAATACTACCCCCAGTATCATCATAAGCCAACAAATATCGCAAGATACAATGGAACACATTCAATGTTTTTATAACTCACCACAATATAGCTGTCAGAACCCCGTTCAGAGGGCCTCGGGGCCAGCAGGGGTTACTGGGCCCAACCGAGATTGTTGAGGCCGCTTAAAGCTGATGTGCTGTTATGTCCCACTCACATGCGGCAATATCCAGGGAATGTTCGCGGGGCTTCCCCCTCTTGGACTCAGTCAATAAGATGTAGTCACTTAGAGTCAAGTAGGGTTGCAAAAACCAAAGGCGGTATATCTCCTGGGGCCTGGTAGGCCCAGTTCTCTCCTTACCTGCTCTGGTGGAAAAAAATCTGGGCAGTGGTACAGTGCGGTTCTGGCCCAGATCAGCAAAGTCGGGCTGCAAGCATTCACTCGAGCAGCTCTTGGCAGGCACAAGCTCCCTCTCTCCTGAACCACGCTTGCCAGCGTCCTGACGACGGAGTTGCTCCAGCTCCAGCATACAAAGTAAGTCTTATTCTTCCTTTTATCATGGATGGTGGCTGTCTCCTTGTTCTGGCGGGGCTCCGACGTCATCTCCTCTGTCCTCGGGCCTCCTCGGACATGAAGCCTCCCTCGTCTTAGCTGTAGCAGCAAGTTGGGGTCATGGGCAATGACCCGGACCTCCAGCCTCAGTGTTTAGAGTGCCCCCCGGCATACGAGGTAACTTCAACAAACCTCACTGTCAGGTCACGCTGGCCTCTGGTTACCTCCTCCGCTGCACCTCCTGGCACATGGGGTCACTGCAAAGTCCCACAATCGGGCGACAGCCTGATTGATGTGACACAGGTTCTTGCCACACAGCGGCCACTCCTGGCATACTGGGTGGCCACTTCCACGACACTGCCCATGGGCAACGGCCATATCGATGTGGCACTGACCTTTGTGCCCGGCAGCCCCTCTTGGCAAGCAGGGTCCCCAAAGTTCACCTCACAACACACAGACAATGGCCCGATCAGTGCAGCACAGTTCCTGATGCATGGCGGCCCCTCCAGACATACGGGGTAGCCAAAGTTCACAGCACAGCGGCAACGGCCCAATCGGTGCGGCACGGTTCCTCACACCTCGCTCAGGAGTCCCACACATCTGGGCTCCCATGCCTGACTATAGCCTGCCTGCCTCTACATTCATAAGTTTGAGGTGGACTATATTTATTAAAATATTAACCCAAATAAAGGACAAATGTAGTTATGGTGTCGGTACATAGACAGCATTTTTGTTATCTGGCATGGAGAAAGGGACCAAGGAGGTTTATAAAGTGGATTAATGATCAGAAACAATGTTTTAAATTTACCCATACCATCACCTCTTTCAAACAATTGTCCTTTCTAGATCTCTTAGTTGTAGCATGAGAGGGATATATCAGCACTGATGCGTTTCAACAACTGATCAGTGGCGGCTCGCATAAGGCATGCTGCGGGGCAGGACGGGGGAGTGGCAGGGTGGGGGGGTAGTAAACTTGGACATACGACGGAACGGAGGAAAGTAATTATTACGTTCCGTCGTATGTCCGAGTTTACTACCCCCCACCCTGCCCCTCCCCCGCCCCGACCTACCGCCCCGCAGCACGCCCTATGCGAGCCGCCACTGCAACTGATGGATAGGAATAACCTCCTACTATTTGACAGCTTTTACCCATGCGGTCTGTGGAAGAACCTCCAGTTTGGTCAGTTTTTAAGACTGTGCCATACTCGCTCCTCAATATACAACTTTAACAAACAGGCAAACATTTGACTGAAAAATCATATAACATCCACTACCCTGCCTGTACTGTTGAAAAAGCTAAGAAACTGGCTAGGAATAACAACTAGGAGACTTTAATAGAAACACATCCTCAAGAGAAGGAGGATAGATTAATCTTTGTGACAACATACAGCACTGTATCCAACAAGGTTAAGAAAATTATTAATAACTATTGGCATATTTTGGACTCTATCAGACTGAACTTTGCAAAACCTATGTTCTTGTTCAAGAAAAACAGCAACCTACGCGACTTAATGGTACACTCAAGACCTAAGACACGTTACTTACCACCTCAGAAACTAAGCTACAGGCTTTTCCACAAGTTACGGCCCATTAACCATAAAATTGTAGAGTATGCCCACTGACAAAATCTACAAAATTAATTGACTTGGGACTATGCACTCCATGAGTACTTAAACATACGACCTGCGACTCTGAAAATGTAATGTATCTCATTACATGTCCGTGTAGATTTCGGCACAAAGGGATGACAACATGTAAGATCTGCATTAGAATGAGTGCGCACAAAATCAATATTAGGTGATAAAAAACATGAAGCAGCTAATGAATTACTACTTGGAATTAGGCCAAACTGACAGATCTCTAAATTGGGTGCTGACTGAAAAACCACTAAGAGCACTTTTGTCAAACACGCCCAAAAATGAACTGTTAACTAGGGAACAAAGGTGGATTTACAAACTGGGTACACATACCTTTAACATGAATGATGACATCCTGTGGAATCAGTTGAACTTACAAAAAGAGTGACCCAGAGTATGCTGGACTTACAAATGTGATTTCCCCTATATGAGTTTGTTTTATCTGTCATCCAGTGTGCATATATTGTGGAATAATCAAAAAAAATTCCCTTTATCACCTAATCTAACCACGAGGGATAGCCTGATTGATGGCCTATGTTATGTGCCATTGGATGTAGGTAGAGTGTCCGGATGTGTGTCAACATACTATGATACATATTGCTTCATTACTGTAAAGGATATGTAATTGATTAGAATTGGAACTTTAGGTTTCTAGACTGGAGAACTTTAAAAAACATTGTCAAATTATATATATGCATGTGATATTTCTATAGCGTAAACCTTGCCAAAAGACAGTGGAGCTATATTATATTACTTGTAATACTGATGTCAATGAATCATACACTGAGCAATTCTCGCTATAGTATAAAAAACTGCCCTCACATAGGACCATCAACATAGTTCAGCAACAAAATATCCACAATATTAAAGATGCAAGTCAGTGGTGACACACCAATGTTGTGATTGGATATGTAAGACTAAACTAACACGTTGGCGTACTGGCACATATCTCACTCACTTAAAACAAAATACCCTTCTCCTACGCTTCACCATCAGGGAGTGAAGGACATAGCAAGCTAGGCAACATCGGTCCCTTGATGAAGTAAGTTCATCTATCTTGCAGTAACAGCTACTCTTTTACAAATTATTTACCTTCTAATATGGCTTGATATAAAAAACAATACTTTATGCTAAACTGATGTTGAGTTTTTAATGTTTGACTACAGGGAGAAGTTTCCCCCTTTCCTCTAATGAGGCAGATTGTCTGGATCCAACAGAGTGAGTCTTGACCTATGTTCAGTTGTAAGTTATCAACAGGAACAATTTTACACTGAGCGCAGTGCTTCACCACATATTTGCAGTGGGTTACTGGTGGTTTCATTGCATGCATAAATGATTCTAAATGTAAATGTTTACCAAATGTTTTGACTAAATTGACAATTCCTCTTGTTCAGACATCTTCCTACAGAATTGCCTGTGATCACTGGTACAATTGAGTATCAAGTATATTTATCTGTTTGTCTGTCCTTTATACAAGTAAGATACCAGTTGTTAGGTAGGGTGACAAATAGGGAGTCGTCCATTTTTCTTTTAGTCTTGACAGAGCAACTGTGAATAAATTCGTTTATGGCTTTCTGCTCTAGACAATTTTAACAATTACTTTCACCCACAATTTCGATCCCAACAAATAATATCAAGAGCTCCTAAATACAGTTGATCCCATCCCAACAAGAAAAATGTCTGGGATGAGATATGACCCTATGATGACGTATGCCACGAAATATAGGTGAGGATCCTATCAAACAAGAAGGATGCTATCTTGTGTTTCGTTGTGTAACCATTTAATTGCTTCTATTATATCTTGTGATACTTGTTTTGTTATGATCATTATGTCTGTCTATCAGATGTGGATGCCCTTTGGCTGGGCCTGACACAGGTACATATTTCTGAGTGCAGAAGATTGTTTACATCAGATCCAGTTGGGGTGTACATACATTCAGCTCTCAGTATGGTGGTGATATATGTGATCTGCTGATGTCTCCCTTCTGCATGCTGCTTCTTGCGCTGCTCTCTGCTCAACGTATTGTCCTTAGCTGCTGTATGAGTGAGTTAAATTACAGGCTGTCCTTTTCTACTGTACACAGGCTCAAAAGTGGGAAGTCCTCCTGTTCGCCGTACACTTCTTTCCTTTTGGATACCGATCAGACGAGAGAGGTGTCCCAACATGGCCATCAGGTGCTTTTACGGGGCGGATTGGCCCAGACTCTTTGATTCATATGAGTCATACACTGGATATCTGCCACCCTGGGACCTGGCAAAAAATATATATGGTTCTCGCGCTGTGGGATGGAATGTCGACGACTACAAGCCTGGGACATTTGTTGCATACACTCTAGCTTGCCCAGAAGAAGTACAGTGTCTGGACGAAATGCATTGACTGTTTTGTGCTGTAAATATTGGGATGTTCTGTTCAAGAGAAAATAAATAAAAAAAGAAGAACCTGAAAAGTTGTCTTCTGGAATTTGATTGGGACTCATATTCTGTGTGGTATATCACTAGTTTAGTTGTGAATACACTTCAGAGCTGGTGAAGAGCAGCAAACAGAGCTGGCACTTGCAAAAGGCTGCACTGCAGGTCTGGAGACAATAACATCTTGGAAAAATTAAGAGCACTATTCTAAATTTGTGAGATTACAGGGCACTGTAAGAAAGAATGAAGTGCAGGGTGCCCCTCAAGGCAATGCAACTCTATTTCAGGTGGGAAGAGGCTGATGAAAGCGTTCAAACAGTTCCCAGGACCTCCGAGCATCTGGCTGTTACAGCATGTGCCTGAGGTAGGGCATGCTTGGAAGAAATGTTGTTCGAGACATGACTCTGCAGAGCAAAAGTAAGACTTTCCAGTAAGTGAGACTCAGCTGACGACTCATATGAGTTTCCTGTGCCTTATACTTATAATGGGGCAACGGTATATCCCAGCCCATCAAAATATTCAAAGTAGGGTGAAGTTATAAGTTTTGGGAAGGGGAGCACATCTAAATAATTGGGCTGAATAATATGGTGATCATATTGCAATATCAAAATAGAAAACCTCCCACTTGACCTATATTTCTTTGCTACCAGCTCGCGTCAAATTAGTGGGTCATCTCCTGTTACACAACATATCTCAAAACATTATTTATAATTAAAACTTCATTTATTTTCTTTATCATTTGGTTTAAAAAGAGGAAACAACTTTTTTTCATCGTGATACATATTTTAGACAATGCTCCTCATTTACAAAACAGTATATACACATGATTAATTTAATTTTCTCATTCGACAAACACCCCTTGTGATTCCATCTGTGTATGCAGTGTTGTCCTGGGGTGTGTATGAGTGTGTGCAGTATGTGTCAGTGATACGATTGAGGAGTACGTGGATGAGGTGTGAGTATGGGGCTGTATCGGGATGAGATTGGATTTTAGTCCTCCGGGACGAAATGGCAATTGTATATTGGATTGACAAATAATACACTGATAATGTTTGTCGAATGAGAAAATTAAATTGATCATGTGTATATACTGTTTTGTAAATGAGGAGCATTGTCTAAGATATGTATCACGATGAAAAAAAGTGGTTTCCTCTTTTTAAACCAAATGATAAAGAAAATATATGAAGTTTTAATTATAGATAATGTTTTGAGATATGTTGTGTAACAGGAGATGACCCACTAATTTGACGCTAGCTGGTAGAAAAGAAATATAGGTCAAGTGGGAGGTTTTCTATTTTGTAACTGTTTATTCCCCCCTTACTCCCAGACCTACATAGGTATCCTTTCAGGGGGGCGCCTCTCTTATTCAGATCATATTGCAATCTATCATGATCTGTGGGCTAACTGGGAACGTGAAGTCAATTCCAAGGAGGCAGTCAATCTCCACACAGTGAATTGAGATATTTAAAACTGATACATGATAAAAATACATAAACAATTTCTTTTTCTGTTATACCTTTGCTGATTGTGGCTTTTATAGGCCTGTTACATTATCTTTGCTCCCCAGTCGGTGAAGTTTGCAGTCACTTCTTTAAGGCTTTTCTTTAACACTCTTTCTGTCTTTTTGGTGGACTAAATCTCTGTGTGGCTGACCCTTCATCATCCATAGAAAAGTTTGAAAGTTAATCCTATTTTGCTTCTGACCACCACATCATACAGCTTGGTGAAATGGGTCTGACTGCTTCAGCCACTGGCTGTCTTGCTCTGTGAGCAGATGCATTTCCTCTGGTCACTTATGCAATCTACCTAAAAAGAAGTGCACTCCAGTGCTGAGGTTGGTGGATCAATACTTTTCTTTGCCAATGCCTTTTTACTTCTATTCTTTATCCCTTTTTTTAAGTAATTCATGTGTGATTAAACTATGTCTTCAGGTTACACTAATTCAAAGTCGCCATGGCATGCTGCCACATGTTTTATTTTTTATTTCTGTGACATACGCTGAAAATAAAAATAAAAAAGGTTAAAAAGTGACAATCACACCAGTTGGCCAAGGCCAGAACTATTGGCTTTGCCCACGCTTGTTTTTAATTTCTTGTGAAAATTGAATGGGAACCCAACCAATGGGTCAGAGGCTGTCATCCCTTCAGGACATGAACAATAAAAACTCTACGAGTATTCATCAAGTGTCCCAGGTAGATAATCCCCAAAGCAAAAAATAACATTCCAGATCATTAGACAAATAACAGAATAATTTCTTCACCCGCCCCCCATCATACCCCCTTCACCCCCAAATGAATGAGTTAATAGCCTGAATATACGAAAATGATCAGATGCATAGAACTGTAGAAACAGAAACAAACATATGACCGCCATACAGGCTTTATTCTGTTATTATTCCCATCAGTGGGACTGGAGAACTTCTTCCAAGCTTATAGTTATATATTAATTATTTAAGACCCCAAGTTATATTTTAAGACATTTGAACACACTCTGGTAACAGTGGTGATCCGATATCCAAGATCTCTCTGGTGTGCTCAAATCTACGTGCTCCACCTAATGCTAGGCACTCCTTGTTCATGTTAAAAAAGTTGGTTTCAGCTTTTTCAGAATGAATGTTGCCTCCTGCCATAAGAGCTCACTAGCATTAAATCCCTTCAACACATCTATTGCATATCAGAGGGATACAGTCAAAAAGTACATGGACCGCCAGCCAATCACCTAGCATCATGCAGCTTCTGACGCATCATACAAGCCAGGCGTTCTGCAAATATCTATGCAGATTTTAAGTAAAGGTCTCTTACATCACCACATCAGTCTTGCATTAACATATACAAACCAATTGGCTGTTTCATTTTAGTAGTCTTTGATGAAACTACTTTTTAGCTTCACATTTTTCAGTGGAGAACATTAATCCTGGGTACGTTAGCCTTACATTATTCCTTTATTTTTAACTTCACTTTATTGTTTGCTTTTTTATGTGACGTCAAATGTATAGTTATGGATAAACAAATATAATATCCCTTATCAAATCAATAACTAAAAGTTTCACCTCTTCTTACTATGTAGAAAACCACCCCACCTGCATTTTCCTTTTCTCCGTGGGTTACTGTCACCACAGGCACACTTCCATATTACTATTCAGCTAGAGTGTATGAATGGACTATAAATAGATATGCAAATAATGTTATCTTTTCTCTTGGCAAGGCTCTCAAACCTCCAAGACAGTAAAGCTATTTATTTTGTTCAATAAGATAAGTTCTCTCTTCAAATATGCAGCACTGCATTATGAGCAGATTTCATGTTATCTCCTTATGCCAATAACAGCAGTGCACAGCCTTTAAGCAGAAATCATGGCTCTGTTGTTGGCGGTGCCCTGGCTGTGCATGGTGAGGACAGTGCTGTATCCCATGAGTGCCTAGTTATGTGTTGGGATCGGCTTAGGGACCCTGCAGTATGTAAATGAATGGAAAAACGAAAACCAAGAAAACACATTAGAGGATAGCGGCCCATGGAAAACCTATTTTCAAGAAAGACAACTTTAAGGAAACACAATTTAAATAAAAAATTATGTTACACAAAAAAACCTAAATCACATTTTTTATTACACTTAGAAATTATAAAGTACAATCCAATATATGTTAGCAATAGGAAACAGTGGCACACCCCATATCAAATCCTAGTTCGGGAAGAACGTTTTAAAATTTTCAAAACATACCAAATTTTACTACAATAACTAAAATGCAAAGTTTCTTAGTCATGGTCTTCTAATGATATCATTTTTTGTTTTTGTATACAAATGCATACAACTGAGAGGCCTATAAACAGCTATAACGAGAACATGCGGCCTGCTCACAAACTGCATTTTGTAGTATATTGTAGCACTATAATAGTCCTACATGTACTACAAAATATTCACAAACCTACATGAGGAGACCACCACATCGGCCTCTACGATCTTTTCTGTGTGGAGAGCTCTGCCCTGATTGCCAAGATCTCTGCACACGTAAGTCTGTAATTTAGTAGAAACTGTGGGAGAGAGGGTGGAGGTGCTGGAAAATGGGGAGGGCTATAGGGAGGAGTGAGGAGGTTTTAAGGTAAGACTAAGGAAGGGTTTCAGGAGGGAAACAAAAGAGTAAGCCCATTCCTATTTACAAACAGTACTTCAAAAATCACCACAGCCAAAAAGTTCCCAAAACAGATGTAAATGTACTCCAGCTCAGACCCGCCGTATGTCCAGCACCACACATGGACAGCTACTGGCAATTTAACACCCTCCTAAAGAAGATAATGGAGGCAGGGACTAAAAATATACCCCCATAGGAAAAATATTGTTAAAAAAATGTATTTGTTTCGACTTAAAAAAAATAATGTAATTTAATGTTGAAAGTATACATTAATATAAAATATTCATTAATATATTACATTAATATATAATATTAATGCGTTATAAAATATTTTAATACACGTTTACATTTTAAAATTAAATTATTTAAAAAATAATTATATTAATTTAAATTAATTCTATACATAAAACTTTCAGCAACTGCTAATACATCAAACACATTTTACATTTAGTGGGATTTTTTCAAATAAATCTTTCAAAAATAACTGTAATGTAATTAAATATACTTGAAGTATTTAAATATACTGTTCAAAGTTAAGTCAATTGTGATGTAACTTATTTTGTTCTATATTTAAAATATATTAAATTAATTTACATTAACATTTTACAAAATATTTTTACATTTTTTTTTTTTTTTTATAAGTTTGATGAATATTTATAATTTTCTCCACACCAACATAGGGAGACCTCTGTCCCAGTGGCAGAGACCTTTACCAACAGGTAAAAAGTTCCTAGTTGTAACTTTACACTTGATAATTTGATGCAGCCCTCTTTTTCTGTTAGCTATTAACCATTACACTCCGAAATGGTGAATAGCTAACAGTATATTTACTGCAAAGTGTAAGAGAAACTGAACACCTGTAGATCTACTCACGTCTAAATTTACCTTTGTGAATAGGCCCCCATGACAATATGTGCATTTCAACATGTAGTCCACATGTACCAGTAAGCCACTAAATGGTACAAATGTGTTATATTTGAAAGATGTGTTAAGTTTGTTCTTAAGAGTTTATTTGTGTATAACTATTTAGGTAGTGAAATTGGGTGTTTCAAAGATTATTGTTTTAGAGTGCAATTTGGACCCTACCACAAACTTATGCATTCTATTTTAGGTTAAAAACAAACGAAGGGAGGAGAACTCCAACAAGATTCCTCAATACCGCCACTTTTCAGTCAGGTTGTGTCTGAATCATGGGCGAGCTAGTTATGTTTTAGGTTGAATACACTTAATTTCGCTTTTCTTTTGTCGTTGCATCTCAGTATTCACCTGTCCAACTCAAAGAAGAATCTTGTAAAGTAAGTACAGTAAGAAGGGGTAATGAGTGAAGCCACAGAAGGCATAAAAACATTGTGTTTTGAAAGACTAATTGTAAAAGTAAATCCATCTAGATCTATCTATATTTATATATCTATATCTCTCTCTCTCTCTCTAATATATATATATCCCCGTAACCCCACATAAGCACGTTGTATGGGCGGGGAGGCTATCCTTGGTTAGACTGTTTCAAGTAGCTAACATCTTGTCTCAAGATTTGTGGAGCAGGTGAGAATGACTACGTCCCTTGGAATGCCTTGTTTGTCTACCTCCTTCTCCTGAATTTACAATCGCTATATTTACAACTAACTGTGAGGACAATAGATGTTGAGAATACGCATAGTAGACACAATGCTTTTTCTTTATTTGCATTTTTAAATATCGCAAACGTAGCCCAAAGACATTAGAGCACTTTACATAAATACCAGATTTTTTTTAAGGCACAGGGAAATTAAATGATTTGCCCAAAATCACAGAATGTTGGGCCAATGCCGGGACTCGAACCTGGCTCCCCAGTGCTAAAGTCAGCAGCTCAGGCCGTTAGGCCCCAATTCGCCACTAGTTGAATGCTTGAATGTATCTGAGACACTGATAATCACTCTGGACAGCATTCCTGACCTTCATTTATGAGCTCTTCTCTGCCATTCGACACAGAGACCAGCCATTACAAATCATACTTGGTGCAGTCCTGCTATAGCATCAGATTCAAGATGCACCTCCCTGATGAGGCTCAACAAAGCCGAAACAAGTCTGAGATTACTGGCGCTCCCATTCCGAGGGCACCTGGTCTAGCAGTTTAGTCTGGACGGTCCACTGCGGGGCAAGGCCACGACTGTTTTACACATGGCTAAACATGATGTTGTGGTATATAGCCAAGGGGTGACATTAGTTCCACCCCATCACTTATTCTGCTCTTAAATTGAGTTTCTCCAAGGAGGAGAAGTAAACCCTGACTTGATGAACAGCTCAGTGCGCCACAGGGACAAGCAAACCTTCACTGATGAGGCCAACAAGGTCATGGCCGGTCTGAGACTGCCGGCGGTCCTGCTTAGAAGCGACCTGGCAGTTGGGACTGAACTGTCACTTTCTGATTTCTAGAACACTGGTCTCCATCCATACTGGCTCAGACAATCTAAAAGCGAAGAAGTAGAAGGCAGCCCAGAAGGATTACCAACGGTGCAGGTTAAGTCAAACGTTCATACATTTCACTCAAACTTTTTGTGATGCCTGAAGGAGTATCCCAAAATAGGAGACATAGGCCAAGACATGACATGAGACTGAGCTTTGTGTGCTGTGGGTCTCAAGCAGCGCCCTCAGTGATGACAGCGTTCTGTGATTGCTTCTGTTCCTGTTCAGAGGGGACCTGACCGGATTCCCTGATCTGGATCTTCCCTTGTAGGGCAGGGCAAAAGATTCATTTGCATTTGACTGGTTCCTACCTGAAGTGACACTGCCGAGTTAAAAGAAATTGAATTTGAATGCAGGCCCGAGAAATTGCCAGTGGCTGAAACCAATTTAAGTATTTCATCCATCACTTATGTGCGGTCTTAGAATTCAAAGCAAAGTGTGGATTGTCAATCAGGTCCATTTGTCTTCATTTTCTCTATTTGTCTTTAGATTGTGTGTATTTACAATCTTTAGGACAGAATTTTATTGTTTCTGTGCTTGTATGTCATGATGAGGGACGGGTAGGACTATAGTACAATGTCTCCTGGTGATGGTGAGGTAAGAGGCACAGAGCAGCCATCCTGATCTGCCTCTGACTTATGTTCGCAGCTAAATCAAACCTCACAGCCCTGGCTGGAGGCTGCCACCTATCAATTTATTTATCTCAAATGTGGTGCAGGCAATATTCACGCTAATTCGGAGGTATGCCTT
The DNA here is from genome assembly GCA_963921515.1 of Calotriton arnoldi. Taxonomy (NCBI): domain Eukaryota; kingdom Metazoa; phylum Chordata; class Amphibia; order Caudata; family Salamandridae; genus Calotriton; species Calotriton arnoldi. Next base: position 659,705 of record CAWUFW010008452.1, on the reverse strand, counting down.
AGAAATGTTTCTTTTTGCTTTAAGGGCCAGATGTACGACCCTGACATTTTGCGACTCGCAAATTGCATCGCTTTGCGACTCGCAAAATGCAATGTACAACAGTGTCACAGACACTGTTAGCGATTCCCAATGGGGTCGCAAATTGCATGCCTCATCAATATTCATGAGGCAAGCACAATTGGCAACCCCATTGGGAATGGCTAGCATTCCCAGTGATGGTAGCCTGCTGAAGTCAGCAGACCACCATGTCTGGGACTGCTTTTTAAATAAAGCAGTTTATTTTTTTTAAATGCAGCCTGTTTTCCTTAAAAGAAAACGGGATGCATTTAAAAAGAAAAATGAACTTTTCAGTTTCATTTTTTAAGGGCAGGCAGTGGTCCCTGGGACCACTGCCTGCTCTTAAAAAATATTTTCTCACACACTCGCAAAGGGGAAGGGGTCCCCTTGAAGTAGGTGGTAAACTGCGAGTGTTTTGCGGCCGCAAATGCGGTCGCAAAACAATAGTACATGGCAGTGAGTCTCGCTAATAGCGAGAGTCGCAAACGCTATTTTGCGAGTCAGTAACTCGCAAAATAGCGTTTGTACATGCCATTACCCTTTTTTGCGGTCGCAAACGGGCCGATCTCCCGTTTGCGAGCGCAAAAAAGGGTGGTACATCTGGCCCTAAGTAAACTGAACTGGATAGCTTATGGGAGGGGAGACAGTACCAACTGAAAGGGCACCAAGACAGTCAGAGGGAAGGAGAGTAGGCCATAGGTTACCCAACACTTGGAGAGGCAGATCCCCCATCAGCTGTCTGTCCCCCAGGGGCACTCCTGGAAATGCCAATACGTGCCCCGAGCCGTGTACAGAGAATCCCCTGTGCTTGAAGTACTAACCTGAAAGAGCTCATTCTTGAAAGATCAGATCAAACTCTTCTATTTAAAATAAATGTGTATTGGTGGTGTATTATCAAGCCAAAAAGAAAGCACAAAAAACCCCATTTCTACATACAACGGGCCTACACTGTGGATATTAACGTTTCAAGAACCGTTTTCCCCAGCTCCTGCAAATCTTAGCACCCAGCTCGTGCTTTTCTTCTCTGTAGACCCCGCCCCTTTTCTCCTCGCTTTCTGTTGCTTAGTTCCAGAGTGAAGCCTGTGGATCCTGAACCCGCACGTTCCTCTTGAGGGCAGGATTAATGACTAATATCTTCAGGAACCTCTCATCTAACAAGGGTATTTACCGGAGTGGTAACACTACTGAAAATGTTCTGGGTAAAGGCACAGAGCTCACTGCCATTTGAGGCAAGTAAACACCCTCATATGATTATATGTGTGCTAGCAGCACTGCCAATACCAAGGCCGGCTCTAGGTCGGTGCAGCCGCACTGTGCGCTGACCTGGAGGGGGCACTCAGGGCCGGACTGGGAACCGAAACCCGGCCCTGGCATTCTGCTCAGCCGTCCCACCGGAGGGGGGGGGGGGGAGGGGGGGAGGAGGGGGGTGCAGCCGAGCTGTTTGTGGCCGATTTTGTTACAGGGAGCTGATATTGCCGGCCCCGGGTAACAAAACCGTCCCCCACCCTGGCGGCCCACCGGGGAAACACCCAGTGCCCGCTACGGCCAGTCCAGCCTTGGGGGCACTGCGTTTAGCAATAACGTACGATTTGCTGAGTTCTTTGTGTGTCCGGCATTCAGGCAGCGATAAAAATGTCAACATAACAATTGTAATTAATGTTCCTGCTAGAGAGATTGGAGTTTTGTTTAGTGGCAGTTTTGACTCTCCATAATGTAGCGCAGAGGGTTAATATGCCTGCTGCAAAGAACAGATCTGTATTTTATGTGGATAGCTGAGTGGAATAGTAAAGCCAGCTTTTACCAGAGCTTTGAAACAAATGAAATGTATTTGAGAGATGGGCTATGGAGAGATGAGGGGCACTTTTGCCTGGGTGGTAGTGAGGGAATCCGAGGAGAAGGTCATTTGGGATGGGGGAGGAGGTGGAGGCACCAAAAAAGATTGTTGCACCAGGCGCCACCAGTGCTAAAACTGGCCCTTTCCTGCCAATACCATTGAGTTATGGAACATCCTCGAAGGAAAGAAAATCTAAACATTTTGGATCAAGCAAATTCCTTCCTCGTCTTGCACTCAGAGTACAGTGTGAAAATAATCCCATTGCCTATAGGCCGCAGATCTTGATTTTCTGTTTTTTTAACACACACCTAAAACCCCTCATCAAATTCATCCAGCCAGGAGTGTCCAGTAAATTCTTTCTGACTCTAGGTTTAAAAAAAAAAATCATAGAAGTGTCATTTTTAGTGCAGTGGACAATTTTGAATTGTACCTTATGTCCCAAATACTAAAACGACTACTTAAAAGTAGAGATAAGAAAGACTTTCTAAAAATCTTTTCCCATTCGAAATGTCCTATACAAATATACTTCTAGTAGAGGCAAGGGTCAAACAGCCCAATAACCAAATAGTCATCGATCCACTACTCATTATTAAGCAGAAATTCCAAAACACAAGAAGAAAAAGACTGGAAAGTTGAACATTTTTGGTAGAAGACTCCAAAGTGTGTCACTGTTCATTTATTTAGAACCAACACTCCTCCAGTTATGTAAAAATGCATAAAATCAGATTTTCCTTGGTAGAGGTGATACAAAGGTAAGGAGACATTAGGTGGTCACCTAGACTGCCAACAGCAAGGGTTGCACCAAATTATCCTTACATCCAGTAAATAGCTTCACATTTCTTTGGAAAGCACCCTCATTATATCACTTAACCAGATACTCATAAAGTTGCCCCATTTAGGCAACAGTCATCTGCAACAGAAGAAACACTATAAGGTACTGTTGGGAGAAAAAAGTCCCTCGCATGGTGATGGACATGTACCCCTGCCCTTCGTGCCCGAGCTGCAAAGATATCTGGATCCCTGGTGCTACTTTTTGTTGTCAGTGGGCGAACATGCATGTGTGTGATGTCATTTGCCTGCTTAACGGATTTCAGTCTTGCTGCACTGGGATTGGTGCCTAAAGCGCTTCCCTCATGATGGTGAAAGGCTATTGCCTTTACCAGAAGTTAAGCAACATGAGCACAGTGCTGGCAGAATACCGCGTATGTGATCAGTAGGAATGAAAACGTCTTTTTACCTGTGTCACTGGAGTGAGGCCTACAGGCCCACTCATGTAAAGTTCTGCTGCTCTGTGCTTAACTTACCAAGATAGTATGCAGCGATGTGCCGCGCGTATGTGGTTGCATGTTAGCTGTGTGCCGCATGTGTGTATTGGGTGTATGTGTGCTTGTGAGTGGTACAATACATGGAAGACTGGGTTCCATTTTGGGAGACCCAGGGCAGACTGGAGGAGCATCAGGAGTAAGAGGATTCCCTCCCCCCGCCCAAACAGATTTGTGGATTGCTGCATTCCTGAGAGCTGGATGGGGCACACAATGGAGTAAGGAAGAGACAGGCTTTTCGACACATTTCAAAGGGTGCTCTTTGATTCAGAGAAAGGTCACTGGAGAGGTGCGGGGGCACATACTAGGAAGGAGATGGGGCTGACAAAAGAATCAAAGACTAGGGCTGAGGCCCTGGGATAACCTTTTGAATCACATATCACTGGGACTGACATTCAGGTATGAACCTCTCGATGTTCCCATGGCCTGTGTTGTGGGGCTATCAGATTTGGAGTCGCTGCTGCTGGGCAGGACAGAGGAGCAGGCAGTTCAAAAGGAAGCAGGCCTCTGACTCAAACTTTAAAGACTCAGATACTGAATCACATTTTATTTCTGGAAATGGACTATAAGAAGGGGAGTCTGAGTCCCCCCAAACTGTGAACCGTCAAGCACCTAGTCGGGCTGTGAGAGGGGTAGAAGCCCAGCAAGACTGTTGGGCTGCCTGAGGAGAAGTTCTGCAAGGCTTCTGCCTGTGACCAGGGCTGGTCTCCCAGCTGGGTGAGGGGATGAAACCCAGAGAAATCCAAGACCACCTGCCCTGGAGCCTGGAGCACCAGCACCTGCCTGCTTACCAAGATCTGTGGGGAAGAGGAGAGCGCTTGGAGGGAGCAAGGTCAAGTAGGGGATCCTGGCAAGTTGATCCCTGTTGCGACATCTGAAGAAGCGGTTGCTGCACCGATGGGCAGTCTTCCATGTGCAGATTCAAGTTGGTGACCCCGTGAGCTAGAGGTGGCCACTGTAAAGCTAGCAATTGCTCCACTGATCGGGTTGTCGCCCGAGTCTGGTGAAAAGTCGGGGACCCCATATGGATGTGCTGAACGGACTATTACCCGAGTGTGCAGTAAAGTTGGCAACCTCGTATGTCAGAGGGGGCCGCCATGGAGATTGCCTGACTGCTGTGCCGAAATTGGCAGTCACCAATGTGCGCAGTAAAGTCAGTGACCCCTATATGCCAGTGGGGACTGCCATGAAGCGAAAGAGTCGTTACCTGGTTTGTTGATGCCGAGAAGAAGTTACACTGTGGTGAAATGTGAGAGCCCGAGTCCCAACTGAAGCATTGGAAACGCAGCGATCATCCCCCCTACCTGTGAGAAGGCTCGGAGGAACTTACTGTGTCATCAGAGGAAGTGCTATGAACGACCAGCTGCAGCCACTGCAAAGCAGAGAGTGCTACTCACCACCAGCAGCCACGGTATTTATTTATTTATTTAGAGTTTTATATAGCGCGAACGTGACCCATGGGTATCAGAGCGCTTCACAGTTACATGAGGTACAGTTTAGAGTATAGCAGCATTAATATATATAAGATTCCGGTACATGTCTTCCTTAGTAGTTTCAACAATAACAGTTTTAGGAACTGTTTAGTGTACATGGTGTAACAGTATTCCTATACAAAAGATTCCGATGTGTCTTTTTCGTAAGTTCTACATCAAAACAAATCCCAAGTAGTACTGTACAGTTAAAGATTTTTTTTTTTTTCTCAGCGTGACTGGTGATTTTATCTTTACATTCGTTGATGGTCTGTACATGTAAAACCTACATCAGCTCTGGCTGGCAACAGTCTTTGGTTCGTTTTGGTATCTTTGTGGTTATTTTATGCAGGATGTATCCGTATCTGACCGGACTATGTGGTGTTTGGCTATTAATCACGATGCTGATGGTGAACAGTCTTGTCTAAGGCAGGAACTTGCTCATTAGGAAGATCTTTGCTTCCCTCTTGAATGTTGCCGTGTTTGGAATTTTTCTAATGTTTGGAGGGAGTGAGGTTCAGATTCTGGGGGCTGCTCCGGAGAAAGCTCTGTCATACGTTTTCTTCTTCCGAAAGATGGGTGGTTTCAGCAACATTTCTCTGGCACTCCTGGCTGGTCTGCTTCCCCCTGATAGCTCAATTTTCTGGGCTAGGTACCTTGGTGTTTTGTAGTGGAGCGCTTTGTGGGTAATACATGCCAGCTTAAGTTGAATTCTGGCTTCATATGGTAACCAGTTTAATGCTTTCAGGTATGGGGAGATATGGTCGTATTTTCTAGACCCAGTAATTAGTCTTGCGGCCGCATTGAGACATGCTTTTAGTGGTGCTGTGGAAATTTTTGATAGACCTGCTAGAGTTGTACATCCATATTCAATCCTTGAAATAACTAAGGACTGGACTGCCAATTTGAGGGCCGCCGTAGTAATGAGTGGTTTCACTTTTCTAATATAGTTCAGGTGAAACCGGGCACTTTTTGCCATTGATTTGATGTGGGCTTTCATGTCAAGGTTCTTATAAAGCGTGATTCCCAGTGATTTAGTTGAGTCAACTAGAGTAGGGGTGCAGTTTAGCGCTGTGATCAGTTTGGTCCATTCCTTCACATCTGTGGGGTTCTTTGATGGCGATATTAATAGGAATTCCGTTTTTTGTGCATTTAGTTTCAGATGATTGCTAGTTAACCAGTGTAATGACACTTTTAAGGCCTCATTCATTATCTTGATGTCTTCCAGTGACGCGATCTTGATGTAGATCTGAGTGTCATCTGCGTACATGTGATAGGATATGTTTGCGTCTCAGAGAATTTCTGTAAGGGGTTCGACATATAGGTTGAATAGTGATGGAGATAATGTTGATCCTTGCGGGACTCCAATCGAATTCGGGCATGATGGGGATAGCGTCTGGTTGACCAGGAATCTTTGTGTCCTGTTCTGAAGGAAGGATTCAAACCATTTCAGAACACTGTAGACCTCTGCATTGGCCAAGTGGAATGCTCTAGGGCACTCAGATAGCACAACCCCTGCAGGAGCGGGTAAGACTGATTGCAGAGCAAAAGGGTCCAGGGAAACTTGTTCTGTCTCATAGTACTTAATTGGCTGGAACACTTGACTCTGGAGTGGTAACTGAGACTCGGACTTCTAGTGAGGCCTAACCTGAATGTCGCCTATCACGATTGGAAATAGGGGTCTGGGGGGGGAGGGGGTGGTGGCTGCCCAACGGACACTAGAGTACAGACTTCAGGGAATTTTTTTACAGAGTTTTATATAGTGCGAACTTGACCCGAATCGGGTATCAGAGCGCTTTACATAGCATCAGTTGCATTACATGAGGACACATTCATTTTTGTTAGGCACGGGGAGATTAAGTGATTTGCCCAGAATCACAGGGTGTTCAGCGTCATTGCCGAGACTCGAACCCAGTTCCCCAGATTCGTGGTCGACCGCCCTAGCCGTTAGGCCAACTCCTCTCCTCTCCTGTAAGTATTATTTGTGAATGCTGTATTTTACTTTGTGTTCATAGATAAATACTCCATTTTGTATTTTTATAAAAGTAAGTATTTGAATGGACAATAATTTATTGACACTATTAAAAATATTTTGAGATGTGAGTCTCTGTTCATCCACCTGCATCTACCTTCCCCTACAAGATGCCTTGGACGACTCGATACACGCTAATACTGAGAGTCAAGTGCTGAAGGGGTACTTGGCCCAGTTGCTCATGACCCCTAGTAGTTGTGTCCCCGGGACATCGGGAATAAAAGGCAGCAAACTCCATGGTCAGACCCAGTAGCTCCTGCTTGTCCTGTGGCCCTCTGAAAGGGGTTTTGCCTAGTACATAGACAAGCCTGAGAGAAGCAAGGGCAAGGAGGCCTGCACAACGGAAATGAACCTGTTGCAACTACAGGTTGTAAAAACTTTTTATCATAATATTCTGAAACTTGTTAGACCAGTCCTAGAATATTGGGAGAATAGGGATTGTCACAGAAAGTGTGATAGACTGCAAAGGGAACCCTTGGCATTCACGAGCCAACATCCCACACATATATTCCTCCCATGTTCAAGCCCACCTGTGTCCCTCTCAATCCCGCCTGTCCCCTTCCTCCATGTTTCCGCCCTGCACAACTGCTCTACAGTCTTCTCCATCAGCATCTCCTCTACTTAGTCTGACAGTCCCTTTCAAAACCCAGAATGTAGCACTCAGTAATCATGTATCTCACTGCTTGCTTCACAATCATTATCCCTATTTGATTATCTTTGTATCTGGGTACCTGTCTGTCTAAATGCACCAATCTATCCATCCCACGGAGCCTGGCACATAGATCCTCAAAGACCAGGGCTCTCAAGGGGCAGGGAACAGGAGGCCTTGAGGAAAGAACCTCAGGGGTGACTCGTGGGACTGAGAAACAAAGGGACAGGGAGACATGTATATCATACCTGGGACAGAGAAACTCTTACAGTTCAGTGAAATACAAAATAAGGGGATGCTTACATCCAAGAGCAACAAAAACAATGCAAGCAGAGACAGCTATTCCCACTAGAAATAGAGCAGGAAATTAGAAATCAGGCGTGCTCGTTTCCAGTAAAACCTAGACCAGGAACAATACAGTGCTGGGTGAGAAGCAGAAGATCCACAAAAATGTAGCTAGAAAGACTGACACACAAGCCAAGTCATTTGAAAAACACTGGCACGTTGACACTGATTAGGAGGAGGGCCTCGATACCTGAACCCACTGCAACCCACTATGCAGCAGGGGACCCACTATCCACTTGATAGCTGCATAGGCTAGGTTAGTAGGTTGCAAGACCCACCCTCACGGCCCGTTATGGAACACCTACATCAGGATAATCCACACCAACCTGCAACAAAGTTGTTTAGAACACAATCCCCAATGGAGAACTCTGCTAGATGAGTTTCAACTGCTGGAGCGGGAATCAATTTAAATAAAATGGTTTAACACCTCTATCTCACACCAAAACAGGGTAGATCTCCGCTCCTCTTCCTCGTGTGAGTTTCTTCTCACTTCTCTGCGACAGACCTTTGCCGTTGTGTATGAGAAGATCAGGCGCTATACATCACAAAATCAACAGTCTCAATACTATTTCAAAGTTCAGTCAAGAAAGAGAGTTTTTGATTCGTTTTTAAGGATTTTATTTTCATCAAGAGGTTTAGTAAGATTTTCTTTTTCTTTTATTTAATCAGTCAAAAAGGCATCAATCAAATGACAGAATTGAAAGTAAAAGTATTGGTTAGAACGAATCATGAAATAAGCAATACAGTGCGTTCCATAAAGGAAAGAAATCCCTACTCTATGGAATGGGGCGAAAAGTGGGTGCTAGCAGAAACCCATAAAGAGTTCAAGTTGAAAGTCAACAGTGAGAGTTAGCATGAAGCTCAAATTTAATCAGTCAATATCAGCCGAACTTCCCATAAAGAGAGTTTCACAAAAGCAGAATAATCATGCAGCAGCAGTAGCGACTGTAATCAGCAAACCGGTCAGGTAGGGTTGCATATCAGCATTCAGCCATCAGCATTAAGCCGTTAGCATTCAGCTTCATTGCGGGCAAGTGGTAAGGACAAAAGCATAAAGCACCTCGGTAGTGGGGTCTGGGAAGAATCGTGGAAAAAGCATAAGGAAATGGCATGGAGTGGCGTAAGGAGAGACATTAACCTATTCTAGAAATACGCATTAATATAAACAGAGGAAAGCAATGTTGCAAATCGTTCTGTAACTTCTCCTTTTTTCCCAACCAATGGGCTTTCGAGTCTTTTTGAGAACCGTCTCGTCCCTTTCTTTCTCAAGTTCCTTCTCATTAGGCTTACAAAGAATCGCCTTGAAGTATGAAACAAATCTTAAAACTAGAATTACGTATGAGGCTTTCGATTTTTAGACCTCCTTTCCCATAGGTATGAGCACATTCTAACCTTCCAATGAAATAAATTGATTGATAGGCTAAACAATACACGAGTGAAAATTAAACACTTGCCGCAGTTAATATTATTTAGCACCACATTTCTTCATTATAAATCAGAAAGGAAATAGGTTAAACTATTAACATTCTCTATTCATGCACATTATTTATTGTGTGAAATAATGTGAAGTAATTCTATTCAATAATAAAGTGTTTCTAGCAAAACGTTTCAAAAACTGTATTATTAATCAAATAAATTCGTTAATGCAGGGTGGTGTGAAGCTTTCAAAAAAGTATGTCAGGGCAAGGCCAACCATCAAGCATTTTGTGCATGTCTCAGCACATTCAGTGTTGCTGCTAGAATAATTAAGCTTGCTTTGACATTTTGGGGCCTTGCACTAATAGATACAACTAGGTACTACAAATTTGCACATTTTACTGTTGTGTCAGTTGAAAATGATTTGCACATTAACACTGCAAATGCCTCTTTAACTATATTTTTTACAATTTTTAATAAAGTGCCTTATCATAATCCGGGGCAGATTTCTTTGCAAAGTGCCAAAAAGGGTAAGTTAATGACCCTCCCCGCACTACATATAATAAGTAGCATAAATTGAACTGTTCGTATGTTCAGCAATGTGTAGAACAAGTAGAAGCACAGTGACAAATACCTTGTTTGCTGGACTCTGACTGACTATCCTGCACACGTTGAGGGCCTTTCTGTGGACTTCTACAGCCATTAAAAATGAGATTTAAAGCACAGAGTTGCTTTGTTACCCCAAATGATCATTTATGCAGAACAGCGAAGGCCCCTGAGATGATGCAAGACAAGACTAGATCCCAGCAGTAGATTCTGAGGCGTGCACAGGCACAGCATGAAAACAGCCCTGCCAAGTACCACGCATCAGGTGTTAGACTAATGCATTTCAGTGTAGTGGTCCACATCACCGCACTGAAATGCAAAGTCACGCATAATAGGCATTGCGCCGCCTCGGCTACTAGCCCTGCTACCATGCACCAATGCTGGTGTAGTATTGTTCCTATGTGGCCGCTAACTCTTTTCTGGTGCTTCCCCTGTCTCTGCTAAGTGTGATCTGATACCCTGGTTATGCGTACAGCTGACTGTGACAGTAATTATGTTGTGAACGCGCGTGCCATGCACCCTCGTTCACAGACAGTGGATGAGTGCGCTTGTGTTCACTGCACCTCCCCCTCATTTCTCACGCTATGAACAGATGGCTCAGAAGTGCACGCGCACTGCCGCCTCGACTGCACATGCGCAGTTTGATCGTCCCGCACCGCTGTGGTTCTCGGCCCATGGGCAATGTTTCTGTGGTTAATGCGCGCCCCATCCTCCCAGTCTCCGGCTAGCCCTCTATGTGTTTGTAAGGGTTTTAAAGATGGCTGGCGTAGCGGTGCCTATGTACTGTATGTGCGGGTACTAGCCCAGTGCTTAATTTGAGCCGGTGCTTTCCGGTGCTCGCCACCGGCACCTAATTGTCAACACCACACTTAGGGCAGTCTGCCACAAGGTGGCGCTGTCATGTAATTTAGAGATGAGCAGTATAACAGTTGTTTGGGAAAACAATATACATTAAAAAAATTGCTAATACCTGCATCCCCAGCCACTCCTTTAGCTTTGGGGACCTGGAATAATCTGAACGGTCGCATTTACATGCGAGAGAGATGGTTAGTAGTTGTTTTGGCAGCGATGACAGGGGCGATGAGTGGTGCAAGCTGCAGTGGCCTCCTGGTCAGAGCGCTGGCACTTAATATTTTACAAATTAAGCACTGTACTAGCCCTACGATGTCAGCTGCTTCATGATGGAGTGTGACATCTGCAAGGACTAGTTCCACAGCGGGTGAAGTCCTGGGGTAGCTAAGGGTTTGGGGTGGGCGCCGGAGCTCTGGAGTTGGTGATATGACCCGTGGTAACCGCCGCAGGGAGCGACGTGCGAGCAGTCCACTCTGCATGGAGGAGCCGGGGTCTGGGATTCGCACACATGACGACACAACAGCGCTGAAGTGCCTGTTGTGATTGCTGTCTTGTTTTCGCCTCAAGGTGTTTCTTGTTCACGCTGGTGGCTTATTTACACCATTCCATTCAACTAGGCACTGGATCTGTGCACCTGTTTGTTCTCCCATTCTAATTTCTGAGTGTCAGTTTTACCGGAGTGTGAGTTATGCTTGAGAATGTGGTCACTCATAGTCGTTTGAAATGTCACTCATAATTACACTGAAATTCTGAAAATGTCACACACAGCAATCTGAAACCTTGGCAGCTATGTGAAAAGAGGATACTCAAGCAAGCGAGAGCGAAACAGAGAGCGGCCTTCGTCGCTCTCTCAGCTTTCACATTTAACGCTCGTTCTGTGCACATTAAAGCAGACCGGACCTTTCAGGTGGAGTTAAGTGCGCAGTTAGTCGCGCTGATCCCGGCCTCGTTTCACGCGGGAGGAATGGAAAGCCCCGAGGGACATTCAGTCATTAACACGTTTAACGTCGAAGAACCGGGGCATTATGTATGCATTAGAGCGTGTGGAGAAGTTTTGGTCAGTTCTACTGCCCAGTAGGGTTAGGCCATAGTTTTATTAAGAAATGCCACAACTGTGCTCAACATGCGACGTCTCTAGACTCTGCTATGAGTAAAAACCTGACCTGGTTCCATAGCCTCTTCACATAGTTCGTCACACTTGCTATCCAGTATATCAGGCATAATTTGAAGATTTTATCAAAAAAAATAACGAAATATTTCTAGCTTAAATGGAACAAAACCTACTGAAAATGTTGCAGTTGAAATGCAGCACAGAGTTTAGTACACCTCAAGTGAAATATTTCACGTATTAGTTGTTTTTTTAGGCAATAAAGGGATGAAAATTCTGCCAGTTTGGCGTTATTGACCCAACTGAAGGACAGTGGAAGGCTTTTGACTGAAGCAGAAAGTCAAAACCTACATATCTGAAAGCAAACCAGACAGGGTGGAAAAACGTTTTCCTTCCTCCTTTTGTCCGCCTCTGTAATACAATGTTTACAAATCCATGTTTACATACCACTGTCTTCAAAGTATTTGCTACTTACAGAGCACTACAGTTTAAAAGTTTCCCAGACTTTTTGCATTTTTTGTTCCTGTCAGATGCCTTGAAAAACAAAAGGCCTCAGATCCTACTTAGACACTTCTTAGGAAACACAAAGTTCAGTACTGTTTTGTAGGGTGGTTTCTTGTTGGAAAGAGGTGTTTCCACAGGTCCCATGATCGTCTGAACACAGAGCAAACCTGTGATTGAGGGCACATTGTACACCATAGCTGGAATGCACAGAATACAAGATGCTGTTTGCAGTACAAATGATGTATACGTAGGTTTGTTTTCCGTCGAATGCATTACATATGTTGTCTATATTATATTTTACTTTCAAAAGGCAGCAATTTCAATGGCTTTCTCTGTTCCTCTACACCCAACGAAAATCATTGTTAGGGAAAAACGTTTTATGAATGTAATATGATAAATGTGTATAATTTTCTTTTCTCAAAACCTGTGTAACAATGGGGTCCCTTTTCTATGAATGCACCTAAAATTGCCAAAATAGCTAGATAGGGAGGGAAGCCACAAAGTGATGCATAATTCACTTTTTCTTGCGGTATAATTTGCCTTTAGCTTGATTCATAATTTAGTTAATGCTACTGCATAACTTGGCCCTCCTTTACTATATGATTCGAGTTGCCAAGCTTATAGGCAAGTAAAACAGTGTGTACAGCAGGCTGAAGGCCTTCTTAGCCCTGTACTTTTGCTATACTAATCTGGCCCTGTCTGTACCAAGCAGGCTGTCTTGTTTTTTGTACAATCTGTGGCAGAAGGATAGATGCCTTCTTTCATCTCCACCCAGACCCCGACCTGCTTGCATAACAGGGTGACTTTCTTCTGCCTTGCTGTTTGCACAAAGAAGGATGGCTGCCTCCTCCCGGTATGCCCTGTGCAGTGGGCTTGCCGCCTCCTTATTCCTGCATGTCCTGTACAGTAAGCCAGCTGCCTCCTTATCCCTGTATGTTCCTTGCTGTCTATTGGCTGCCTCTTCTCCCCTGGCTTGATTGGTACAGTTGGCTGGCTGCGTTCCCTCTCTCACCTCATAACCTCTTCCCGAGGCCAGACTGGGTATTCTGCCACTCTATCAAACACACAAAAGGTGATGGGATGAATGCTTGCAAATAGCCTAACCAATGGCCATCGCTCACAGTGGAATCCCACCCCATATTTTTTTGCCCACTATGCCACCTCAGATTAGACCTAGCCATATGCAAATCATCCTTAGTCCTGGTCCAATGGGAACAGTTCAGCCCGAACTGCCAAGCCAGGTCCTCTCTGAAACAGAACACAAGCTACCCTAGACCAGTTTCGGCCTAGTTGGGCATCTTCAGTCGGGTGAACACTGGTTCAAGTCGAACAGTGAGCAAAAGGCCCACTTCTGGGCACATCGTTTCGCAACTCTGACATTTTCCTAATAGGCTCTTTTCAGAGCAGGATGGGTTGCCATGAATGACTCCATAGTTAGGCCCAGGACAAATTTAAATTGCCCTGACGTAGTTTGCGTAGATTTGTGAATTTCGCTTCTTACGCAAAATTCCCAAAATAACACCATTATGCCTCATTGTGCAAGTACTCTGCGTTTGCTGCAATATAATATCGTGGTAGCGCAGAACAACACAAATGACTGGACTGCGAATGGTGATCATTTGAATTTACGTCCTCTTGCAGTGTGGGGCTTATTTGAATATTTTTTAACAGGGCTAGTTTGGGTTTCCAGTAAAGCCCCCTTGCATCACACACACAAACCCATACGCATGATTGTATAATTGGAAGGGTGTCTTTCACGACTTAATACACAGGAGAAAATAAATCTTCCGTGTGAGCAACTATTTTCACCCAGACGTCAGTGTCATTCTAAAACCTGCATTTGTCAACGAAAAATAGACATCCCTGAAAGGCCTTCAATCACAAAGAAGGAATTCCGGTTTTGAGGCTTGAGTTTCCAGCAAATACCCGACAAACACACGCACACATTTTCTTTCTTTGCTCTAACAGTGAAATGACTTGTTACAAAAGCTCTTCTAAACCCACACGGCCATTCCTTGGCGCGCTCCCACCAAACAGGAAGTGATAATTACTACATGTCCCTGGACTCCAGGCACTGCAAGGCTCCACCGCCTACCTCTTCGGTATCATCCCAAATCGATGCTCTCTCTATGCGAGCAATAACAGCAGCGATCACAAGACATGAATTTTAAAATATCCCTGAACCCTCGCATACATGCCAACAGACCTGATTCAGGCGAGAGACTTCCGATTTTTTATGCTCAAAATGGCTTTATTTAAGGTGTCTCCCACCAAAACTCTCCTCTGCTTCAATGCAAGTCAATGGGGAAAATAAATCCCCCTGATTTTTTTTCCAAATCTCCCTCTTACCAACTTTAAAATGTTGGTATGTAGGCCCTAGCTGCCTGCTAGGCGCTTCAGATTCCCGAGGCTCCCCGGACATGAAGTATTTCCCAAACTCAACCTGTTTATTAATAAAGGGCAAGGAGCAAAAACCCTCAAAAGGAGGCACCACAACAGATTAAAAAAAATTCTCTTATCCTATTCCTTTCATTGTGAGGTCTCTTACTGTACAAAGAGGACATAGGTTGCATGTAACAAAAAAATATTCCACCATTTCGCTAGTAGGTCTATATGGCCATAAGCCCAGAGAGCTGCATGCCCACGCGACCTGTGTTACTGCATTAAATAACTGTCACATATATGTAGGACCTTCACTGATTGTCACCCATGATGCAACTTGGATCACCCTGGAAACCTGGTAACCCGGCTCCCCTGGCCAGGTCAAGGGCAATGCCGCTATCTGAGGTTGGTGACAGGTGGACTAACCATCCAACCTGAAGCCTGGAGGAGAGGCTTAGAATTATCCCCCAAATATTAGAAGACGATGCTTCACAATTCTAACTCAAGCCCTCGATTATTTGAGGACAGTAGCGTAACACAAGACGATGGCCCCTCTGTAAACCGTTGAGGGGCCCTCAAAGCTCCACATATTCATAGGTTTGGGGGGCCCCGTGAATGGTGGAGGCCTCTCAGCACTGCAGGGGCTACAGGGCCCTGCGTTATGCACCCGTTTGAGGGTACTGTGAACACTGCTGTACTTTTGGCTAATGTGTAGATTAAAACTACATGCATGTCAGTGCACATATAAGAAATACATTGGCCTCTGCACCGTAGGCTGGGAAGCATTCCAGGCGACTGCAAACTTTGACCTGGTGCAAAACACCACACACGGCAAAATCCTTTTGCACCTTTTATGCTGCTTGTGTGGTGTAGGGCACGGGGAACGTTGTATTGAACAGTGCAAAATCACAGACAAAGCGAATACCAAAGCAAACGATTCTGATGCCTTTATGTAATAAGTGCAGGAGAAATATGTTTTCTTCACCTTTTAAACATGACAAATGTGATTAAACAATTAAAATCAGTAATTTCTCTTTAATAATATAAGCATTAAACATTGTACAAAATCGGGTTCTGTCTTTGTAGCTATTCATCGGTGGTGATTTATTTGCTAAGATCTTTCTTAAACAACTACAATTATATGTAGGCAAAAACGCGAGTTAAAGGTATGTTCTTTGATTCCACAATCTGTTTCCTATTTGTGTAAAATACTGTAACAATATTTCTGCAATAAGGAATGGGGTGGATTTCCCTGCCCCATTCCATCCCACTTAAACAGAAAAACAGTGCAGAATGTATTTGATCTGTTGTCTGCACCAATGCCAAGTTCTTGTAATATGCCTAGGGGTGAGCAAAATTGTTAAAGCAAATGCTTTGCATCTTTGAGTATATATTTTAAAAATGCAAAAGGGAGCCAAAATGGTCCCTGCCCAGTACCCGCTGTCGCTTAGGGTTGAGCCTAGTGCCTGGCAGTCGCTTACCATCTTCTGGAGTGAGTAATGAACCATGTGCATCTTAATCCCCTCTGGTGAAGTCACGGGGCAGGACTTCCAGCAGTGGGAAGGGGGTGTACAGGTGCAGAGAAGCAGTGTCTGCGCTTCCCAGCTGCCGCTCACAACTAGGGGCTGCTCTGAATGACAGCGGGGAAACCAATTTCCTCCAGAGTAAATACATTGTATACAAACAGAGGTCCCTATCCTTTAGGTTACCACAGCATGGCAAGCATCATTAAAGAACACAGTAAAAAGCTACTCTACCTAATAGCATCCTCCAGTGGGGTTGGCATATCGATATCTAAACCGAAAAAGAGCATGAGTATATAAGGACATTTAAAAAAAAAATTTGAGGGTACATCGTCAGGGGACATGTGGGTGAGAGCAGTGGCGGCTCCTTCACTAAAGCGGAGGACCATCGATCCACTGCTTTTCAGCAGTGGAAAAAAGGAAAAATAAAAAGATAGTAACACGTTATTATCATTGTATTTTTCCTTACTGAGGCAGTTTTACGGGGCGGGGAGAGGCTGGGCTGTCTCACAGCCAGCAGGGGGAGGAGTGGTTCATGCACTTAAGTGCGCATGACTGTTTGGCCGGCCGTCTTCGGCCAGCCAACAGTCATGCACACTTAGCATGTTATCCACTGGGCTGTAATGCACAGCCTGGGAGGAAAACATGCACAGGCTCTCATTGCCTGTCTGAGCGCTGAACCACAGCGCTCAGACCAATCACAACGCTGCTGACATGCTGGTGACAGCAGGGTTGTGATTGGCATAGGGAAGCCTGAGTGCTTCTTGCTTCCGGAGGAGAGACGGCAGCCCTGCAGAGGAGGTAAGTGGGATTTTTAATTTTTTCTTTCACCTCCCCCCACGCCTGCCACCCCCCTCACCCACCCCATCACTATGTTCTGTACCAGCCATCACAGGGTGAGAGAACCTAATGATAAGGAAAGGAGGAAAATCTAGAGCAAGACCCAACAAATTGGTATATTCCACAACCTCCCAGGAGCAACTAGCCATCACCTGTATACACTGTACATCTCAGGGCATTAATCATAGGACATCATCAGATAGAAACATGAGTAGGTGTATTGCGATTACCATTCACAGAGATAGAAAAAAGATAGTGTGTACTAAGTTTTGGGGTGCTTACAAGAGCCCTACCCAATTCCTGGTAGTATGTGCTACCATTGTTTTATTATGGGATAAAGCAGAGCTACGCCAATCTGTGTGTTACTTCGGTCATGTCAGGACTGTCAAGGAGGAAAGGCCTGGTGGCCAAGGCAATCCTAGAATAGAAAGGAGACAGGAGTGGAGCTCCACTGTAGGGGACAACAAACTAGTCTGGTGTTATCTATCAAGATTGTATTCATCCAAGATGGGGCTCCACACTTGGTCAAAGGCTTCCATAGGTTTATTAACAATGTAGATAACATGCTCATAATGTGCTATGCACAATAATTCTATCAGCTTTTTGTCAGGTTGGGTGCAGATTGCGGTCTCCAGTGGCACATGACACACATCTTACCCAAATCTAGAGATGTCTCCATCCATCTGTGGGTATGTACTGATGGTCACGTCATGTACTATCAGTAGATGCGCCTATGGAGAAATATGGGTCTTATGGGCAGCTTATCTAACAGAGCTGATCAGTATGTCTACAAGTTGGCACAGTGCCATACATTTCCTGAATCTTGAAATCCCACCCAGCTTGGGTGAGAGATGCCGTTGTGCATATTCGGGTCTGGCTGAAACTAAACTTCAAATTGGGCAAAGTCAGCAAACTTCGCCTGCCTTCCCAACTTCTCCCCTTATAGATATGCCACCCATAAACGGGGCATAATGTGTCCATATGGAAGAAGAGCACATAGAAGGCCTGCTTCCTGCTCGGATTGATCTAAAGGCAGTTTTTCTGGTGGCGTTCTTTCTTAACCTTCCTTGATGAACAAGAACACTTCTCTTGGAGTTGCCTTAGTGACATGGAAATGGGATGACGAAGAGATGGGGAAAGCCAAGATAGTTTGGCAAGTAAATGTGGAATTTCTGTAGGCCCATAGTACCATCTTCACAGTTGTGGCCATGCTGATTATAAAGGGGTGTGCTCACAATGGCTACATAGTTGGTGGTGGGTGTCCCTAACAGCAGGTGCGGCTCCTCTGCTATGGTGGAGGAGCGTTGCCCCACTGCTGCTACCCAGCAGAGGCAACAGTGAAAAAGAAAATAACAAAATAAGTTTCTTATAATTTTCTTTTTCACTGTTGCCTCTGCTAAGTAGCCAAATTGCGTGGCGGGCCCGACCATCCTCCTGAGCTTCAGTAGGAGGAGTGGTGGGCACTACTAGGTGTGCATGAAGGTTTGGCTGGCTGTTTTAGGCCGGCCAAGCCATCATGCGCACGTAGCATTTCTCCACCCGGTTGGACAGCTGGGTGGAGAAAAGCCAGAGGCTCCCAGGCACTGTCTGAGCGGCCAACCAGGCCGCTCAGACCAAATAGCATTCACAAACATCTCTGAACCCAAATAGCATTATGCCCTTTTACTAGGGGTATGTGATTCAGAAAAGAAAAACTCAACATCAGTGTAAATACTTTGAAATGGTAAAAATCTTATTCTGAGACAGCATAAGGCACCAGTACACCAATGCTTGTCAATATTTCATGAAGAATGCATCGCGCCACAAGCCAAAGTCCCAAAGATGCTTATTGCTTCCAGCCTTTTCAAATACTGAAAAATGTATTGGGAGGAAAGAAAGTACTGAGGTACATTGTTTATAGACTTTGCTTTTAAAATGCTGCCACTTGAAACGTTTGGCCCGCTCAGAACATTGCACATTCCACATCTTTATTGGGCTCAAAAAGAAATTAACGAAACCGATTCCACGTTTATTATTGGAAATCGTCCAAAAACTCACTACCTTCCTTAAATCTGCCTGCAGCCTACAGCATTTATGCATGTTTGCCTTCTGAAAATATTAACTATCATTTCCTTTTAGGAGGGTGACCCCAGACAACATTATTTTTCTCAAGGAAGGCGCAGCATAGAAATGTTTAAAGACTACTGAATTTTTCGGGTGATCCTTACATACCCCCATCAAACCCCAGACTTATCATATAACAGTGTGAGGAAGATGAGTCAGCAGACAGGCGAGGCCCTCAAGCGCTCTTCTTCAACCACCTGACAGACAGACAGACAGACAGACACACACACAGACACACACACACACACACACACACACACACACACACACACACACACACACACACACACACACACACACACACACACACACACACACACACACACACACACACACACACACACACACACACACACACACACACACACACACACACACACACACACACACAAAATGATTTACGTGATGTGAAACAGCAATGAAAGAGCAGCTCCGCACGCGAAGTCTTTTGATTAAAAACCCAGCTTCTGTCTTTGTGTCTGCAAGTAACTCTACAAATCCCATTCTGCTGTACTTGTTCCCGTGGGTACATTCCCACAAACACGCAAAGCTGAATTCCATTGAACAAAGCCACATAAATAGGACGCCATTATCAAAGGTATTTTGCAAAACTTCACTGAGTAACTTCCTCCCAATAATTAGATGGGTATGGGTTTATGGCTCATTAACTACCAAGGCATATAAACACCAGGCCGTCCTTGTGCGCACAGGTAGGGCCATGATAAGATAAAGACTGGAACCAACAAACTCTTCAAAGCAGATCATACCTTGGCCATCATCTTTTGTTGACTCGTCACCATGGTTACGAGATGACTACATGATGTCGGGACCCAACTTTTCCAGTATTGGTCTTTCCTTTGTGAAATCATTGTTTGCAGCTTGTTAGTCCACTTCGTTTGTTTGAATCAACACAGGACTACAATAAATAGAATTCAAAAGTGTTTTTTCAATGAATTCTGAGGACTGTAAAGCTGCCCTGGTGACGCAGTCGTCTGCAAACCCAACCAGTCACTGTCTACCCACTCACTCTCACTTCTTCGACCCATTCTGCAGAACTCTGATGAGTCGAGCTTATGGTTTTGTTTGGTATCTTAAAATGTTCAATCATCTCCGCTATAGCGCCTTAAAGGCTTACTCATGCCCTGGCGCTTATTTGGGATACAGCCAACTCCACCGTATCTGCCCTCAGAGCTTTTATACCCACTACTACAGAAGGTTAACGCCCTAATCCTAATCTTAAAACCTGTGTTCCCCATCACTAACTCTGAGGAAGGTTATTAAGAAAAGAGTGGTTAGTCAGTTACCCACTCATATTGATATCTTGGCCTTTGGTTGGCTCTCCATACCAGACTTTGCGATGCGGCAGGTCGTTTTGAGTTTGTAAAGGCAGCCGCCCATGAGGACTATGGAAAAAGACCTTCTGTCGAGGCCCTCGCAAAATGGTAAATCTGTCTGTATTTGTCCTCCTCTCTGTATACCTCAAACAAACTTTGAAGCTCCAGAACACAATGGGGAGTCGATATTGTGTCTAATTCAGTCTCTTGTTGATACTGGCATTTGGCAGTGCTGGCTGGGGCAGTGGTTGGTGCGAGCTGCAGTGGCGTCCTCAAAAATACTTTTAGCCCTGGCACTTATGTTTTTACAAATTAAGCACTGTCTTAGGGACTGACACGAGCGCCATATTTTTGTAAAATTAAAGATCCAAAATGATGGGCGCCATTTTGATCGAAAAATAAAAACAATTAATTTGAGGTGTTCAAAAGTGCTTTTTAAACTGCAGAGTGGTTTGGCAGCAAACGGCAACTGCCATGCCCGCCAAAAAAACGAAATCTAAAAATGAAATGTTACCAACTCAGGGGTGTGGTCCAATCGAGGAATGGGAAAGAACTACAAAACGCAAGCACTCTCATGGAGTACTAAAAGAATACGAAAAAAAGTCATCCCCTGAGCAGTGAACAAACACAAGTTAGCTAATCAAAAAGATTGTAAAAAGGCTAAGCTCCAGGGGAGAGACAAACACAAGAGGAGAAAAGCAAGCCATTGAATAAGAAACAAGAAAATAAGAGTGACAAATTCAACCAATGGTAAGCCATGGGTGGGATCTAAGCCCACTCTAAGCTTTTGGTATGATCGGCAAGAAGCTTTCACCTACAGACAGCTAAAAGTTGTCTGGTAGCCTAGACCTAAAGAGTGAAAACCAAACGGTAGTATACATATTCTTGATTTCCACATAGCTACCAAGCAGGTTCTTGTCATGTAGGACCCTTTCAGATAGTCTCAGCTTTTTAAACAAAAAGTACTCGAATGCTGGGGTTTTGTACATCCCATACTTACCATATTAAAAGCAAATCTACAAGTCCAGAATACAAGGTAGTGCTAGTTAAAAAGCCAGGACTGGCTGATAATGTGACAGGGAGGCACTCAGCAGCTATGAGTCATATAAAAGAAACTAGGGACGAATTGAGGGTTTCAGCAAGGGTAATCCTGGAAAACTGTGTATTTTGTGTGTAAAAAGAAGGAATTACAATTGAGGAGTGGACAGTCATCAGAGTCTGAATGCCTATAATTCCTTGTAAAGAAAATGAAGAACAGAACTGGATGGTATAGATTACAAGAGTGCAAGGGCAAGACATTGACAATGCAACTCAAATGCTATAGGTTACATCCTACAAATTAGCCATCCGTTGCCCACTCATACTATTTACTAAGCTTTCTGCAATATATTTACTACAAAACAAAGAGAGTGACTAAAAAAAGACCATTTAGAGCAGGAATGAACAACTTTGCTCCATGAGGGCCAGCTCCATTCCAGACTTTCCTGAAAATATATGTTAATGATTTCAACTCAAATTCATTCTATGCAAATGTATCCCAAACGAATGTTCCTAAAACCTGGCTCGACTTGGTGCCTCCCACCAAGGCTGGATGGTCTTGCTCTAAGGCAGGGCTTATTCAAGGCTATGGGACTACATTGTTCTCGAAGCACCTTCGAATCGCGCATGCGTGTGTTCCTCTCCTTTGGGCGCCAGGTGATGGACAGTAATTGGCTTACCCTCAGGCAGTTGATCAGGCAAGGGGTTATCTAACAATAGGGGCTTGTGGTGAGCGATGGGAAGCACACACTCTGTACAGTACATAGAGTACACAGTAGACAGAAAACCCCGGGACGGGGGAAGAGCAGAAAATAGAGAAAAATGTACACTGCCTCCAAGAAATTGACCTCCAGGAGGAATGGAGGTGAAAAGCTGTCTTGTCGTATTTTGCTGGTAAGAAACAAGCAGATTTTAAAACAGCTTAGGGGGCTAAGACCCTTACTGCAGGGATCCAAGTGGACCCATGACGCCTCAGGGTTTAATACATGTAAGAAAGCATAGCTCAGGTAATTAATGCACTAGCCACAGAGACGCGTGAAATCTACTTATCACAAATTTGACTCCTTAAGAAATGCCTTAGAAGGTTAATGTACCTGCCGCACGTCACAGTTCTCATGCTAGTGAAATACCTCAATGAGTTAATTCATGCGTTGCAGGTCGCAAGTTCCACATCTGGTTAATACATTCAACACTCTCCTTTAAACCAGGGCCTGCAGCACATAATAGCGTGAACCATGCACAGAATGTCTGAACCCTGGTAAATTTTAACTCAATCTTTTGTTTTTCTAAGAGAGATAAAACCATTAGTAATGATTAGTGCCTAAAGTTATGTGGCCAAAAACAATTCTGACTGTTTTGTGTTCCTGTTCTAAAAAAATAGAGTTATGTATTACTACACACACAACTTAAGTACACACACATCCTTTCCTTGTATACAGAGCTTCAGAAAGTGAAATGCATTCATATGTTCATTTATCTCCTGCCCAACTCATGGCAGCACAACCGAGAGCACATAGTCGTTTTCCCTAACGGGCCACCAAGTCTAGAGGTAGGTGTGGTAGTATCCAGTTGTGTGGCTTTTAGCATGGACACCTGCTGTTCCCAGTGAGAATACTGGCAAAAGTAATGTTCATCTTTCAAAGTGGGCATCCTAGTATGGCGGAGAACCTCCAATCCCCCAAAACAGGTTGCACAAGGGAGGGTGTGAGGTGCAGGGGTGTGGAGTGCTTAGTGCTTAATTTGAGCCGACGGTCTCCGGTGCTCTTATACCTTTGGGGGCCTGATATAGCTGGACTTGTGATACTTGTAGGAGTGTGCTGGTTAGTAGTTGTATTGGTACGGTCATTGGTACGGCCATTGGCAGAGCTGGCAGGACAATAGGTGATGCAAGATACAGTGGCGTTCTGACAAGGGCCCTGGCACTTATTGTTTTTTTATTTGATTATTATTATTTTTACAAATGAAGCACTGAATGACTGTGTGAGCCGTTATGGGCCTTGTATCAAAACATTGCTATAAGAAACAGTTTAGGGTGATTTGTCAGGGCTAGAACTAAGTTCCAGTTTAAGAGTAGTTTAGTGGAACAGGAATGCATCACTCACACTGTATGACTGTACAGGTGCTTCTACATTTGATGTTCTACCTGTATATGACTACCGCACATCACCACAGATTCAAGCCAGGTACATCTAGAGTCCCAAATGAGAAAAACGTTTCTTGAAATAAATTTGTGAGCGTGCCCAGGGGTGCAGTTAATAGAAAGAATCAAAAAGTTTGAGAAGGAAAACCTTAGTGTAAAGTTTCTAAAGCAATGAAATTTGAGGAACTAAAGGAAAACATTGCACTTATGTTAGGGCCATTTCCATCTATTTATGGCTGTCAATGCCCACTTAGCCATTCGCAATATCATTCTTGCTTAAAAGAGATTGTGAAGGAAATAAAGTAGCCATTCAAGCTGAGAATGTTCTCTCCAAGCAGTATACAGAGACAAACAGAATGGTCGAAGAGTATGTCTTCACTGAAGACACTAAAATGCTCACATGAGAATACCAAGCATGGGCAAAGCCAATATGATTGGGTTTTTGTTAGGGGTAGTAATTGGGAATCTGTGGGTCGCCTTCGGCTTTCCTGGAAAAGATACAATATTGAACCAACATCTTGGGCTATGTCAACGACTCCTTTACTAAACAGACTGCTTTAGCAGAATTAAGATGTACTTTCAAAGAAGACACTTATGAAAAAGACAAGCTCAGCAAAATATGAAGGGTTTTGACAGGGGCCGTATTTTCTGTGCATCTTTCAGACTGCTTATATGCGCACACATCTTTAGTTTGCAAATAAAAAAGCTATACGTACAACATATTATGATGACAACAAAGTTACACAAATGATGTACCATTGTCAAAACCGTATGGAAATACAAATCGGTCAATATAACAATTCTAGGAACTCCTTGACCTTGACAGGCAGCTCATGTGAGCAATGGCAAAGCATGAAAAGCATATGAAAACCAATGACTGAAGGGGGTTCACCTAAAGCTGATCTCCCTGTGGTCTTGTCATTTATTTTGAAGAACTGATAATATATGGTTATAGGTAAAGGTGAATGTAGCCAGAACTAAAATAAAAAATTGAGCAGGCCATTATCTGTGGATTTTTTTGGATGCCAGAGATCCTTCAATCTAGAAGAGTGAACCATTTTGTACCCAAAAGCATAAATGCTACAATACCCAGATGCGAGTTGAGTTTCGCAGCCTTTTTAGATGTTGTGAGTGAATGTGAAGATAGCGATGCTATGGATGAAGTAGACATTGAGTTGGATGTGAGAGCATTTTCAAAGCAAATCCTGAAGAACTGCTGCAAAGAAGAAAAGAACATAAATACCAAACTATGTATTTTAGAAATTAAAAACAAAATAATTAAGATTCTTTTAACAATTATCTAAATCTAGATTGATACGACTACATAGACGTATATAAAGAAGTGCGTCCTCTGATAGTTGATACATAAAAGGAGGTTGAATGGATGATAGCCGTTATATTTGTAACATTTATTAAATTCACATTAGCACCCACGTTAAAAACGGATTCTTACTTTTCTTAGCATGGAACTATAAAATAGAAACCTGTGTTCATCGCATCCAATAGTACAATCCCCGCATTGCACAATCAATTCATCCGCTAAGGTTTTCGAAATTTATAGCAGCAGTGAGCACATATCAACATAACCCCTGATTGTTCTTTTCAGTGTTTAATTTCATTTATCAATCCAGGAACATAGATCTCAAACTAATTACTTTAATGATCACCCGCCACCAGAATACAGTGGTTCCCTGGGATGCATTAAAGTTTATGTCTTTGGTTCGATCAGAACCTTTTTTTACTTAAACATAAAAAAATAATCAAGGAAGAAAGTATAAGAAAGGGACTTTGCCAGACTGCGCACAAACAAAACACTAAACATCTTCAGGAAGAACAGTTCATTACACAACTTATGCACCAATTCATTTGAACGTGGAGACGATGTCCCTACACTGCTAAAAGTATCTATGGCTACACAGAGTTCTTGTTTAAGACTCCATACATTTTTATAGGACTGTTATCGTAGCCTAAACATTCACGCTAGCGAAAAAGTTATACAGGATGCATTAGATTTCTTTAGTCACCGATTCTGCATATGGCGCCTATATAGAACAGAAATGGAGTCCAAACCAGCGTCAGTAATACAGAGGAGAATGGTTTCTAAGAATCTGTGAGAGCGACTCGATAGGCTAATTATACAATCAACCCCATCAGAACAACAAAGGTTTGATCCTGGGAACTGTTTAACTCAACTACCACATATTACACATAGATAACCGAATCAGCTCTAGAATCAGTCACATTTCCACAAAGTGCCCAATAATCTATACTAGTCCTCAGTAACATGTGCTCCTGGTGAAGACATGAGGTAGACTTGATGAACACAGACACATGAGGAATTTCTTCATGGAGGAACAATCAGGAAATATGGCCAATCCACCGCTTTACTAAAAGTCCCACTACATAGAAACTTTTCTCTGGGGTTTATGCATGAAATGTTTGTTACAAGTTGTGCAAAAGTCTATAAACCCAGGCTTTTTAACCAATGTTGTTGAGTCTTATAACAAATTTTCCAGACCTTTTAAACATTTTAGAGATTGTTTGTACTTCAAGAGATTGTTTATAATAGCAATAGGTTGCTATTTGAAAATTTGGTCACATTAATTTAATATATTAAAATATAAAGGAATACAGTTAAGCAAGATTAGCTTTTTGATGTAGAAGGGCCAGGAAATGTTCACATTTTGTTTTTAAAGGAATGACCATGGAGACAACACACTCAAAAAAGGAAGGTCCCCTAGAACCTTAAAGTGTGGCATAACTGACAGTGGATCTGGTAGTAAATTATCCTCCCTAATGCTTGATCTCATGATAAAGGCAAGTAAGGAATGTTAGTGCCAACAACGGGTTATTAATTTGCATCAATGTCAAAAGTGCTATTGGAACATGGATGAACCAGCACTAAGTTCTGTCTCCCCACTCTAAAGCAGCTCATCTACTGCTCATTTCCAGGACTTGTAATAGCAGTGGGCGTTTTGATTATTAAAGAATTTTGATTATTACATTTTACAGGGTTAAGTAAACATGCATATATTGACAGTAAAACTATAACCAGGACCCCTGAAATTATGTAGCAATGTCTGACCACATTATGGAGTAGGGTCGTGTGGTAACTTTTTCCGGTGTTTCACGGCTATCAGGGCTTACTGGGGTAAGATTATGTCAACCAGAGCAATTTACCACTGGTGCCCTTGGGCCTAACACCAGTATTTGACCCAAACCTGAGCCCCAAGTGCACCCTTTTAGCATTTGACTCTCAGAGTAGTGAAGCTGGGCAGTCCAACTCAGGGATATTGTGTGTTTAGAGATACAGCCCTCAATCAGTTAACAAACACAAGTCAGTAATTCAATGTCCAGCCCATACTTGTTCTTTGAAAAAGAATAAATGTTTTGCTCAAAAATACTCAAAGTAAAGCAATACGCAAGATCGCTGTAGTGACAAATTATGCTGGTTAGTACTACTCTGTCTCAGCCTATGCTGCTCCCAGGAGAAAAGCTTCTAGGATATTAGTTTGCGAAGGTCCTTGACCAGTCACTGGGGGCCCTTCCCAGGGGTTTTGGCCCTATTAGTGGAATACTGCCTATCAATTGTCCTCGAAATTTCCTCCATGTTGATAATAGCCTCCTCCCTTCCCTTTCATCGGCTGTCCTGGGATGGCACAGTGCCCTGTTCTTTGCCTCACTTCCTACTGGTGCAGGCCTTGCCCGTGATAATGGTCAGGGCTATGCGGATCGAACTTGTGTGCCCTACATGGTCCGCAGAGTGTGAGGAGCAGAGGCTCTGCTTCCACCCCCCTGCTGATGGTGTGCAGTCACACCCTATGGCACCGGCGCAAGGTATTCGAAGGCTGGACCAGCTCCTGTTGAGGAGGCTGCGTTGGATTTGCAGTGGTTGCTTCTTGCAGATTGCAGTCTTCCTCAAACCCAGTCACATAACGTACCACGTAACCAAAGTCGATGCCCACTCCTCATGCAAGGGCAACTGCAGTGGCAAGATTCGGCCTTCAAATGGTACTCATGGGAGACCCGTGCGGTCCTGCCTTTAGACAAGTTTATGTCAGAACACTTTTTAGCATATTGCATACATTACTCCATATATCTCTCCAGCCTGATTTCCACTCTGTCATCCTAATGGATTATGGTTCATGTAGTTTCTTTTGTTACCAAACCATGCTGAGCTCATGTCCTGGAGGAGGCGGCGGCGCTGTGTTCAGCACGTTTCATGGTTCCTGTGGATATACTAACCCATATGTACATGCCTGCCGGATTGTACTCATGTGCTCCGATCTACACTCCAAATCCTGATTGCCCAGTTTTCCTACTTGTGCTTTCCTAATCTTTGCTTCTAATCTCAGGGGAGCCTTTATTTGGTTGGTGGATATCTGATTCCCAGCACCTGGTTAATTACTCTCACCTATCGGCTCTCTCCCTACACTGTGTTCGTTCCATGAGCTTCCAGCTATTTGCTTCCTGTGAGCTCAGTGCTCAGTGTGCACACAACCGTCTTTACTGCTGAATTTGCACAAACGAGGACTGTCTTGCTGCACTGCAATAAGGCTTGCTTCTTGTTTCTGTGGGTTTTGAGCATCAGGCCCGGCTCTCGGATTCTTGCTCGGAGAGGGCCATGAACAAGGATGGGTGGGCCACGAAGATGACTGGGCAGTGGTACAAAGTATTGCAAAGATCTGACATTTTAGGAACCGACATCTCTCAACTTTTGACATTTTAATACCATAACCACCAACCAGCGAGGTAGATACTTCGCCTTCCCCACTTTGAGTTTTAGTTCATTCTTGAAGGGATAGTACCATGCTATCCCTTACTTTGGTTTTACTCCAGATTCAGCACTTCCTCTAGGTTTCGCCAACCTCAAAATCAAGCTGTAGACTGCTGGAACGCCAGAACTAAGAAGTGTGTGTGACTGCTTGATCCATCCTTTCCTTATTACTGAACAGAAAACTTCTAACATTCTCTTCAGCATCCATCCTTTGCTTTGTCATTCACTGCTCTTTTTCTTCTCTTGCAATCACCCTTCTCTCCACTTTTGCTTCCTACCCATCCCTCATTAAACCAATCTCTTGTTCTACCCTTTTCTCCACTTAATCTTTCCTCACCTCTCTTTTCCTTGGCTGTTTTCCTCTCTCCTTTCTCCCTCCCTCACTTCCTCCATGGGTTGATCTAGAATTATTTTACATCGTCTCTAGCCTCTCTTCTCTCTCCCTCAGTTATTTCTCCCTCTTTCCTCTCCCCCTCTTCATTTGTCTCTAATCCCCACTCTGTCTCTCATTTATTTCTCTCTCTCCTTTGCTCTCTTCTCGCCCCAACGTAGAGGGTGAATTAATTCTTTCACTGCAACATAGTCAAAAACGTGTTTTCTTTTTACCCGTATCTAGTAATATTTTTCTTTAAATGTAAAGTGATTTCCATTCTTAGTGTTTTTTTCTGAAGTTTCATCACTCTTCAGCTGTCCACAGCACCCTCCCCATTTTATAAATGGATGGAATTTCATTAGAATAAAACTCCCAGTCGAAACCTGGTAGACCCTGCACAGTTTTTAAAATGAAGAAGGCTGGCACTAGGCACCCATAGCTTTTCTATCAAGTTGTTGGGCCTGCTGCGTAGCACTAAAGTGAACGCCCCCCACCTAGGACTTGTTAACTGTGCTGCGCAAAAGCAGAAGCTGCTCCCGGAGGACTCAATGTCACCTCCTGAGACCTGGGATGGGAGGAGGTGCACCACATATTGTGCCTCCTCAGCAGGTCCATTGTCATGCTCTACATAACAATAGACCGGCCTGACTCGTTGGCTTGCTCTCAGTCACATTCAAGCTATAGCATCCTTCCAGGTTGTGAGCCAGCAGGAAAGTCGGCCCACGTATGTGGATCTGCTTATCCATGTTTGAATGGCCTTGGGTGGGCCAGGATCTTCAGTGGGTGGGCCTGACCCATGCTCTAGAACTGGCATAGGTCTAGCTGCATACTCTCAGGCCTGTTGTCCTGGTTTGTGTGCATATTCCTTGTCCTGTATTTCAGTGTTCCTTAAGCTGCATACTTTCAGTCCTGGTCTTCTTTCTTAGAATCCGCTCATGCTTTTCTCTAGCTGTTTCTGTCTTCAGTTCCCTTTGCTCTGTGCCATTTATCTTATCTTGGGTTTATGTTGACATCTTATCGTTACCAGACGGTGCAAAAGAGTTCTAAGGCTTGCTGCCTACGGCACATAGACTCACTCAGTACCCTTCTTCCATAAGAGCTGAGGGGTGTCTTTTGATGCTCTGTGAGATCAGTTGCTCCTTGCCTTATCATTAGATCTATTCTGCTACAGACAGAATTATTTTTCATGAACCATGGAGACTATCATTTATAATAATTTGTCCACAGTCCTATTGCTTTTCCATTTATTATTGTTCTTTATCTGAGTTTTCTTTTTTGTTTTGCCTTTTGCAGGTGTCATCCGTTCATGTTTAGTGTTGACGTAAAGACCAGATGGTCCTCAACCCAGTGTAGAGCCGAGCTACAGGAATTGAAGAAACAATTACAGCCACAATCCAGAGAGAAGCTGGAGACTGGTTTCGTAGTTTGAAGTTCCTTTAATACATATTAGAACATTGGAATGTTGAGCGCTCCATTGAAGACAATGGTGTGCTCTGGGCTTCTAATGGCTGAGGGAGGTCTGGAGCATCAACATTCCAATGTTTGTTCACAGCTGCTGCTGTGAACAAAGGCCTCAGGGAGCCCAAGGGGTCTCATCCCCTCGGGACTCCGTGAGGCCTTTCTTGTACAAATTAGAACATTCTGCCCTCTGGAGCGTTATGTTCTAATAGCCTCAGAGCCCTCCGCAGCAGGCTCTAGCGGCCATTAAATGCCTTAGCCTTAGAGCCGGATGTAGCGGGCTCTACCGGCCATTAAATGCCCACTCCCTTGTTAAAGGCCCTCGCCTTGGGCTTTTAACGCTGGAGCAGGCTTTTAATGGCCGGAAGAGCCTGCTACATCCGGCTCTAAGGCTAAAATAAGACTCAAGACCGCAACGGCCACTGGCAGGCTCAAAGAACAGCAGGCAACTGACATATGCCTGCAGTTCCAGAACCCACGCAATACCCAATAAAGTCACATTCCAAATAGGAATGTATAACAAGTGGAACAGTATGCTTTGGCAAACCCAAATACAGTCTGAGCACATACATAATACTAACCTGAAGAGAATACTACACCCAGTCTATCCCAACCTACTGCAAACTTCCATTTTCGTCCTGTCCTCCTCCTTCTAAGTTTTGTAGGTACTTCCTTGTTTCTGCTGAAGCCCTCTTCTTGAATTCTCTTGTCCCTGCATAGAGTAAACTCTACATCTTAGTTACTTTAGTCCTGGTCTCAGCAGGGGTCCTGACACCCAGTGCTCCTGAGCTGTTGGCTAGCATTCTCCTTTGAGGCAGGGTCTAGGTAGTCCCTCTCGGCAGACTTTGGTGAAGTTCCAAGCTTTCTGGAGCCCAACCTCGCAAGGGGAGTAGGCAGTGTGTATCCCAACCTTGGAGAACATACAGATTCTCAGTTGCCACTAGTATGGAGGACACCAACTTTTGGTCGAGAAACCTTGGCTGAAAGTCTCTGCCCCATCTTAATACTAAAGTGGTGGAAAGGAGTGTATTGCAATAGGTGAGTTCTTAGGCAGTTTCTTTTCTTACTTACTCCACTCACACTGGTCCCGGCAAGGTCTTTGTTACAAGGCGTAAGCAGGAAGGTGCGATGGAGCTGGGAGTCTCCAGACAAGAGAAAACCAAAACAAGCATACACTGGAGAGGGAGACTTACCTAGCAGTTAGGCTGCTGGGGTAGCCCTTAAAGGGGGACACCAGCATCAAAGGGGCCCTCCATCTCCTCTTCTTAACACTTATCCGTCTTACCCACTACAAAGGATCACTGGAATGTCCTTCGATTCATATCTGCGGTCTGGCCTCTCCGACCAAACTTCCAAATTAGATATCATTTAAATGCAGCAAATACACATTTGCTCACAGCGTGGCCATGATCTCCTGAGTCATACATGCCTCATCAATACATACTCTACACATGCCAAACAATGCACGCATGCAATATCCATGTGTCACATGGATGGATGAAGGATCTAGTTGCAGGAGACTGGACGACAAATTTGAAAGAGGTGGGAGACCTCAGCGGGCGACTCTTTGGCAAGGACCACAAAAAACCTGTCTTACTATAAACGGTACCACTCTCACAAATCTTGGTCCTGTACAACCAGGCAAGATGATGATAGTAACACTTGGTAAATAGAGTGCACATGATGTCCCCCTTGCAGACCACACAGCTCCACTTTGGGTCTCAGTCTATGTCTCAAAATGATGTCCTACACACACGCATGGTTGTTGTGAGTGCTAAGGTAGTGGTCAAAAATTACAGTTTGCAATGGCGTATTTGAGGAAGGGGCGTGCAATTTTCAGAGCCATGCACGGGATCTTTCACAGTCCTAAAGGATTGACTAATTTGTCAGTAAAAGGCAAATTATGCAGTATGATGCTGCACATTCTGTGGCTGAATCATTTTGCCACTTCATTATAACGCACATTAATACTGCCGGTACAAAGACTTCACCTCCTTTCTGCAATTTAACACTTGAATGCGGCAATCAGCAACAGAAATGTGACCAGCGAGCCTTTGCAAAACATCTGTCATCGTGCTGCGCAACATGTGGTTCTTTTGCTTTTAGAAACAATTTGAACTAGAAATATATTTTTCAGTGAATTCTCCAAGTTATGTTGCACATGGAAGATTATGTGGCAAGTGTGGGACAGCCACAATTATGTTGAAAACCAACGTCCACAATATTGCATATGTCAAATATGATACAACAATTCATATTAGTTATAAATCTGTCAAACTACAGTTATGAGCATTAAATTCAAAATCTACCAGAAAAAAACACCTTAAATAAAATAGTTTCCCAGATCAGGTCTATAGGTGCTGAGAGAGATTCTATCACAACCCATTAGCAGGAGAAGCAGAATGTAATTTGAGAAATGAAGTTGAACCTCACAGTCAACATTCCATTGGCTTTTTAACATGAATTCATGTTACTGAGCTATGCTATTGTTGCAAGGTTATAGAAAACGGACTTTCTTTGAAGACAACATGCAATTGTTTTTGTAAAGAAATATTTCTAGTAATATATACATATATATATATATATATATATATATATATATATATATAGTAAAGATATACGTAAAGCCATTTATTGCCTCTCTACATGCACAATGACCTTTCTTTTATTTTGTGATGTCAATTTACAGGGTTTTTGTGTAGTGCAGCTTTCTCCAACTCACTCAGCCTCCTGGTGCTTTAGGCTCTTGGACAGACTGCTAAATGCAGTTGCAGGATTGCCCAAGAGACCATATTCCCCTGTGCAAGTGTGGGTGAAGACACGTTGTGGTGAAACTTTCTATTCAGTGGTGCTCTACACAAAGGGGAAGAAGATCGGGTAAACGTATGGCCTTTCACGAGAGTGTTACAGTGTCTTGGGTTATTCTTGGTGGGTGTCCAGGAGAACTGATCTAGATCTTGCGTTCCTCCAGGTTTTTGGAGTTGTGGTGAATTAATGAACAGCAGAGGGATCGTGTGCTCTTCCAACAACCTACATGGGTGAAAATCAGAATCCTGTGATATTTCTGACTGCTCTGATATTGGTCAGTGGTGTTTGCCCTCCAAACAATGTCTGGTAGATCCAATGGTGTCCTAAATACTTGTGCCAGGTCTCCTTCTAATTGTGACACACCAGTCTCCTTCTCGCACTGTTACTTTGGTTTTCCAATCTCTCTTCCTTGTGCACTTTGTCTAGCATTCTTGGCCTTCCTGTGTCAGACGTTGCCTGGTCTCAGGTGCCCCTGTGCCTCACAGTGTCTGTGCGTGTAGGTTATGCTGCAGAACCTAGCCTTGTACTCTGTCTCACTACCACTCACTATTTCCATGGCCTCTTGGTCCCATGGGGCATCTTGGTATACAGACTGTGTCAATATCTCCAAGTGTGCAAACTGTCTTCATTATCGCAGCAGTGCACAAGACTGACCTTCTCTATCAATGTTTCCCTGTGCTGATCTGTTCCCACTACTCTACCTGACAGGGTTACGGATTAGGCCCTCTGCGACTTCTATCCCTTTTAGATAGAATTAAGTGCAGAGTCCAGCAGTGGAGAAAGGGTTGTGGAGAGTGGACATAGAGAACTTCAGGTTATACATGTTGCCTTTTCCACAACAGCTCTGTGTTTTCGGTAAGGCGGCGATATCAGGGTTCAAATGAGAACAGGAGGGCAGTGGTCATTAGTGAAACAATTGCAGCGGCACTGGGGCCCAATGGCGTGAAGGGAGCACTGTACCATGATTCAACTGTTGTTTTTGTACCGACCCATGGGTAGGAGAGCCCATTGTCCTTGCTTGTGTTAGGGTCTATGGCTTTTGCTATTCATCTGAGAAAGAAGACCACCTCCAAGACAGTTTCTGGAGTTCGACAATGCCAGGAAAGCTGGCCAATCTCGGCCTGACTGTAAACTTCTGGGGCTACTGCTCTGCTAAGACCCTAGTTGTTTAGGTCTGACCATGGTTAAGGCCACTTCAAGAATACATGAGGCACATGATAGTTAATAAAATAGTTGCAACATTGGGACAAGACACCCCACTTGAATTTTAAAGGTCGAAAGACCTTCCCTTTAAAAGAATCTTTAGAATGTTCTTTTCCTCTCCTTTTTTGCAACCCTGTTCAACCGCAGTAGCTACCATTTAAGGTTACAGAACTTTGAAAAATGACCTTCCCAGTGACTTGGTGAAGAGTGAACAGAATGCATCGTCCAATACTGTCTCGCTGTGTAAAACAAAGTGAGTGCTACAAGAATCCCAGCACAGTGATTTGTCATTGACTGTCTTTTCATAAACTACATAGTCCACCAATCAGAACTACAATTTACCGCATCACGATAAAAGATTCACGTGCCAGTGAAGGTACATAGAAGCCTCTACTCTTGCTCAATGGAAGATGGAGCAGGCTTGTAAGTAAAAATCCAGTTGTATCAAAGTTCACGTACAAACCCATTCGTCCTTCATAGAATAACCTTTACATACATTTGACAGTGTAAAACCATAGCAGAGGGACAAGTCAACGCTTGGTCCAACCAGGAGAAGTAAGACCGGAGAACGCTGCATT
This sequence comes from Calotriton arnoldi, assembly GCA_963921515.1. NCBI lineage: Eukaryota > Metazoa > Chordata > Amphibia > Caudata > Salamandridae > Calotriton > Calotriton arnoldi. The sequence continues at coordinate 624,954 of CAWUFW010008452.1, read as the reverse complement.
CCTGATCAGCATCTACTCAGTCAACAGGACATCCAAGCAAGCAATTACGCGGTCAATATGCCAACCACCAAGACAATTACTGAAGGGAGGGAGCAGGAATCAATAGATACTTTAATTAACAGTCTGGTTTGGAGCTCATCTGAAACCTCATTACCGCCCACACCACCAGCAAGCCCGCAGTAATTGAAGCGTCTGGAGCAGAGACGAAGGCCACATGCACAGCTAAACTGACAGCTGGACTCCTTTTAGCAGTGACACAGGGCAGGCAGATTCCAAAACCTTCCCACTCAAAAGCATTGGTGCCTTCGGTGTGTATTTATTTTTCATTTATCCACGAAGCTGCCTCATCACCGGGGCGCACTTTGCTATTGGAAACACTACACTTTGTTTATAAAGAGATTTTTAGCCGGGAAATTTTTTGTATGCTTTTTTTCTTGAATACGTCTGTTGATTGTTTTAAATTTTGTTTTTTTTATTTCCAAATAAATGCAATGTTTAACCTTGGAACCAAAATACTGTACAAAGTGTTGCAATAAAATTACCAACATTATGACAGTTGATACAGCATTTCATATCGAACAGTTCCGGTGTCTATATGTCTGGAAGTCCAGGGGCCCAATAGGGCCCCGTACCCTTATGCATTGGTTCGCACAACTTCTCCATTTGTAGCTCTCTTTCTCAGTGATACCGCGCGGTACATGCCTCAGAACCATACTGTTAAAGATGGCGGCTCGGCAGATCTCCAATAACTAGCAGTGTCTCACTTGGCCACGAGGAAGCCAATGACAGCTAATGTTCTATAACTTTGGGAATCAGCCCAGCCATCCATAACCCACAAAAGTGTCACTTTAGGATCCATAGCCTTCGGTGTTTGCAGTATGTTGGCTGGGGCGTCGTGTATCCTCTTCGAGTAAGTGGCAATGAATGCGCATGCCCAGATCATGAGGTAGAATGTCTCTCAAAGTTGCCACAGCATGTACAATTTCGAACAGGGGGATCTCTCCATTTTTCAAAGCTTTTCTGAGCTCTAATATGTTTGATGGAGATAGCTGAACTGAATCATTTGTAAATTTGAACATCCGGGTCGCCAACTTGGCCTCCCGATTCCTCCCATTATCCTCTAGCTCACCTATGTCACCTTCCCAAATACGTAGGACAGCCCTTTAGAGCATTCAATACTTTCTTACGGCGCACTGGGACAAGCACCAGTTTAGCCTCCAGTGGGTTGGAGTCTGGAACCTCCTCTAGGTCACTCTTGTAGGTGTCCAGAGCGTGACAGATCTAAAGATATCTAAAAGATGAAATTCCACAGATAGGTGCACAAAAGGCAGGGTGTAGTCTTTGAATGCTCTTTTAACATGGATTCCATCAGGGGTGCCAAGTGTCGGTGAAAGAGAGATGAAAGATTTTTAAGCCTACCACTGACTCTATAGATAGATTGATTGTGTGTCCAATTACGTGGATTTCCAGAAACATTCGACACACATCTGGTCTTTTGTAAACCCATGTTGCACACCTGGCTTACATCACTTTCTTCCACCCAGCAAGCCCTCTTCCTTGTCAGAGGTCCTGTACTCATCAGTGGCTCAAAGGCTTCCAGATAACAGGGACATGATGAGCACATGGGATCAATTTTTTAATGGAATATGGAGGGGTTGGCATGTGTTGTTTAAGGAGGTCCATGGAACAGGCTGTGCTTCTTCTACAGACGGCTGACATACAGGAAGACTGCCTTTCACACTAAGACACCCATTAAGAGTGGTCTGTTAATTCTGATGTGCATGGTAATCCCATGCAGTAGGCCCATCGGAATTATGATTACCGTAGCAACATTAAGGCCTAGGTGATCCAAACAGAAATTCACCCTCCGTTACCAGAACCATTGCAAAGCCATTCAACGGCAGTTAGTGCACTGCTAAAATGTACACAAAAAAAAACACAAAGCCTCAAATTTCTTAAATGTATTAACTATCGGTCTAATGGATATATAAGACCTTAAACTAAACACACATGATATTTATGGACTCAGTGTACAATAATGTTCAATGTAAATTCATTTTATTCATACAAAATTATTTAAAATAACCATTCCAGGTTTTGTAGTGATTCATATGAAAAACAAATATGAAATAATGACATCACAATACAACCCACAAGATAAACAATATTGAATACATACAATATACATAATCATATAATCAGTCATAAGACAATTTGATCACAATGTGGTAAAAATAAGATAAACAGATAAAAAAATTACAAGAACATCACAGATCAGCGATACAATCTAGAGGCTTTTGATGTATTGATTAATCTTCTTAGTATCTCTACGCGCGTTTCGGCGAGCAAAGCGCCTTCAACAGGAAACCCACAATTAATCCTATATCGAGACCAGAAGGATGAAGGTCAGAAATTATGTGTGTGGTACATATACATGAAGGTTGGGGTTTGTAGTTATACGGCTCGTGATTTGATAAATGAGACACTCGATAACAGTCAATCAATGATTCGGATTACAGCACAAAGTGGCGATATTATTAGAAGTCGGCACCAACTCAAACAATGGTTGATCTTTTATGTTGGAATGAGGCTAGAAAACGTCTCCAGGAAGGGGATAGATATATCTGTCCTTAGAGTAAAGTTACATGTGATATTCAGATGTCAAAATATGCCAGGTGGAAAAATTCCGCTTAGATGTCCTGCGGCCTCGGTTCAGAACAAACCTTGAGACGAGGCAAACGAGGCCAGGAAAAGGTCTTCTAGAGTTTTGGAGCGTTGAAAGTAGCTGGGATTCGTCACACAACGCTTTTCAGCCAAGTTAAAAAAAACAAAAAAGGAATGGGCGAGGGGGCGGGGAGTGTACATTTTTAAATAGTCTTTTAATCTCAAACATTTCAAGAATCTTCGCTTTGTGAACACACTGTCCCGCCTGACTTCAATGCCTCTTAATGAACTGAACTCCCCTATGACTGCTCTCTCCCTAGACACCCTTATCCCTTCCCCCAGTTCGCCAGGATTTTCTCAGAGATAGGGATTTCACATATTCTTCTCACTGACAACACCCACACCAATAAACAAGTGCAACTCACAACATCCAGTGGAGTTCAGAGAATGAAACACAGGGTAGCCGCTCTCACTCTCCAGGTAATTTGGTGCACTGAGCGAGGTACATTTTTGTAGCACATTCTTTTGTTGGCATGCATAAAACTGCACAGTGCCCCTACTGATGAAATATCACACTCAGCTCGGAGGAGACTTAGAGCGGGGGATGGCTCAGTGAACGAAAGAAGGCTTTGAAAGCTAACAAGATGGCTCAGTGAGTTAAGCGCTTGCTGCTGTGTGAACTATAGATCATGTATTTGAATCTTACAAGGCTCAACTCGTTCATCCATCCTTTCCAGGTTGATAAACTGAGTCCTGGTATTTACAAGGCTTAGGATTGAGAAATCGGAGGCCTTTAGTGTTAATGAACAAGGTTATTTCAAAGAGCACCGTATACCATACAGGGACATTTGTGGGGTCACCCCGCAAGAAATATTTTTGCAATATGGTGGTAAATTGTGTCTTTTAAACATATAGGATTTGACTCTTACTTTATAATGGGACTTTATAATGGGGCTTGGAGTTTTCCCAAATGAATTTGGGCATCTAATGCAAATAGTATATTTTTGGCACTTGGTTTTCAACACTAGTATAAACTAGAAAGCTACAGCCCCAATATTTTTTGGGGAAAGGTATTGATACATTTTAAGGAAATGTGGCATGTAGGATTTACAGACAACATCACATGGAGGCTAGGGAGGGCTGTTTGCATTGCAATCAGAGGTCATAGCTCACAACCTGTACTTGGACATTGCATAGCCTTGACGTGACTTTCATTTGCAGGGTTCAACTAGCACGGTCTTTTAAAAAAAGAAAAAATGTTAATGTCCAGTTTTCTTTTTGACACAGCTGCCTCTATCCCTAGCAACTTAATCCACAAAGCTATTGTGCTGCTATTAGCACCTGCAACCTGGGAAACACAGAACAAATCCGTGGAGCACAGGCAAACATTTTTCACTGTGTCCAAAGCACCTCAAATTTGGTTAACTGCCAACAGGGCTTTTGCTACTTTCGACACCTTCTGTCAAGTATTTGCTTTTTTATCAACTGCACTTTGCATTGTGGGACTTGCAGTTTTGCTTTTAACGTTGCATGAAAGAGCATACTGTTAGATGTTGCAACATCACACAAAACATGGAGCCATTAGGCCTATTCTATTAATGTGTATAAAAAAATGCGCACTCGAACACCGATATTAATAAAAGTGGCTTGTAATGGGGGGCGTGGCTTGACGACCAAGGAAGATGGCGGCACCCATGTAGCTCTCGTCAGAGCGATGTGGGTTTCCGACTGCAGTTTCCTCACTGCGGACCTCTTGACGGGCCTGTATTGTGATTCGGAGATGCGGAGAGCGGCGCATATCCTCTGAAGAGGAGCGGTACACCTCCGCAACAGCAGTTTTGATGTTTTTTTCGACCTCGCCCTATCTCGCCTCAGAAGCAGCCGCCATTTTAGGTTGCTACAGCTTCTTCTAGTTGTAGCTGAGTGCTGAGACGGCACGCTGAGAAGTATTGCCTCAGTGATGCATACCATTACATCTAAGGTATGCTTTTAACAGCGTTTTTGGGTTGTCTGAACATGTAAAAATTTGGCATGTTTCTTGACCCTTTTGTTTCTCTATGCTCTTCTGGTATAATATCCTAAGCAGTATTTAGCAACATAAAGTATTGTACTTTCTCTTCTACTCCTAATGGCACCGTGGAAAACCTTTTAGTTTTGGTGCCTGTCATATGGGAAGACTGAAGAGAGCTGATTCTTTTGCCCTGCCTTAAAAGCAAAAATTTGTTAAAAATTCAACGATTTTCACAAAATTTGCAGCCATCGAAGCTTCTTTAGCATCTCCATCTAAGAATAGTGACTCTACAAATACAACCTCCGGCTCGGCGACCTCTGGGAAAGCCTCCACAAAACGGTTAAAAAAGATCCGCCTTCTCCTACAAAGTCACCTCCTCCTGTTCCTTTGGACCTACTTCTTGAAGAAATTTGCGCTTTGCGCCGCTTCATGGAGGAAACTAATAATAAGCTGCAACACCTTACTGAAAGATGGTCTCAAATGGATGAACGTTTGCTTGCAGTAGAGCACAGCATCTCTTCTTATGGCGTAACTGAAAATAAAGTTAACTCTCTTAAAGGTCAAGTCTTGTCTCTACAAAAGCAAGTTGAAGAGTTGGAAAACAGAAATAGAAGAAATAACTTGCGAATTTTTGGCCTGCCAGAAAACGTGGAGGGTTCAGATCCTCTCACCTTCTTTAAGAATTTTCTTCCTGAACTGTTAAGGCTACCTGAAGGCACCTCTTTAAATATTCAACGTGCTCAGCGACTGGGGCGAATACCTGTTGCTGGTTCTTCTTCAAGACGTCCAAGAGGTGTAAACCTGTATTTTCTGGAGTATACAGATCTCCTCAAAATCCTTTCAGCGTTTAAGTCAATAAATTGTATTGTCAGGTCATGCCTTGTTTTTCTCCCAGAACTATGCCAAGAGTACGGCTGACAGGCGCAGAGAATTCCTAAACATGAGGCCAGATCTTTGCTCTTTGGGTGCTCGCTATGCTCTTTTCCACCCTTGCCTCTTCAAGGTTACATTCAGAAATAACACGACCACCTATGAGGATCCTATTAAATTGAGAGGCTTCATAAACTCTTGCAAGATGGAAAATATGGACACTTCGGGATCTTTAACACCTCACTCTAGTTAAAAGTTCAGAGTTTTGTTGAGTTTCAGAAATGCCTCTCTTTTCAATCTTATGGATTGTGTTATTATGCATTTGCGTAATGTCTTTAATGCTTCGCTCTCTATATTGTTGTTAATGTTTAAAATTGGATCTGTTTTCTCTGTTTATCCCTTTTAGATACCCTACTGTATGTGCTTGTCACTGTTTCACATCACGTTGACTGCGGTCGTCCATGTGTTCCTTCTGAAGAGTATGGATGTGCCATCTTTCCATGTGGTTTCTCCCCCCTCCCACCCTTTTCGGAATTTTTTAGGTATGTGTATTCTTCTTTATGTTTCTATTCTTAGTCCTTTCCCTTTTCTTCCTTTCAAACTTCCCTCCTCTTTCCTGTCCCTACTATACTCTTTTTATCAGCATTTTCACTAGTTTTTTTATCTTTACTATGATTATATTTTTTTCTTGATGATCTTTGTGATACTTATGCTTATATTCGTTGTTATATGGTTTGCATTGTACTATTCCTGTAACATGATTAACTCGGTTTATTTCCCCTACACATTGAAATTTCTAGGTCATTGAAAATTATTTCATGGAATGTACGAGGCTTGAATTCTCCCATTAAAAGACAGCGTGTTCTAACGTATTTATCTAAGTTAGAAGCTGGCATAGCTCTAATACAAGAGACACATCTCACGGAAAGTGAATCTTTAAAAGTATAAAGAGATTGGGTGGGTAGAGTTTTTTTTTCTCCAGGAGACGGTAAGAGAAATGGAGTTGCTACTTTATGTCGTAAATCTCTCTGTGTTAAGCTAATCTCCCAGGAATTTGATGATGTGGGATGCTGGCTGTTTACTGAATTGTTGATTGGAAAGGTTCCACTTTCCCCATTTAATATTTATGCCCAAACTACTGGTGATTCTTTGTTTTGGTCCAATCTTACAAAACGTCTTCTACAATGCTCTCATGATAACCTTATTTTAGCGAGGGATTGCAATCAGATTATAGATCCCTTTATTGATCGTAACTCCTCAGCCTTCTTCACACTGAATAAAGCCCAAAAGCTTTTTGTACAAACCATTAAGCAGCAAAAACTATTGGATGCTTGGAGACTTTGTAACCCCACCCTAAGAGAATTTACTTATTTCTCCCCGGTACATCAGACCCAGTCACGCATTGATAATTTTTTTGTGTCCCATAACGTTTCACAGTCCTTACAATCTGCTGACATTGGTTCTATATTAATCTCAGACCATGCTTCAGTCTCCATTCTGCTAGACGTGTTTAATAATCCTAATTTACCTAAGCGTTGGCGTTTTAACAACTCTCTACTCCTAGACCCTACATTTACCTCCTCCTTTACCTCTTTTTTTTAATGAATACTTTCATTTTAATGAATCGGATGATTTACCTTTTTGTACTATTTGGGACACTTTTAAGGCGGCTGCTCGGGACTTCATCATCAATAATGTCTCAAAGAAAAGACACAATGCCCGCAAACTTGCCACTGAACTTCTTGCAAAAATACAGAGATTGGAACACACTTACTACACCTCTAGGTCAAAAGAATGTTTATCTGAACTCATAGCTACTAAATTCAAATTCAATAAAGAATCTATGGACAATGCTTCATTATATTTATTAAAATCCAGCTCAAACTTTTATGGAGATCAGAATAAATCAGGCAAACTACTAGTAAACTATCTCAAGGTCAAACACAACAGACTCAATATTAAATCAATTCTAGATACTCAACTGACTCTCAAATATAAGGATTCAGAGATCTTAGAGGAGTTTCACCATTTTACAAATCTTTATATACACCAGATACCTCACCTTCGGATACTGAAATTACAGATTATCTTTCCACTATAAAGACATCCTTTGATACACAGCTAAATCTTGACCCATTAGAGCTCGATGTTTCACATGATGAATTGAACACAGCATTACATACACTCAAAAAAGACAAAGTTCCAGGCCCAGATGGGTTCACTGTAGAATTTTTTATACACTTTTCTCAATTGCTCCTACCAAAATTGACAGCTCTCATATCTTCCTTTTTACATACTGGCAAATCTTTTGGAACTTTTTTGGAAGCTTTGATATGCCTCCTTCCCAAAGAAGGTAAAGATCTGCATCATTGTAGAAATTATAGACCCATCTCTTTAGTAAATATCGATTATAAAATCTTTTCCAAAGCTTTAGCCTTGAGGATGGAACTTTCCTACCAGATTTTCTTGGTAGGGAACAATCTGGTTTTCTTAAGGGATGCTTTATCACAGATAATACCCACTTATTTTTCGACATACTATCCAAAACCTCCCACATATCTGACTCCTTAGCCGCAATTGCACTTGATGCAGAGAAAGCATTTGACAGGATCCATTGGCCTTTTATTTTTCAGTTACTTAAATGGTTCGGATTTGGTCCAAAAATTGCATCTTTGATTTCTATTCTCTATTCGAACCCAAAAGCAGCAATTTTTGTTAATGGCCTATTGTCCTCGTATTTTACTTTAGGCAGAGGTGTCAGGCAAGGATGCCCCTTGTCTCCTTTTCTTTTCAATCTAGCTCTGAAACCTTTCTTGTCTAAAATACGTCAAAATCCAGAAATACATGGTTTTAGTTCTAATAAGTTACAAGTTAAATTAGTAGCTTATGCTGACGATACTCTGTTATCCTCCCTTCCTGCTTTTCTACAATAAGTTACTTCCTATTCTTTTGTTTCTGGTTATAAATTAAACAATGATAAATGCGAGATATTACCCTTAACCAAATTTACGTTTAAAGATGACTTTACTAGGTCCAATTTTACCTGGCGCTCTAAGCTCATAAAATATTTGGGGTTATATTTTACCCCGTCATTTAAAACATCCATTTCCACGAACATGGAAAAATGTTTACTAAAGTTGTCCACTTTGACTGATAAATGGCAATCTCTTTATCTCTCCTGGTGGGGCCGCTTAGATACTATCAAAATGATCCTATCCCCGATCATACTTTTTATTATCTCTAATATTCCAATTGCTATACCCTCTAAATTCTTTAAGAAAATTAATTCCATACTTTCTTCTTTTCTTTGGGGCAATAGAAGAGCTTGTATGTCTTTACTAAAGCTCATGCGTCCGAAACTAGAAGGGGGAGCAAATTTCCCTGATTTTTCTAAATATCACAAAGCATTTCTGCTACGTCAATCCTCCAAATGGATCTCAAATTCTTCGTTAGCTACCCCACTCTGGGTATCACTTGAACAATCTTACCTGCTTATTTTCGCTTTCCAAGAATACTTATCTTTCACCCGTAAACCTCATTTATCCACTCCCATTTTTAAGCACTCGAGTAAACTATTAGAATCGGTTCTATGGTATCTGCCTAGAGATTCCGAAACATTTCTTAAATCTACTCTATGGCATATTAAATTCATGTTGATTAAAGGTAAACCTTTCTACTGGAAAACCTGGAGACAAAAAGGCCTAATTTGGATAAGTCAATTATTTGAAAATAATACTGTAATGTCTTTTTCTCATGCTTGCCTTCTATTTGACCTCCCTTCCTCCTTTCGGAACAAATATCAGTTATGCAAAGCCCTTTATATCTCGCCTTTGCTCAATTCAATTGATCTCCTGCTCATACACCCAAAATCAGCAATCAATTCCACAATCTCCTTAACACAAATCCTAAGGCCTCCAGCATATATTCTTATTTACGCATGACTAGTATTACTATAGACAAAACTAATGTAGAATTAGCCTGGGAACAGGATTTTGGTAAGGAATGGTCAATTCCCACCTGAAATAAAATGTGGACAAAAATTAGGAAAGCTTCTAGAGCAGCTAACACTACTCAGACACTCTTTTTTTTTTATATAGAATAGGCTCCTTTTCTCTCCCATGACATTACATAGGATAAACAGTGATACATCAGATGCTTGTTGGCCTTGCTCTTCAGCACACGCGGACTTAAAACATTTACTTTTTACGTGTCCTTTTGTTCATGATTTTTGGAGGGGTGTTTGGAAGCAGATTACTTTAATTTTTCATTTTGCAGCTCCTTTTTCCTTTACCAATATTTTTCTAGGCACTTTATCTGATGTTTGGGACAATTGTACCTCAAGTATACGAATTTTGGACTTACTTATAGCAGTAGCATTTCAACAAATCACTAAGTATTGGAAAGATCTCTCTAAACTATCTTTTCAAGCCTGGTGGTACGCAGTCTGTCATAACCACAGATTAGACACAGTTTATGTATATCCAGCTTCTCTTGCTATGAAACGCATATTGTATGGTCACCTGTCACACAGTTCCTTGATACTAGTGCAAAACGTTATTCCATGAGTACTCCTTTGGAACAAGAAGTTTTAAAGCCTCCTTGACGTTCCGAATTGTATGATTATAAATATTTACATTTGTCTAACAAACATATCTGGTTATAAGTTTGAACACGCCACCAGACTTTGTTTATCATTATGTGTCTTCCCTTTTCTTCTTCTTGATAGTAAACTACAGCCCTTTGTATGAGATTATGTTGTATTATTCACTTTAATAAACTTACTTTTTAAAGCTTAAAAAGAACTGAGTAAGAGATGAGAAACTGAGAATGATCTATTTTCTAAAAGAAAATTGTACCAATATTGTAAATTGAACTGTAATATGACTTTGTTTTTGAGGTACACACCAATGAGACTTTGATCTACTTATTAGACATGTTAAATCACAAAAGTGGCTTGCAATGCTATATGGGCAGTGTGAACAGCGTTCAGCTACAAACAGCAGAAAAATATTTCAGTATTAATTAGATGTTTCAGGGTAAACATTTACTACACGCTGCTGAAATGCTAACGAGATAACACTGAGACCCCATTTAGGCCTATGCACGCATAGAGTGGCTGCAACGAACACCATAAGTTGGAGACAAAGGCAATCACCTATGTTGCTTATGCCTCTAAATGCCCTTCAAAATAAGAACCGGGGTCCAGTAAACCAAACCAGTAACCATAGTAATCTATCCATTTGCCACTCTGAGGCCCCTCTTAATAACACATCCCTAGTTTCTATACGGTGGTTAGTTGTGATACGGATTTTTGAGTAATGCTTTGCTAAACATGGGTAGGATAGACTTCTACTATTGTTAACAGGCTTTTCAAAATCTGGTTATTCACCTCAACTACATAAGAGCAGTGTAAAACAAAGCTTCTTTTTCATTGCTGTTTTAACCAAGTTCACCTGCCAAGCTCCATTCAGCAAACAGAAAACAAAAAGAAAGCAAAACCAAAGGGGCTTCTTAATTTAAAGTGACAAACAACTAAAAACTGAAACCCGGAATGTAGATCCAAATATACATACCTTTATTTACTCTCAAACATTCCATTGTTTTATTTGTATGATTAAAAAAATACACAGCATGCAGAACATACAATTCTACAATGCTTAAAGCACGTCGAGTATACTGTACAGTTATGGGAGCCATATATAAAGTAAGATTATGGACTGGGAGCTGTGAATAAAGTGATGTTGTTCACCTCTGGTTTCTGAGAGACATCAAAGACATCAACAGCTTTGCTCTCGTCATCCATCAGATGTCACCCAGAAACCTTGGGTGAAAAGCATCCGGTTACTATCTGAAAATCTTATTTTGTTATGCATGTTTGGAGACATCAGTGGCAATTGGTTTCTCCACTTTTATAGTCTATGACATACGTTAATATTTAGTTTTGATGTTCAAATTTAGAAAGAAACAAAATTATCATAAATAAGCCAATCCTTGCATAGCCCTTCAGGCAAACACTCGATCATGCAGGCACTGAAAAGTTCAGAGAGTAAAGAGTCAGGCTAATGGGAAGGCAAAGGATTGGAATTTGGTCTCTACTGTGATAGACCATGTCTCTCTACGCAAAGAAACTTCCAGGCCCTCTGGTCTGATGTATGAAGTCTGATTCCGGCAGATGGGCTCGTGAACTGGTGTGATGGAAATTCCTAGACTAAGGAAAGGCGCTGTCATTACATTCTTCCCCGACTATTGCCTTCACCTTAGCACAAAGAGATGAAAATGGTGGAGCCCATTTCAGATCATAACAAATCATATGTGCCAGAAGCTAATTTTGCTACTAAAATTGATTTTGTGTCCGAACTAGATTTCTAGAACTGGACTGGAAAGATTGAGTTTGTTACAGGGACTGAAGAGTTCAGGCTACAGCTTTAAATTCTTACAGGACACACACCAGCCCTCAAGAAGAAACATTTTTAGGTCGAAGCCTACTAGACCACACTTGCGCTGTCTGGTGAAAGACACATTGTGGCTCATAACGAACATACAGGGTCTTGGAGCCCACCCATTGCTTACCATTGGTTGGATTTCCTTGTCACTCATTTACCTGCTGCTTCTTCATGTCCCAACTTGCAATCCTGTGTTAGTCCTCGCCATGAAGTATTGCCTCTTTACATTTCTTTTGATTGGTTGCTTTTGCTGCTTCCGCTGCATGCTTTTCAATAACTTCTCTTTTCTTTGAAGGTAAGCATTCCAAGAGTGTGTGTGCTTTGGAGCAGCCTCCTTTCTCTACTTCTTTCTCCCTGCACTCAGTGTTGGACTCAATCAATCAATCAAGAGGCTTGTAAAGCGCGACTACTCACCTGTAAGGGTCCCAAGGTGCTGGGAGGGGGGGAGGGGCTTGCAGATCTGTCGCAAGGCACTGTGGTTCAGTCGAAGAGCCAGGTCTTGAGGTCCTGCCTGTATTGGGGCAGTGACAGTGATTTCCTTAGGGGGAAAGACAGAGTGTTCCAGGTCTTTGCTGCACATCTGTTTCTCCCTGCCTCCTCCATGTTGCACTCGCCCATGTGCTTCTCCCCATTACCTCCCCAACTGTGCCCTCCATGTTACTTCACCAGGTGTGCCCTCATACTCTGTTGCCAGTTGCAGCTTCCTTCTCCAGTGCCCTCCATGTTGCTTCATCCAACACCTGTGTTGCTTCCGCCTTGCCCCGTCCTCCCAGTGTTGCTTCTGCGAGCCCCCCACTCTACCTTGTGTTGCTTCTGCCCGCCCCCCACCCACTTTTACAACCAAAAAAAACACTTTAGTGCGTTTCATTTTCTTTTCAGTTACTTGGATCGATGAATAAAATGAAAAGCGCCTGCAATATTTTATAGTTGCGCACATCTATAAAATGATGTGGGTGCCGACATCAAAGTCTCTTTTTTTTTAAAGTCTTTAGCGTGCTACACAGCATTGGGGTTGCTCTGCAGCATGGCTGCAAGCAAGTTGCAAAATTAATAGGCCTCAAAGGTGAGTCCGATTGGTTTTGCAAGGCTTGCTCAATTAATAATTTTACGTCTTGCCATTGGAGGCTGGCATCTATTGGGGAGTGGGGGTGCGGGAGCGTGCAAAATATAATGAATAAAACTTACCAAATGCAACGTTCTCCACTCCGGTCCTCTTCTTTCCACAGGAACTGGATGCAGCAACTCCCTTCACCAATCCTGGCACTGCTCTTAGGCTGCATGAGAGCAGTGCCCGGATTGGAGGGAGCGGCCTCACTTGGCGCTTCACAGCACTCTGGAGGCCTCACTTGCTCTAACCCAGCTGTCTTAGGACAACTGGGTTAGAGATGTTTAAAGTGCACATGTGTGGCTGGCTGTCGCAAGACATGCGTACTTTAAACACTGCATAGCCAGCCCACCCTCCTCCCTGCTGCTGTCACTCAGCAGCAGCCCCGTCCTGACGCTCTGTTCGGGACAGGGGATGAAAAATAAAATGGTAATAAATTACCCTTTTATTTTTCATCTCTGTGGTTTTGGGTTGGATTTTAAGTGGGTCGACACTCCTGCGTCTTGCAGAAGGGCTGCTAACATGTAATTAATGAACAACTTGATGAGTACTGCGAGCATTACCAACATGTGGTGGACCCGGGTGCCTGCCCCCTGTTTGTCCACATGGATCTCCTATCCTGGTTCTTGGGCAGATTTTTTTAATGTAGAATTTGATATTTGATATTTATTTGATATTTGTTGGTTTATAAAGCGCCTGAATCAACCCCCAAGGGGTATCTCCGCGCTAATGAACTGCTTTCGTCGGCCAGAGAAGAGGAACAGATCAAAACAATGCAGTCTTAAGGAGCCTACGGAACTGCAGGTGATCAGAGCACTGCCGCAGATGGATAGGTAATTGTTTCCAAAAGATAGGGACTAGGTGGAAGAAGGCTTTACCACCCAGCCGAGATTTTTTACAGCGTGGAACTACGAGTAGAGATTTGGTCCCTGAGCAAAGCGCCCTGAGTGGCAGATATTTAGTGAATTTTTCTGCCAGATAACTGGGACCTTTGCCGTTCAAGGATTTGTGCACAATGCAACAGATCTTGAATCGGATCCGCTTCCGTACTGGGAGCCAATGCAATCGCTGCAAGAGGGGGAGGGAGGAGGTAAGGGGGGAGCATTGGAAACCAGTCGAGCTGCGGTATTTTGGACCACTTGCAATCTGTTCAATGACGCTTCGTTAGCTGAGATCAGAAGAGCATTGCAGTAATCCAGGCGACTTAACACTAGTGCCTGGATAAGGGTTTTCCGAGTGGTCAGAGGAAGAAAGGGAAATACCCTGCGAAGGAGGCTTAGCACATGGAAGCAAGCTCCGACGGTGGTTGAAGCATGTTCCTTCAATATTCGTTTCTGGTCCAGGCGGACGCCTAGGTTTTTGACCACAGTCTTGGGGGCCGGTGCGGAGCCCAGCTCCGCAGGCCACCAGCTTGGGGACCATCTCATAGATGCGTCACCAAACAACATAATTTCGGCTTTTCCCACATTGAGCTGGAGGAAATTATGCCTCATCCAGCTAGCAATGGTCTTCATACCTTCTGAGACGGTGGACTGCGCATTGGGATTATTTTTATCGAAGGAGAGTAGGAGCTGAGTATCATCAGCATATGAGATAGGCGTGAAACCTAAGTTCCTGAGTAATCCTGCCAAGGGAGCAACATAGATGTTAAATAAAGTGGGATCCATTTATTAGCATAAGTAGCCCAGCTTTTATGCTTTACACATTCAATCTACTTGGTTAGTTATACAAGCTGGTGACAGCATTAATGAGTGGTGAAGCAGGAGAATTAAAAACGCGTATTCAATGTAATTTACATTTTAACACACAGAAGCAGGGTCGGACAGGCCTTTCATTCCACTGGATATTTCCATGGTGGGCTGGGGCCCTTGCAGGCCAGTGTTTGTAAGCCCAGGGCTGCTCCTGAGATCCCAGGCGTTCATTGCAGCAGGCACAGGGAGGCGTCAAGGAGAGAAGGAGAAGGGGACGGAGGGGTAAGGTAGAGAGAAAGGGAGAAGAGAAGAGGAGGGAGAGAGAGAGAGAGAGAATGGATGGATAGAAAGAGAGCGATAGTGCAAGAAGAAGGAGGGAGCGGGGTTGGTTTGAGCATTGTTGCCAGGGCTGCTTTTGGTTCCCCCGACCAGCCTTGCATACTAGTAATATGTTCCCTCTGAGGGGAGAGGAGGTAGGAAGGAATAGCCAGAAGGGGAGTGGAAGGTGGGAGTTTAATTGACAATAAGTTAGTTATACTATATGGTTTTATTCTAGTATTTTACTAATGATTCGCAGTAATTTTAATTTTTACCAAGGAAACTCGCACACACAATTTACTCAACCAAGTGAACAACTGTTATCAATATAATCAAGAAAAATACAATGACGTGCTAAGGTAAGGAAAGTGTGTTGTTTTATCTCAGGTGCCTGCGCTGAGATATCCTGGCCTGGTCTTGAGGGAAGTAACTGCACCATATTTTTAGGACAATAAAAGCGATTTAAGGTGTTTGTGTGCAAGTGTATTTTATGCTGGTATCCTAAATTCCTGCATGTCTCCTCCAGTGCGCGAGAACAAATTATGGACATCTTTTTTTGTAGACCAATAATGGTACATTCTCCCCTAGCATAAATGGCAAAAAATAAATAGGCATGAAAGAGGCTCAACTCATTGGCTGGCCTGCTAATTCACCTTGGAAAGAAGCGCTCAGTGTGAACAAGCCATTGGGCCTGGACTCGTTACTCTTAATGAATGGGGCCATGTGCAATTACAAGCCGTTCCGCTATGCAGGAGACGCGCATTCCAGCGACACTAAAAGATAGAATGGATTCTGCACGTGATTGGACTGCCGGAAGGTGTTTGTCCGCCAAGTGATACATTAGTCCCGCTGCACTTGTTTCCTAATGAGACCCCGCCATAAATAGCAGACAAGCAGAAAGCAACAAATGAGCGAACAAGATGCGCTCTAACGAGATCGTGGAATACAGATGGGCGCGCCACCCACTCAGCCTCGGGGTGCAATTTCCTTTCTAGCTTTCCAGTAGATATTAGCCACATTTTAAAGAGATTAAATCAATGAAATTGTATAATGGTATTATTTGTAATGCACGACATTTCTCACCACTGGAGCAATGCGGCATGTTCAAGAAATAAAGTATACAAAATGTACAATAAAAAGACACAGAAGTAAGTTTTTGGGTTCATTATTGAAAATTATATTTTGATGCAAAAAAAAAAAACGGATTTACTATAAAGTTTACTTGAAAGTGCTATTTGTTCAAAAACTGCTGGTTCTTAACAAAATATGTATACATCTTAAACGGCAGTGGAAAAAAACAAGCACTGACAAATGTAATGACCGGTTTTTTTTATACAATTTTAGGTATCACCTACAGAACTTTAACAGTCTGTCGCAACAGGGTTGATGGGACCAACATCCTTTAACATATTTAGAGTGTGCTTTGGGTCACCCTAATTTAACTGTAACCTAATTGTGCTCTTCCTGTTTAAGCCTTTGGTTTCTGACATTGTCAATTACATTTTTAGCTGAGCCCACAGGCTCTCTAACCTTGTGTTTTCTGTGTTCTTCTGCCTCCTACCGAGTGTGCTTGCACTGCGGTGATGAAGGTCTCTCGCACGCTCTGTCGCTCTAAGATTCACTCTTCTGCCATTCCCTGTGCTGTCCCCTTTTCTCTTCCTTCTGCTTTCTCACCCACCTGCAGTCACTGCCCACTTTATGTGAGTGCCAGCTGCTGCTGCCAACTCCTTCCCCACCCATTACCCTGAAGCCCTCGCTTATGCACCCCTCAGGCATCGCTCTGAGGCCAACATTTTCGGGCCCTCCACCTGTGGCATTTTTCCACCAGTATAGGAAAAAACATCTTGGAGTGATTCAAGTATAATAAAATACAATTTGAAGATGGTTGCCCTCCGTGCCATTCCCTCTGCCAATGCTTGTGCTGCAATTGGATAAGCAGTGTTACAGGCAATACTGGCATATGGTAGCTTGGCAATTAAGACACAAACAAAAACAAAATGACCAAGGCAACTCCGACGCAACCACAGCACCGAGACCGCACTCCTCACCACTACAGACGACATCCGCACCCTCCTCAACCGAGGCGAAACTGCAGCCCTCATCCTCCTGGCCCTCTGGGTCACCTTCGACACCGTCTCCCACCACACCCTCTGCGCAAGACTCCACAACGCCGGCATCCGCGACAGAGCCTTAGAATGGATTCGCTCCTTCCTCACTGGCTGAACACAGAGTCAGACTTCCGCCATTCCACTGAGAACCCACATAGATCCGCTGCGGAGTGCCGCAGGGCTCCACCCTGAACCCCACCCTCTTCAACATCTACATGGCCCCGCTCGCAGCCATCGTCAGAAAGCACCGCCTTAACATGGTCTCCTACGCCTACGACACCCAGCTGATTCTCTCCCTCACTGACTATCCCGCAGCCGCCAGGAGCAACTTCCACAACGGGATGAAGGCTGTCGCTGCCTGGATGAAGGACAGCTGTCTCAAGCTCAACTCAGACAAGACCAAAGTCCTCATCCTGGGCCCCACCCCCTCTGCCTGGGACGACACTTGGTGGCACGCAGCACTCAGAAACCCCTCCCCCCACACGCCATGGATCACGCACGAAACCTCTGCATCATACTGGACTCCTTGCTCACAAAGAACCGACAAATCAATTCCGTCTTGTTCTCCTGCTTTCACACACTCCGCCTTCTTCGAAAGATCTACAAGTGGATCCCCAAAGAGCCCAGAAAAACCGTCACCCACACACTCGCCAGCAGCAGACTCTACTTCGGCAATGCACTGTACTCCGGCACCGCCCAAAAACTCCAAAAGAAGCTGCAGAACATCCACAATGCCTCGGCCAGACTATTCCTGAACATCCCCTGCCGTAGCCACATCACCGGGCACCTGAGAGACCTTCATTGGCTCCCGATCAACAAAAGAATCACCTTCAAGCTCCTCACACACATCTACAAAGCACTCCATAACACCAGACCTGCATACCTCAACCACTGCCTCTCCTTCTACACGCCCCCCAGACATCTCCGCTCCACCCGACTTACCCTGGCCACCGTCCCACGGATCCGCAAGACCTCTGCTGGAGGAAGATCCTTCTCCTACCTCGCTGCAAAGACCTGGAACTCCCTGCCTCTGCACCTCAGGCAATCACCACAGCAGCCTCAATTCAGGACGGACCTCAAGACCTGGCTCTTCGACTGAACCGCAGAGGTGCCCCCACTGCGACTTGAGACCCTAACGGGTGAGTAGCCGCTCTATACAAGACTCTTGATTGATTGAACTAAAGAGAATAGATCTATTGGTTTTGCCAATGCTTGTTCATTGTTGTGCTAATGACAGCTTAGTTTGAGCCCAGAGACTCGTCACAGTCAGGGTTGTTGAGGGAAGTCACTTTTGAAGCAAACATGTAGGTAAAGTAAGACTGTGGTATTAATTGATGAGCACTTGAGAGCTGTCAATCAAGTGAGTGTTGGTACTGCACAGCATCTGCTTAAGAGGATTCGTTCCTGCAGACACTTGGATAGAGTTGCAAGTGGCTTCATTAGGGTCCTGTGATGTTGAGTCAAATCTGCGCTCTCGGGGCATTGCTCCACCTTGTAACCAGCATCACTGTAGTGGTTGGAGTAGAGAATAGGGCAGACCAGGAGAGGGAACCACAGCTGAGGGAATAGGAGTATTCAGTGAGGACAAGACAGAAAACAAAGGCATACTGAAGAGCAGGAGAGGTGAAGGAAAGAAAGCAGGAGCAAGCAGGCTGAAAAGAGAGGTAGAAGAAAGTGAAACAAAGGAGGGTAAATGATAGAGTAAAACAAAGCACGAAAGAAAGAGTAAAATCGGAAGAGAGAGGGCAGATAAGAAAGTGAGAATGTTAAAGTTACAGAAAGGAGAAAGAGAGAACAGCGAGACGAGTAAGCTTTTGCTTAAAAGGAACGTCACTACTGGCTATCACATTTGGGGAGACCAAGAACTGGTTGGTAATGATGTCAAAGTCCCTCATGAAAATTCGTAGCAGGATTGATGTACACAAGTTGGCATGTGGGAGTTACTGTCAATGGTGGGCAGTGGGAGTTACTGTCAATGGTGGGCAGTGAAAGAAGCTAGCAACGGTGGGCAGTGTGATGAGCTGGGCAAACAATTTTTAACCAGTTGAGAAGGTCATCAGTAGCTGTATACTGAAAGAGGACAAACTCTGTTCCACGCAGAATGATTAGGGTTGAGAACAGCAAGACATTGTCATGAATGCAATTTATAGAAAGATTAAAGAGTGGGTTTGTAACGGAAGGAACTGAGGAGTGAGCTAGTGAATTTCTAAAGTGCCACCGAAATACCTTTAAGTAACCCCTTTCCAGGATGTGGCTGGCTTTTCAAGACTTTAAAAATATACCTTTGTAATTTATTTTTGTTTCTGAAGACTCAATGGTCAGTTTGAAACAATAGATTGGCAGGAGCATTTTCTGGGACAGAGTCTTAAAGATAAAGAGAGGGTGCACCTCGTAGTTTATGGAGAACTGGATAAGGACTATGAAGATTGACAGACAAATATCTAAAAGGCAGTGGGATTCACCCACGGGACTGGAGGGGCAGCGGGGGGAATGGAGTCTGGATTATTCTCCTAAAGAAGGATTTGGTGGTTCTGTGGGGCCCAGGAGGAAATAAGGGGGCTACTCTCAGGTGTATATAACATTGGTCTACAACATCGACCAGCAAATGTCAGATTTTCACAATGATCACAGTGTAAATGATTTTTATTTCGATTCATTGGATGTGATTGTATCCCCCTCTGATATCCTGAAAATCTGATATGGTACACGCTGGCCACCCCGATAGGTGTGTGGTATGATTTCTGTGAAGAAAGTTAGCATGGTTATGTTAGCTTTGTTGTGATTAAACACTCAGAGTTTCAAAAGCACCCAGTGGGGCGAAGACGCTGATCAGGAGGAAGAACATAATGAAATATTCATCAGCAAATACCTTTGTTTAAGTATTTTGCAGCAGAGATGCAGATTAAACAGTCGTCAAACCCATGGAGGGAGTTAGTTCTACAGAAGAGTCGGTGTAATGGCCCAGCAATGCTCCCCATACATGGCACAGCCTGATCTGTGAATGATGAGCTTAATGGCTGTGGCATGCTGGGGCACATGTTAAGCACTCTGAAAGCAAAGCAGAGAACTATTCATTTAAAGAGAAGCTTCAATTAAAAATAAATAAAAAGGATCATTTCATCAGCTTGAACAACCTCCGCTTCACTGGAGTGGATACAGAAGAAGCCATTTTAATATGAGTGGGTCCATCAGTAGCTGTATCACTGACCGAAGCCCAGCGCAGACTGACTGTCCTAGTCCTGGCAGCCTGACGTGAGATTTGTAAGAAATGGATTTCTAATGATCTGTCCGTTAGTTGCAGATTGGATTGAAGCTACTACCCATGTGAGCAATTTCGATATGGCATGTGACTCCAGAAGCCTAGATAAAACTTGGAAAGACTTTAAAGTGAGGCAATGTGTCCAATGATTGCACCTGAATGAGGTACTACAAGACGGCTTACCTGAGGCTGTTTCCATGTAAACAGACTTTCCGAGGCCTGACTGGTAACCAACACGAAGTTGAAAATAGTGCTGACGGTGAAATGAGGACAAAAAAAAACCAGAAGCATGCAGCAGTTATGGACTGGGATTTAAAAGCAGCCTTGGGAAATGTGGGCATACCAGCCATATAGAGTACAGTGAGTATAGCAAGTGAGTGCGACCGTATGCAGGAGGATTTTCTTTTTTTACAAGAGAATTGTGTGTTTTCCCTCAGGAGGGCTGTATGCTAGGTTGGATAGCTGATACTTTCTCCCGCCATCCACCCCTCAAAGCAGCCCCCCTTGTGATAAGTCTACCAGAGGTTCTCTCTGTATACCATATGGCCAGTGGAGCTCTTGGGGATCAGTTTGGGGGGACAGCCCATCTCTTGAACTCATCTGTGCCAGACTTCAAGATGTGATGAGTCACTCATGGAACACAGTTGTACAGAACATTATCCAGTTGCGCTGCTCCCACAAGTCAAGTTAAGGATACAAACTTCATTTTTAACCTCCAATTTTAAATTCCTTCACATTTACAGAGCATTTTAAAATTTTCAAGTTTGCTTTTTTATGTATATATGTTTTACTAGTCTACTAATATCATATACCTTTCTCAACAGTTCTGGACCCCACGATTATGTATTGCACATCTCAGGTGAAGAATGACTGCCCTAGAGAATGTGGCATGAAGGACTATTTTCTGCAGGGTCCTAGTGTTCTATGTCGAGGACTATACCACAGCTTGACATCCAGTTCCTTTCCAGTGTACACTAAAGTAGTGCAAAAGCTCCCAATCAGAAGAAAATAAAGATTTTAAGGTTTGCTGGTTTTAATAGTTTCACAGGAGCTCAGTAGCCTCTATCAAGGGTACCTAATGTAGGTCCAGAAAGACCACTTAAATAAATCCACCTAAAATAATTCTATGTACCATGAAACTGAATGGAATGAACGCTGTGAGTAGTCATTATCAAAATATGAAACAGATCTGCCTTTATGGACCTATGTTGGACACCCCCCGTATTACATCGATTTGCCTTTTATCTATATAAAAAGCAGTCATCAAGTATTGGATTAGTACAGCAGACAGATATGCGGAGGGTTTTACATCCAGCGTGCTCTGATACCCAGCTTCTATGTAATTGGACAAACAGAATAGTCTTGAAGAACACAAGTTCAGCACAGACTCCTTGACAGATGTTGGGAGATGCAATAGTCTCTAAGCGAGTTAGATAGACTCAGGCAATCGACGACTTGATAGGAAATAAAATGTGTAAATTATCGGCAAAGGTTAGTTTGAGCAGCGCTGCAATACCATGCTTATCTCCTGAAGGACAGTCATCCACCTACGGTGAACACCGACTAAGATAAAAGGCCCAGTGGTTTATGGGTAATACTTCTGTTGCATCCTAATCGCAGACGCTGGGCCTGACATATAGCAGCAGCCAACGCATACCCCAACCTACCAAGACATTCTCATCACCAGAAGATAAAGTGAGAAATGGCGCCCATGATTCAGCACGATGAACTGCGGACACTTTTGCTTCGAGTCGTTCAACTAGCAGGATATACGGCCCGCGCGGGGGTGCCAGGGGCGCGTGCGCGTCGCCACCAGGCTGCAGCGTAGGCCTCGAGGACACAATTAGAGCTTCCGCGCGAGTCCCAAGCCCCGACGGTGCAGCAGAGCCCCTGCGCAAGGCATCTGGATGAGCCATTCATTCCTTTGATATTTCATACCTACAGCATCTGTTCTACACCCAGGCATGCCATAAAGCATCCATCAACCAGGCTAGAATGCGATTTAATTCAGTGAAAAACAACTCCTCCTCTTCTCACCTCCAGCGCAAGCAAGGTCACAGGGCCGTTTCTACCATTAGGCAGGACTAGGCGGCCGCCTAGGGCGGCAAAAGGGGGAGGGCGGCAAAATAACCTAGAAACGGCCTTGCGTGAGGTGCAGAAGAGGGCAGGGGTCGTTAAGCCCCTCTCTCAAGGTGCAGGGATCCCCAGCACTGCCAAGGGAGTGTACATGATGTGAGGCGCGGTAAGGGGCTCACCAATTACGCCACTATCAGAGCGCAGGCAGTGGGACCCTCAGACCGGCCAGGGCGGCAAAGTGCTTGGCAGAGGAGGTCTTCTTCCGGTCGTGCTCCTCGCGCACGCGCTCAGCCCGGGGTCCCTCTTTTGTTTCAGTTATTCGCATTCATTATTAAAAGGCGCCGGAAACAAATGTGTCTGAAATCCGGCGGCAAAAGTGGGTCGGTGGCCGGGAGAGGTGCCATACATCAGGCTGGGGACGGACGGGGATGAAAGAGCTCTGCGCCACCCTGGAGCTGCGCGGCGTCAGCCATTCAGTGCGCCAAGAAGATTATACCAGTGGATCAGGAGTGAGGAGCCAGGCGCTTGCTACTGGTGTTTTCTGGTTTCGTGGCGCTGTTAATAATGTTAATAACATGCTACTAATTCACAAATGGTTTTAGCAAGTAAGTGCTTATCCAAACTTGGGCCAAGTATTGTAGTTTTTGCATTAGGTGGAGATTGTTCTTGCTATGATTAAAGTAAAGTAACTTTTATAGCGTTGTTCTAGGTAGCACACAAAATTACCAACTGTGTAATTTCCACGTATAATGTGATGGAGCAACAGTGTAAAGGCACCTTCAGAGTGATAAGAAGCAATATATACACGTAAAAACATGGTAATTGCTATAATAATTATTAAATAATAACGTGTTATGATACTTTTATCATAATATTAATTACAAAGGAATGCAAAAAGTGTACAAACACGTTTTGTTAATTCATTTAAAAAAACTGTGTAATAACACTTTATCGAAATATGTGTATCACATCCCCAGTACTAAGTAAACTATTACTTTTATTGTAAAAATAGGGTAAAAAAAAAGGGAAATGAAATATTTTTTTATTGTAAATTATTTTCTAACAAAAATATCAAAGTATTTTATTATGGCGAAAGTTATAAAAATAACAACGTGAAAGTACATTCGATTGTAGTAACTTTAACACAAAACCAATGACAAAGTTGGGTAATACTTTTATTGGCATACTATTAAAGAGGCGAAAAGAAAATGGGAAGGCAGGATTTTTGTAAGAGCCACAAAGTGAAATTCCACTTTCATTGAAAGGAGCAGAAGATATTCTCTGCCGAATACTTGATAGCAGGCATCGTGTGTAAATAAATATAATATTCACTGATGCATATACAGCCTGAATTATTAGTAATAAATAATTATTCATGCTCGCCTTGAATACATTTCTCCTTCCCAAGTTGAATATTGAAATTTAATTTTACCGCATCAATCTATTTACCCATTGCATCTTACAGTCGGTGAATTCATAGCTCAAACAGATAGACCTTGAGAAAGCGCCTCATGAAACCCAAGTTCAGGCAAAAAGCGCCTGGGGCTCTGCAAATTGGCTTCCCATGCACTAGCGCACTGACTGACGCTCATGTGATGTCACAGAACACTGCCACCCCTACCCACCCAACCATCCCCCACCCCGTCCTTTTGCCTCCCCGCAAACAAAAATAATAGTTATTTTCATAGAGCGCTTTACACGATGCGTATACAGTTTCCAAAGGCTGCAAATAACAGGTGTCACGATTGCTCTATTTACCTACCTCGGCAGGATGGAAGACCGAGTGTGCTTAGCAAGGATTACGAACTTGTAGCTGATGAGTAATGGTAGTAAAAGGGAGGGGGCGGCATTTTTCAATTCTCGCCTAGGGCGGCAAAACACCTAGAAACGGCCCTGCAAGGTCATGTTTTCTGACCTGTGCTCTGAGCATCAAAAACAATGTGACGAAAATAACGAGCATCACTTCTAGTCTAGAGCGCACACTGCAAACTCAATTGTCTTCTGGTACTAAAATAATACACATTACCACCGAATGTATTGATGTTCATTTAATTGACCTCGAAATGTTGAAAAAAGGAGTCACTTGCTGGGAATGGAAACTGTTGTTAGAAGCTAGCGCGCAAATCTCTGCAGAGTGGACTCTTAACCCACTGAGCTATCTAACCGTCTCATAATAGCGCCAACTAAGTATATAGGTGCTTCTCAACATTCTACGATCGGGATCCGTAACCGATGCTCGTCTGTTTCAGACGTCACTCATTGCAGCATCGGATTTTGAAGTCTTCCGCTAGAACATGCTAATTAATGGCTGTGTTTTGGTAAGAGAGTCATGGTATAACGGAATGCAGCCTCAGTAAAGCACGTCTACCTTGAGGGTCACACAGTAGTGACCTTGCGCACGTGCACTATGCGATTCAAGACCTACGCGTCTCGATAGAATTATTTTTACTGTGCTACAGCGCCCTCTTGCTCAGTGTCACAATCTGAAGAGGAAATAGGCAACGTGGTTTTCAGAGCGCACACGATCTCGTTCAGGATGCAAAGAAAGTGCACCCCTTCCAGCTCTCAATGGAATTCTAAAGCATGGACCACACTTTAATAGTATGTTCCAAGATGGCCGACACTGCCAGACACTGTCATGGCCACCACACCCTTCTGGTATTTCATGGCTCCCAATGTAGAAGGGAGCAAAGGGCCCCAAATGCCCAAGATCTTAATCAACATCCACAGACAGGGCTCCTTCTACTACATTATAGATAAAATCACCAATCACCACCTGGAATAACAGTGCTCCTCCTCCGGGTCAACAGTAATGGCTACACCAAGGCTGAATATGGCAGTGGTTTACCCCACAAACATCAAACCCAAGTGTAACAGGAAGCAGTTTGAAAACAAAACTATAATTATTCCTTTGACGCATAAATATCAATTTTCAAAAAGTCTGCTTAAGTCTATAGTACAGCAAAGATGTCCATAACAACCACCCAGGGAGAAAAAGTACCATCCTAGCAAAAAGCCAGCAGTAATCCACAATCCAACATCAAGCCCAGAGGGAAGTTCAAATCCGGGTAAAAAAAAAAGTAACAGACTTGAATGTAACACCAAAACCAAATGCAAACAACGCACTGGCAATCAGTGTACATAATACAATTTGACAACAAAACCCAAGGGAAACAAATCAATGTCAACAAATGAGCGCTCCTGCATGAATCTTTGAAATGTCAAGAGTCATCTTAGGTAATGGTATTTTCACTTACCCGTATTCTTCGCATAGCCGCTACAATTTCTACCCTGCTGTTTGGCCGAGGCACATCCAGACTTCCAATGTACTGCAAAGAACAAAAAAGAAAATAAACAAACAGTGAGTAAACCATTCAATTGCGATTAGACAACCAAAACATAACACGTTTCAGGACTACAGAGATGCTTCTTATTTACAAATCACCACATAAAAACGGTTTACATCATCTGGCACATTTGACCACCTATCGTATATGAACACCACTTGCTCATTCAGCGACAGTCACAAAACAGAAATATTATCCATGACTTATAAAACCTTCCATAATTACAGAGTTTATTTATTTGAAAGTTTTATATAACGATCACTAGACCCGAGGGTATTAGAGGCGCTTTATAAGATGCAGGATTAAAAGAAGGATTCACAGTTGACATAGAATCATAAGAGGGCAAAAAGAACATTGCAACATAATATACGTATACCCAAGATCACGAATAATCAAGCATTGCCTGTCCAAGGCATAGACGCTGAAGTGGGTCAGATGACCGAACTGGATGGTCCTGTTGGTGTAGCAAACTCAAGGGGGCAGGTTGAGGCATTTGTTCAGTAGTAGAGATGTACAGGAGCGATCACATCTGGACACAGGAGGCTGTGTCAGATAGCGCACACACACAACTTTGGATGTCTCACTTTGTAAAACATGGGTATTTCCACTAAAGGATTCCTATCAGCAACCAAGACAACAACAAAAAAGAGACTACACTCTTTAAGTGATCTACAGAGTCAACGTGAAATCAACTGCATTTTGAATTCTCATAAGTAGTAACCCTGGATTCAGGGCTGGACTGGGAACCCAAAGCAGCCCTGGCAATTTTCTCGGACCAGCCACTGGGGAAGCACTGCCTGGCCCTGGGAGGCTGGAAACGCTTGCTTGCTGCTTTTGTTACTGGGGGCCAATATTGCAGCACTGCTGGAAAACCAGCCCTCACCATTCTAGCCTCTCAGGCAAAACACCTGATGCCTGGTACGGTGAGCCCGGCCCTGCCTGGATTAAAAAGTCTATGGTCTCCTTTTTATTGTCCTCTTCTTCACTCTCAACTAGCTACACTGGAAAGCAGGGATCCTGAAGAGATCCTTGTGGGGTGGGGGAGGTGAGGAGGAGGTACTATGATGTATGGTCCCTGACTTGACACATGTGCCAATGATGCAAATGTGTAACCTCCTCCTTGTAGGGCAACAGAACCTTGTAGTTCCCTCCTAGCAAAGACAAAAAACACGCAGGTCTACATACAGTTTAAAAAAGCGGTAAAGACCTCGCTCTTCTGCTGGAGCTAATTTAGGATCATGTATATTCAAGAACCAGAAAGAACCAGAACCACTGCCACACAAGGACGGTAGGATCGATCATACACACAGCTTCCTATTACTCCACTTTGTTCAATTCAGCCACACGATCACAGCAAAATTATAAAATCACCCCTCTAGTCATCAAACCCA
Source organism: Calotriton arnoldi (assembly GCA_963921515.1). Lineage (NCBI taxonomy): Eukaryota > Metazoa > Chordata > Amphibia > Caudata > Salamandridae > Calotriton > Calotriton arnoldi. Next base: position 597,671 of record CAWUFW010008452.1, on the reverse strand, counting down.
ACACTGGGGTAGGACGTAATGCTAACTGAAGAAGATATGGATCTTCAGTTTCTTTCTAAATTGAAGGAGGGTTGGAGCAATTCTAACACCTACAGTAATGGCAATCCAAATTCTGGGTGTCGAGATAGTGATCTGTTTTTTCTTTCTTTCACATATTCATGTCCAATATGGCGATATCCCGGCTCGTGGTATGCTGCCGTCCTAGCCAGGCGGTTAGTTTCTTAGCTATCATTATCGGGTATCATTTCTGATGAAGTTGATCTTGAAGTTGATAAGGGCCTGGAGGGGAAGTCAGCGTAGCCCATTGAGTAGTGGGAAAACGTGGTTGAACTTGAAGCCCTCAATGACACGAGCCGCAGTGTGTAGGAGCCTTTTTGGGGTGACAGATTGGTCTTTAAGAGGCTGTTGAACAGAGCACCTCCTCCATCAAGGGGAGAGGATCAGAGGCTTGAACCTTCATGAGCTAGAGCAGGTAGCAATCACTTTTCGTTTTCCTGGCGGTGATTTTTTTGGAATATAAGATCTCTGTAAAAGTGAATTCAGTGATTTTGCATGCTTGAGAAGTGTGTGTGTATGGGGGGGGGTTATACCATCTACATTCATACACATATGAATGTTAACTAACAATGAATGAACCGTTAAATGAATGAGATAATGATGGGAAGCATAACATTATTGAAAAGTCTTAGGGAAAGTTGAGATACAAATAGAGACTGCCGTCCTCTACACCTGTTAAATAAAATCTTCGGCAAGCCAAAAGGCAAAATCTTCTGACTTATATGACTTACAACTTTTGCAATACCCTTTTTTGAGTCTCCCTTATTTTGCATTTTCCTTTCCCTGCATACCTTTTAATTGTAATTTTGGGCTTTCTTGGAAACAACAGTAGTCAGTCTATTACAAAGTGACCCTCCAAGTGTGCCAGACTTGGAAGCACTTTGTGCTATGCTTCAAGTGTGTAACATATCAACTGACACATCATGGCCTCTGCATTGGTGGCAGATGTTAACAGCTGTCAGCCAAGCAGATTACGATTGACTGGGTCTATGAGGTTTGGTTGCAGGTGCACGGGGAAATGGGCATTACTTGTTCAATTCGTAGTCAATAAATAACCACCTGACTTATCATTCACATCCAAGCTATGTTGGTGGCCAACAAGCAGAGGGAGGCCAACTCTGGCCTTACTCCAAGGACCGCTCCAGGTGCTCTGTGCACCACTTGCTCATGTTAGAGATTGTTGTGATATGCCTACACACAATGTGTCAGTCAGTGAGCCATAACAAGACTTGTGCTGAATCAACTACTACGTGCTTGCAGAGCTTTGTGTATGCTTTTGGCACGAGTGCCAAGGTACGTGAATTTGTCTGCTTGATTCCCAATTACAGTGCGTGAGAACACAGGCATGGAGAGGAAATGTGGCTGAAAAATACAAGTACTTCCTTCAAGTGTCCTTCAGCAGCCATGTGGAATATCCTACGATTTGGAGCTCTCAAGCCCCTTATGTAAACATAAGACAGATAATTAGCTACAGAAATTGTATTACTTTGACCATTGACTATTTAGCTGGAGAACAAGTTGTCCATTCACAGTAATTCATTAGAGTGTGCTCAGTTCCATCCATGACGAGGTCTTTATCATTTCCAATGAGCAATCTTTTCAGAGAGAATATTGAATTCCCATTGCCAATGTAATCTATAAATTAGAAGGCTCTATTTACATCCTCCTGATTGAGTACAGATGAACATTCTCAGATCGATGCAAAGCTGTATTCCCCCTGCTAGTTTGTGGTTTTCTGGGTTGCTCTGTGACTTTTCCCACAGTGTAGTGGATATCTGTGATCTTAATACAGGTGCTCCATGCTGTGCGTTTTGCTAAAGGCGCGGCTGGATAGAGGGTACACACAAAGTGGACCTCTGCCTATATTGGAGGGTAGCTGCCGCCCAGGTCATAATTTGAGCCACTGGTTGCATGTGGGGCCCACCAGCACTTATTTGAACTCATCAGACTTTAACAAGAGCAAGAGACGGAAAAACACAAAAGCTGAAAAGATGGAGAAAGCGAAAGATGGAAAAACAGTGATAAATGGAACATGAATGAAAAAGAACCTGCCAGAATGAGATAAAATGGTAGGGAGTGTCTGGAGGTGGTTGGAAGAGGCCTGAGGTGAAATCAAGACTAAGCAGCCTTGGTATTCGGCACCCTGACATTCAATAGCACCGGTTTCTGAGAAACAATTAGGGCCTCTACACTTATTCTTTTACAAATTGAGCACTGCTGCCCTCCTCATGAGAATTATGGTTGGAGGAAGGACATTTTTGGTGCAGGAAGACACACCTCTTTGCTTCTACCCTTGAGAGAGCATTTACCAACACTTTTGTGAACAACCTGTTCAGTCCCTCTTAATAGGGGTACTTCACGTTCCTCTGGTGCACACTTTAGGCTGTGGACTCTGGTACCAGTCATGTAATGATTACGTGTGGTTCATGTTTGGGAAGCCTGTGCCGAGTGAGTAGGGTCCTTTGTTAAACAACTATGATTATTGAACAAGATACAAGACTAAGATTGCAGCACAAGATGGATTTTCTTCTTTTTTGTGTTGCATCTTTTTTTCACACGGCAATCTGCGTGTAGCTTTCCCACTGGAAGCTTTGGCACCTATCTGGAATGGCTGGCAGAACCTACACATATAGCCTGTCAAGCCAGAGCTGTCCTAGACAGTGGCGTAGCAAAACATAATGGAGCCCCTCTGCAAGGTACATGGAGGGGGCCCCACGCTCAAGACCCAGTCAGGAGCCTTCAGGCCAGGGGCCCACCACCCGTGCACAGTGCCGAAGGGGGCCTCCTGGAGCTCGCCCCCTCCCCCCGCACTGCAAGGGCTGTGGGTGCTAATGTTACGCCACTGGTCCCAGAGAACAAAAGACCAATTAGAATCTGTTTGGCTGCCTGGCCAGCCTTGATCTTAGATCACCTTTTAACAAACAGTCTACCCCTGCTTAGGATCCCTCCACCAAATTTTCTCCAACCTAAGTCTGCTCAGGACCACAAACTTTAAGCAAAGAAGGTATCTCAGAATGGACATTCTAATGCAGTAACCAGCTCCGTGGACTATGATCATACGAAATACCTAAACGGACCTGAAGAGCTGTTCAAGGCTTCCAGCTTACTGAAAACTATAAACTGCGTCTCGATTTCTTTGGCACTTTATGTTTCACACTGCTAAGCACTGTATCCCATAACACTAAAACTGCACCTCGGTGGTCCTCACACATTCATGGAAACTCTTCTAACACAGAATCAAAAACAAAGAGAACACAGTTTCCACCACAGACTTACAAGGTGTAGGGGCAGTAGGTACTATATAATGTTTCAACCGTACCTCCCAGAATCCACTGCTATGCCCCTCCTCTTTTGCCCTGTGCTGGGAACAATCTAAACCCAAATGAAACCCCCGTCAGGAATTCTGTGCTGTCTTTTTTAGATCTTACATTTCTTTTATCAATAGATACACTGATGGTGTACAATGCAAGTTAATGCCTTAATGTAACTAACTGCTGTAGACATGTTTTCTAAAGAAGTGCCTGTCTGTCGCGTCGAGCCTCTCTGTTACATCTTGGCTCCAGACACTATCAAATAATGATGAGCTTCCTCCGCTGAAACAATGTACATACATGTTAAAACTGAAGGTAATCTTCTTCCTTTCTCATGATCATAGAGCTAGGCACCTGTGTACTCTTTGTTTCACAAAGTCACTCGACCCTCGCTGGAAACCTGTGTACAGCTTAAAGAGTATGGTCTGATATGGTTTGTTAGGGCACCCGTTGGTCAACAGACACTGTAATTCACAGATTGTTCTTTTGTTAGTAATCTCTTTCAGCCTTCAGTTGGAGTGTGCCCAGTGGTTTCCTCTTTCATTATAAGTCACTAGGGTGCATCCTTTTGGTTGAGGCTAGCTGCACTGATCCAGGAACAGATTAAGCCACCAGTTTACAAGTTAAGGTTCCAGAATATTGACATATTTAAGGTACTGTAAGAACAGCTAACCCTAAAAAGAAACTGCAATTGGGTCCAATGTGTGGTGGGATTTAATACATGGTTGTGCCACTGCAAAGCAATGGATGGCACATTCGATGCATTTGTAATATTCTGTCTGCCACCGGGAGGCACTGGGAACAGGGCCCATCTTAAGGAACGGAGACTTAGGGCATCATTATGATGCCGGATGGTCAGACCAATGCCCGACACCACGGCGGTACAGGGACCGCCCGGCAGGCAGGCGGCGGTCTGACTGCCGAGTTACAATGTGCCCACGTGGCTGCCAGGCGGAAAAGTGCTCTATAACACTGCGGCTTGTGCTGCGTCCCTGGAAAAGGCCTGCAGCCCAGGCCGTAGTGTTATACAGCACTTTGTGCACATTCATGCCTGGCACACGGTGCATGAATGTGCATGGGGGCACTACATATGCCCCCAGGGCCCCTGAACAGTGGCTTACAGGGAACAGGGTCCCTGCTTGGGGCCTTCAAAGTCCCTTTCCATCTGCCTTTTCATGGCGGTAGGACCACCATGAAAAGGCAGTTGGAAAGGAACATCCTAATCCCTACAGCGGTGCCTGCGCAGGCACCACCTCCACTGTAGGGTTAGAATTCCAATTGCCGCCCTGACGGGATCTTGGATCCTGTCAGAGGAGGCGGTCCTACCCCCCACCACGTCCTCTGCGGTCCGACCAGCTGCATTGTAATTTAGTGGTCAGACCGATGCCCAGTATGTCGGGCGGACCGCCACCAATGGCCTGTCGGTGGCGGTACGCCCAACATCATAATAGGGGCCTCTGTGTACGGGAACTACCATGGACTCCCCATCTCCCACCTAGAAGTTAATATTGACAATAGACACTAATGTTAATTTAATTACAGCATTTGACAACATAATAACTTGGTTGGGGTTGTATGTTGACCCCTCCTAGACATTTAAATTGTGCCTGTATTTCTCTTACCCATTTACCCACTCGCATACAAAGAGCAATTCTTTTTCAAAGTAATACCTCTGACTTCACTGAGTTTATTTGTTTTATTACATTATGCTGTAAATGATTTCCAAACCTAAATCTAGTAGTACCGCCTACAGCAAGCCTTATCTGCTATACTGAGCTAGCCTAAGAGAGGTAAGTATACAAACAGTTCTCAATCTAGCACAGCAGTAACCGAGGGCTAGGGAAAGAGGTGGTACAGTTACTTCCGGCTATCCACTGCTTGCCGCATAACCGAGGGCCAGGGAAAGAGGTGGTACAGTTACTTCCGGCTATACACTGCTTGCCGCATCCCTTCAGAGGCAGTGAAGTGATGTCAATTGAGGCCTGATTCTTGATGCGCCTGCACTGTTTATTCTCCGCCACTGTGGGTTTTCCTACAATTTACATCTGACTTGAAGCAACTTTGCCAATCAACTTACTCCCAATTTCTGCAACTACAGAACTCGTTTTATTCTGTTGCTTTACACGCAGGTATATATGAACAGGAACAGAGAACTACAGGATCCACATAGAAATGAACATTCTCAAGACAGATGCTTATCTTTGCTTGATTCTAGACAAGCTAAAACACTCTGATATTTTGTAACTAGCTAAGTAAGAACGGCAGGAGATGTTTCAGAAAACCTGTTACTACAGTGTAAACATTTAAAATTGTAATAAAATGTCCAGCCAGTTGTTTTCTTGCTGTGAAGGGAAAACTGAACAGCAACAGTCAAGCTTTGCTGACTTTTGACTTGCCCAGGAAAGATTTTTACATCACCACTTTGAGAGATTGCAAAAGAAATTTAAAAAAAAATAGCTGTGCTTCTGATGCAGAGGATGCACAGCGTTAGCATGACATTATCTTTACTAAAAAGCAACTGTTAAAACTATGGGGCTCATTACGAGTTTGGTGCAGTTGCGCCGACTCTACACCGGAACAACTGCACCAAACCCGCACAAGGACCACCCGCCCTATTACGAGTTGAATTCTTGTACGGCGGAAGGTCCTTCGCCTTTCCAATGGCGGTGCCAGAAAAACAGGCACCGCAATGGGAACGGTAAAAAAGAACGGATACGTCCATGCAGTGCTGGAACTTTGGGGGAATACAGACAGGGGGGCACATGTTGTGCCCCCTAAATGTATCCCCATGGCGGAGGGGCTTGACCTATAGGGCCCCCTTTGTTCCTGCACTGCCTGCCTTTTCATGGCGGGTCTTGTGGTCCTCCACTGCAACGACTTTTCAAGTCTTAATGTGGCAGACGGACCACCGCCAGCGCGAGTCTGACTCGTAATCGGGCCCATAATCCTTGGAATTTCATTTGTCTGAAAATATTTTGGCTCTGTATACTCCAATCAAGAGTATTTTTTTCAAAAATTAAAATATCTAAAAAGCAGATGACATTCACATTAAAGTGTATTACCACCACATAAACATCGATTAAAAAAAAAAAAAAAAAGTCTCGCCTCACTCACCAGAAATGAAATTTCTTTTTATGCTAAGACACATTTGGAAATTCAGCTCCAATCATCCTGTCCCACCTTTTCCACCAACATCACGCCCTCTTTAACCAAAATATATTGTCTGAAATAAGTGTAAACTGCTCTGGCAAAACTCTTAGACCCTGGCCGAAATTTTCTTTTTAGATCGAAGCACTATGATCTTCTGCCCTATGTCACCTATCCAAAGGCTCTAAAGCCCAGACTGGCCCATCCCCTCTTATTAAGCATTATGTAAGAATAAGGAAATTGTTCTGGCAAATCTTCCTTAACCCTGCAGAAGTGGATTACATCTGATCACACAGGGCGGGCTAATTTGAGTATTTAGAACTGCAGAGACAACCTCCAGGACGTCCTCATGATGTAGGATGGAGGCATCCGGAAGGTAATAAAATATTTCCCCAAATATTTTTTTTTAACCCATACTTGGGAATAGGAAAAACACAATCTAGGCAGATGGAGGAATCCTTTTTAGGTTGAGCCTAGGCAGCGTGCATGCGCTGTCTTTGAGACATGCGGTATTCACTCTATGGGCTTTTAACTCACTCAGCGCTTCTCATTGGTTGTTTCCTCTGGCTTTCGAGATTCCTTTGCTGTTGTTGGTGAATGTTTACTTTTGTCCCACCTTTTGGCTTGTTTGTTCCTGCCCTGGAGACTGCCCCTGCCACAGGGATCCTCTCACTATTGGCCATATGTTTAGTTTTGGTGCAGTCTTTTTTATTTATTTAGCTGTGGTTGCAACTTTGGCTGTTGTCTGATCAGCGTGGCCCACCATGCTTTATTTTAAGTATGGCGGCCAGGCCTTTCTTTTGTTCTGCAAGGTGAGGTTCACCCATCTTTAATTTTATTCATTTTGAAGAGACTTTACCGTATTTTCACTCAGCAATGCACCCGTTTCAGGAGCACCGCACTTAATCTACTTGTTTGATCTTTGAACCATCCTTGTTTTTTATTGCTTTCCAACCTTCTGCTTTGCATTAGGAGCCCTGCCCCGCCCTCTGAGCACAAACACAGCATTTTTCCTCCACACAACCCCTCCCTTTCCATGTGCATCGAGTGTGGCTGCAAGAGGCTAGGGCACCCGCTCAGCCCTGGATCACTTTCACTGCACTCAGCAGCCTGCTGCAATGACTTTACTGTGCTCCAAGTGACTGCACACTCTGGTGCTCAGGAGGTTGTGTGCCTCTGTGTTGCTGCCGAGTGCGGAGCAGTTCTGGCAAGGTGGTCGACAGAGGAGTCAGGGAAGCCTGAGCCTGGATGCTCTTTGACATGTGCAGCCATGACATCTGCTGGACCAAATGGGGCTCCCCCAAATCCCCATATGCCAGGTTAAGCCTTTGGATTTTAGTAAACTGCTCCATTTAAGAGTCCATATCTGGATGCAGAGGCTGCTGAGCACATGCACTATGGCTGAGAGGAGGGGCGCGATGAATGCTGAGAAGAGTCAGAGTGAGAGGCTCATAAGTGTGGGTCTCTTGACCGGAGGGCAGGTGGGGAACTTTAACAAGCTGGGAGGTGCAGAGTCATTGTTGACTCGAGAGTCAAAGTGTCCAGTGGGCTTGCCATCGGTAATGTAGAGTGGAAACCAATTCCCCAGTAGTCAAAACATCTTGTACCTGCTGTTACAGTCAACAGCCACACAGTCAGCAAACACTAAGCATGTTGAGGGGCCGTTAAGGTGGGCGCAGCAGCAGGATGAAACGATTAGCTGCCGGCTTGGCCTAATCAACAACTAAAGGCCCTAAAAACAACAGAAAGCACCTGGTCCATGTGAGTCAGAGTCTACAGCCTGCCTGTTGTGTTTATGTTTTTTTGGGATGCTCCAATATCCATGTGGCCTAAGAAGCCAGGCCTGGTTTCAGCTTGGTTTATGAATGCCCGTGGAGACAACCACCACTATGAGTTGACCACGCCGAGAGCCCATTATTGCATATAGCAGGCCAAAGCTTGCTGGCTACATGCTACAGGGGTCCATCTGGAAGTTTTATCGGAATCTCACAAGCTCACTTTTCAGCAGCCTGATGGAGATGGGCTCATGTTGGAACGTAACACAGCTTCAGAGCCTCTCGTTTCTTGCACCATTACCGATACCCTGTCCCTTCTTACTGTGCTCCAGTGAAGATAATGCAATCGTTACTTTAACCCTTCTGCTACTCAACTATGCCTAGTGCAGTTCCTCTTACGTTGCCCAGGCTGCTCTACCCTGGTTTTGCTTTTGCTTAATTGCCCCCTCAAGCCCCCTCCTGTCCTAACTTCTGCTCACTCTTTGATAATCCCTTTCCTCAAGAGTTTCCTCTTCAGCTCGAGCTTAGCTTCTTTCTTGTGTGCCACTGCCCTCTTTCACTCATCTGATGTGCTGCCATATGATTAGTGAGCCATTCTCGTTCTTATCTGGTACAATTACCACCACCCCCAACACTGTGCTTGTGTGGTTACTCCTACCATCCCCTTCTAGAGTATGATGTCTGCTCACCTTTGGCTGTTCACTGTGCTTTCTTGAGCTAATACTGCTCTCTTCCTAATCCGCTTCTTGTGTATAATGCCTCATTTCTCTAATCGCTCTCCTTCCTTCTAGCTCCTGCTGCTCTTCTCCTCAATCTCCTTCCTTGTGCCTCACGCTGCTCTTCTCCTACTCACTCTCCTTCCTTGTGCTTCATGCTGCTTTTCTCCTCACTCTCCTCCCTTGTGCCTCACGCTGCTCTTCTCCTCACTCTGTCCTTTTGCCTCACGCTGCTCTACGACTCACTCTCCTCCCTTGTGCCTCACGCTGCTCTTCTCCTCACTCTCCTTCCTTGTGCCTCATGCTGCTCTTTTCCTACTCACTCTCCTTCCTTGTGCCTCACGTTCCTCTTCTCCTCACTCTCCTTCCTTGTACCTCATGCTGCTCTTCTCCTCACTCTCCTTCCTTGTGCCTCACTCTGCTCTTCTCCTACTCACTCTCCTGTCTTTTGCTTCATGCTGCTCTTCTCCTCACTCTCCTCCCTTGTGCCTCATGCTGCTCTTCTCCTCCTCACTCTCCTTCCTTGTGCCTCATGCTGCTCTTCTCCTCAATCTCCTTCCTTGTGCCTCACGCTGCTCTTCTTCTACTCACTCTCCTTCCTTGTGCTTCATGCTTCTCTTCTCCTCACTCTCCTCCCTTGTGCCTCACGCTGCTCTTCTCCTCCTCACTCTCCTTCCTTGTGCCTCATGCTGCTCTTCTCCTCACTCTCCTTCCCTGTGCCTCACTCTATTTTCCTACTCACTCTCCTTCCTTGTGCCTCACGTTCCTCTTCTCCTCACTCTCCTTCCTTGTACCTCATGCTGCTCTTCTCACAATCCTTCCTTGTGCCTCACGCTGCTCTTCTCTTCACTCTCCTTCCTTCTGCCTCACACTGCTCTTCTACTCACTGTCCTCCCTTGTGCCTCACGCTGCTCTTCTCCTCCTCACTCTCCTTCCTTGTGCCTCACGCTGCTCTTCTCCTACTCACTCTCCTTCTTTGTGCTTCATGCTGCTCTTCTCCTCACTCTCCTCCCTTGTGCTCATGCTGCTCTTCTTCTCAATCTCCTTCCTTGTACCTCACGCTGCTCTTCTCCTCATGCTCCTTCATTGTGCCTCATGCTACTCGTCTCCTCACTCTCCTTCATTGTGCCTCACTCTGCTGGTCTTCTCCTCACTCTCCTTACACGTGCCTCACGCTGCTCTTCTCCCCACTCTCCTTCCTTGTGCCTCAAGCTGCTCTTCTCCTCCCTCTGCTGCCTCGTGCCTCAAGCTGCTCTTCTCCTACTCACTCTCCTTCTTTGTGCCTCACACTGCTCTTCTCACTCTCCTTACATGTGCCTCACGCTGCTCTTCTCCTCACTCTCCTTACGCATGCCTCATGCTGCTCTTCCCCTACTCACTCTCCTTACATGTGCCTCAAGCTGCTCTTCTCCTACTCACTCTCCTTCTTTGTGCCTCACACTGCTCTTCTCACTCTCCTTACATGTGCCTCACGCTGCTCTTCTCACTCTCCTTACGCATGCCTCATGCTACTTTTCCCCTACTCACTCTCCTTCCTTGCGCCTCAAGCTGCTCTTCTCCTCACTCTCCTTACGCATGCCTCATGCTGCTTTTCCCCTACTCACTCTCCTTCCTTGTGCCTCAAGCTGCTCTTCTCCTCACTCCTTCCTTGTGCCTCACGCTGCTCTTCTCCTCACTCTCCTTCCTTGTGCCTCACGCTCTTCTCCTCACTCTCCTTCCTTGTACCCCATGCTGCTCTTCTCACTCTCCTTCCTTGTGTCTCACGCTGCTCTTCTTCTCCTCACTCTGTCCGTCTGCCTCACGCTGCTCTTCTACTCACTCTCATCCCTTGTGCCTCACGCTGCTCTTCTCCTCACTCTCCTTCCTTGTGCCTCACGTTCTTCTCCTCACTCTCCTTCCTTGTACCTCATGCTGCTCTTCTCCTCACTCTCCTTCCTTGTGCCTCATGCTGCTCTTCTCCTACTAACTCTCCTGCCTTTTGCTTCATGCTGCTCTTCTCCTCACTCTCCTCCCTTGTGCCTCATGCTGCTCTTCTCCTCACTCTTCTACCTTGTACCTCATGCTGCTCTTCTCCTCCTCACTCTCCTTCCTTGTGCCTCATGCTGCTCTTCTCCTCAATCTCCTTCCTTGTGCCTCACGCTGCTCTTCTCCTACTCACTCTCCTTCCTTCTGCTTCATGCTACTCTTCTCCTCACTCTCCTCCCTTGTGCCTCACGCTGCTCTTCTCCTCACTCTCCTTCCTTGTGCCTCACGCTGCTCTTCTCCTCACTCTCCTTCCCTGTGCCTCACGCTGCTATTTTCCTACTCACTCTCCTTCCTTGTGCCTCACGTTCCTCTTCTCCTCACGCTCCTTCCTTGTACCTCATGCTGCTCTTCTCACTCTCCTTCCTTGTGCCTCACGCTGCTCTTCCCCTCACTCTCCTTCCTTGTGCCTCACGCTACTCTTCTCCTACTCACTCTCCTTCCTTGTGCTTCATGCTGCTCTTCTCCTCACTCTCCTCCCTTGTGCCTCATGCTGCTGTTCTCCTCACTCTGTCCTTCTGCCTCACGCTGCTCTTCTACTCACTGTCCTCCCTTGTGCCTCACGCTGCTCTTCTCCTCCTCACTCTCCTTCCTTGTGCCTCACGCTGCTCTTCTCCTTCCTTGTGCTTCATGCTGCTCTTCTCCTCACTCTCCTCCCTTGTGCCTCATGCTGCTCTTCTCCTCAATCTCCTTCCTTGTACCTCACGCTGCTCTTCTTCTCATGCTCCTTCCTTGTGCCTCATGCTACTCGTCTCCTCACTCTCCTTCATTGTGCCTCACTCTGCTGGTCTTCTCCTCACTCTCCTTACACGTGCCTCACGCTGCTCTTCTCCTCACTCTCCTTCCTTGTGCCTCAAGCTGCTCTTCTCCTCCCTCTGCTTCCTCGTGCCTCAAGCTGCTCTTCTCCTACTCACTCTCCTTCCTTGTGCCTCACACTGCTCTTCTCACTCTCCTTACATGTGCCTCACGCTGCTCTTCTCCTCACTCTCCTTACGCATGCCTCATGCTGCTCTTCCCCTACTCACTCTCCTTCCTTGCGCCTCAAGCTGCTCTTCTCCTCACTCTCCTTATGCATGCCTCATGCTGCTCTTCTCCAACTCACTCTCCTTCCTTGTGCCTCAAGCTGCTCTTCTCCTCACTCTCCTTCCTTGTGCCTCATGCTGCTCTTCTCACTCTCCTTCCTTGTGCCTCATGCTGCTCTTCACCTACTCACTCTCCTTACATGTGCCTCATGCTGCTCTTCTCCTCCCTCTGCTTCTGCGTGCCTCAAGCTGCTCTTCTCCTACTCACTCTCCTTCATTGTGCCTCACTCTGCTGTTCTCCTCCTCACTTTCCTTACATGTGCCTCATGCTGCTCTTATCCTCACTCTCCTTTCTTGTGCCTCATGCTGCTCTTCTCCTCCCTTTGCTTCCTCGTGCCTCAAGCTGCTCTTCTCCTACTCACTCTCCTTCCTTGTGCCTCAAGCTGCACTTCTCCTCACTCTCCTTCCTTGTGCCTCATGCTGCTCTTCTCCTACTCACTCTCCTTACATGTGCCTCATGCTGCTCTGCTCCTCACTCTCCTCACGCGTGCCTCATGCTGCTTTTCTCCTCCCTCTGCTTCCTCATGCCTCAAGCTGCTATTCTCTTTACTCTCCCTCCTTGTGCCTCATACTGCTCTTCTCCTCACTATTCTTCCTTGTGCTTCATGACACACTTTAACTTTAAGTATGGCGGACACGCCCTTCTTTTATTCTGAACAATTCGGCTCGCCCACCTCTATTTTTATTCATTTTGAAGAGACTTTAATACATTTTCACTCAGCACTGCACTTGTTTTAGGAATGCTGCACTTTATCTACTTGCCCTTGTTTTTTATTGCTTTCCTCTGTCCTGCTTCATGTTAAGAGCCCTCTCCCACCCTCCAAGCACAGAGCATTTACCTGCCCCACCCCTTCCCTTTCCATCTGCACTGAGTGAGGCAGCAAGAGGCTCGGGCACCCGCTCGACCCAGATCACTTTCACGACGCTTGCCCGCCTGCTGGGAGGACTTTACTATGCTCCAAGCACCCGACAACTGAGCACCACCACCGCATCAACACCGCACCATCTCAGCATAAGCACAGCACCACCTCTTCATAAGTGCACCACCACCAATACTGCACCAACTCAGCATTAGCCCAGCATCACCTCTGCATCAGTGCACCACCAGAGCAGCCCCACCTCAGCACCAGCGCAACACCACTTTAGCAGCAATTCAGCAACGCAGCACCACTTCAGCATCAGCGCAGCACCATATCAGCAACGCTCCATCTCAGCATCAGCACCGCACCACCTCAGCATTAGCACTGAACCATCTCAGCATCAGCGCATCACCTCAGCATAGCACCAACTCAGCATCACTCAGCACTACCTGAGCATCAGCGCAGCACCACCACCTCAGCATCACTCAGTACCACTTCAGCATGACTCAAGCACCACCTCAACGCCACCTCAGTATCACTCAGCATCACCTGAGCACAACCACAGCACCACCTCAGCATCAGCACAGCACCACCTCAACAGCAGCACAACACCACCTCATCATCAGTGCACCACCACCAGTGCAGCACCAACTCAGCCCCACCTAAGCACCAGCGCAGCACCACCTCAACATCACAGCACCACCTCAACATCAGCATCAGCACAGCACTACCTCCGCATCAGTGCACAAACAGCGCAGCCCCACCTCAGCCCCTGCGCAGCCCCCCCTCAGCAGCAATTCAGCACCAATGCAGCATTGCAGCACCACCTCAGCATCAGCACAGCATCACCTCAGTACAACACCGACTCCGCATCACTTAGTACCACCTGAGCACCAGTGCAGCACCATCACCTCAGCATTACTCAGCACCACCGGAGTATCATTCAGCATCACCTGAGCATCACCTCCGCACCAGTACACCACCACCTCAGCATCACTCAGTACCACCTCAGTCTGCCCTCGGCATCTGTTCAATCTCCCCTAGTGTCCATCTGCTGCTCATGTTGTAATTAAGGTACTATTTCCCAACTTCCACTCTCCTGTTGTCTTCTTGGTTATATATAAGGCAACAAAAATGCTTTTAACACTTTATCATAACTTTTCAACATGCTGCACAGCAGCCACAATTCTCTACAACATAGTCTAAGTACTATTGCAAAGTCAATAGCTCTGGCTAAACACTTATAAGGTCCCAAATGCGAGACCTATTGGCTCTGCCAATGCTTGTTTGAACAAGCATTAGCAAAGCCAACAGGTCTGGTGTTCTCCACCAGTCTTTTGGCTTTGTCAGTGATTGTTTTGTTTCATCATGTTCTTCCCCAAAAACATATTTTTGGGGAAGCAGCCGAGTCATAATCAATTTAAAGCAACATATTTTTGACTAAAAAATGAAACATTTCTATAGTAGTCCCTGGCACTGAAGGGAAATACTTTGTGTGGGGATGCACTCCTTGTAACAGAGCAGAATGCCATCACTCAAAGTGAAGTCAGCCAATAGCTGAAGTGGACGGACCCATTGACCCAGACTGTAGTGGGTGTAAGAGAGATGGCAGAAAGACCCTATGATATGCTATACATACAATTTTAGTCAAATCAAAAGTTCTTGGCCAGCGTCGGATATAAAAAATGACTCTGCTTCTCCTTTTATACCACATTTCATTGTTATTTGTGTATGCAAATTCTTACTGCTCTTCAAGATGCTTCAAAATAATTAATGTATTTCAATTTGAGATCCACATATGCATGTGTCAAGGCAACAAACTTTATCTATGAAACTCCGTTTTGCGCTCTACAAAACGTATTTTTCTGGGAAAGCCAAAATGGTCAGTGCAAAAACAATGCAGTGTAGCCATACCCTAGAGAGTAACGACTAACTGCATTGAATATATTCCCAGCTCTAGTGCTGTGACCCCTTTCAGGGCACTGTGGCCAGGGCCAGACTGAGATCGCAAACCAGCCCTGGCAATTACGCCCACCGGCCCTGCTGCAAAACCATTCCCAGGTAAAAAAAATAGACTGCCCCCACCGGTCTAAAAAATAAACTGCCCCCACCAGTCTAAAAACGGCCGCCACCCTTCCAGCCCACCGGGGAAACGCCCGGTGCCCACTACGGCCAGTCCGGCCCTGACTGTGGCAAGGGGATGCAGATGGGTTCACAGATTCTACACTGAGTTTGCGGATTCTTCACTCCAGTCTAAAATAAAAGCACTCCCATAACTAACGGTTACTTAACACATTATAATACAAGTCTTCCTTTCAAACTGGAAAATGTACTTATAAGAACTGATATCCTGCATGGATATATTCTGTCACATTTGGTACAGGTGTGAGAGAGAGTGCACTTGTACTGCAGCCGGAGCAGTATTCTGCAGAGAACAATGCAAGCCATGTGTTTGGAGGCCTGGTAGGAAGCGGACTTTGTATCCCGCCTAGAGAGAGAGGGTGATGCAAGTGGTGGTAACGTGACTGATTCTACGGTGATTGACGGGGACAGACTTTGTCCGGTTGGCTGCCTCTTTGTGAACTGGAATGCATGTTGTTAGTGGACTTTCTGGATTAGGTAGCTACTCATGCAGTTTTCGTGTTCATTTACTGAGCTCTGAGTCGCCGCTTGGGGGTGCTGCTCACGTGGAAGCAGGGCTTTAAGTGGGAGAAAAAAAACTGGGGGTGCTCTAAAAGGGGCGTGACAAATTTCTTAAAGGGGTGTGGCCTATCCGAGTAGGGGCGTGGTCTAAATCAAGATAACTAGCATTGTGTGCTTAAGAAAATCATGAAGTCGCATCCAGCAAAGGATAATAAAATAGGCAAAAAGGTATATTTATTAAGTATAAGCCATAAAATACCAAACACTTTAAAAAACATGTAAAAATTATTTACATTACTTAGAAATCTATTGCAGGATTCCCCAAAACCCTTGAAGATATTCACTGTGTCTATTTTGCTGGGGTTTCTCGGTGGAGTCAGAGGTGTGGCAGAAAGAGCAAAATATCCCAATTTTTAGTATTTGTTTCCCATTTCACTAACCAGTTACAGCTTATTACGTTATTTAATTTAACCAATGGATACACATGTTTATTTAAGGTTTAATATGAGTTATTGACATTAAAATACATTCACAAAGTGGGATACGTTTCCAATCACAGAACGTCCCAAATATCCTTAAAAGTGGAATCGCAAGCCATTTGTCTCCCAGCCATGGAGTTTCTGTCATCAGCACTTCCCCACCCTTTTTCCACAAGAGCAGTTCAAACATGAATGGCAAAATATCCTAGTTTGCAAATGTTTTCCACATAATTATGGCGCTGCCATATTTGCCACATAATACATCATCTGCTGCATAATCTGACGATTTTAACTAATATATTGTTTATAGCTCCGTGTAGGTAACAGCGGTGGGGCTGGGTAAGGGGGGGTTTCGAGGGATGATGCTGAAGGAAAATTAATTATTTAATTTTCCCTCGGCATCGTCCCTTGAAATCCCCCCTTACCCGGCCCCTCTGCCCCACTGCTGTTAGCTGCACAGATCGCGGGTGGTCAGCGCCTGGTGCGGTCGCATTGCCCTAGAGCCACCCTGCTCCAAGGGTCCTGTGACCTCAGTGACAGAGTCACTGTCACTCTATGGTGTGCTGCTTCATAGGCCTGCCTGCAAGACTGGAGGTGAACTTCAGAATGAATTGTGGCAGACAGGCCTTCAAGGTTAACCCACACTTGCCACTGCTAGGGTCCACCTGCTGGTGCTAAGACACCAGGGCTTTTAAAATCTTGCGGGGCCTTCTAAGGTCTAGTATGGGAATGTGCTCCCTCAGGGGAGTGGTCTGGTGGCCTGGTCATGAAGGCTGAACCTGGTTCCCCAGTTGCAAATTCAGCAGCTCTGACCATAGTGCCACATCCTCTCCCCCACTGAACACCATACTGCCCCACTGAGAGACACTTGCACTGCACTAACCCGCTAAAAAACACCTGGATGTGACTCAATTCAAATTACGCACTAGACAAGAGCAAGATGCTGCCTAAAAAAAAAATTAACATCCTAGAAAAAGCAAACACACAGAGAATGCAAGCCTGGGACGACTCCTGGTGGCCAACATCACTGGGAACAGCCCCGCCACCCACCGACCACGTACGCAACCTAGGGGTCATCCTCGACCCCACCCTCTCCATGACTAAGCAGGTCAACGCCGTTTCCTCATCCTGCCTCAACATCCTCCGAATGCTCCGCAGGATCTTCAAGTGGATCCCCACCGAAACAAGAAAAACAGTCACCCAGGCCCTCGTCACCAGCAGGCTGGACTACGGAAACGCCCTCTACGCAGGAACGACGGCTAAGCTCCTGAGACGGCTGCAACGCATCCAGAACGCCTCTGCACGTCTTATCCTCGACATCCCCCGACGCAGCCATATCACACCCCACCTGAGAGACCTGCACTGGCTCCCTGTCAACAAGAGGATAACCTTCAAGCTCCTCACCCACGCACACAAAGCACTCCACAACTCCGGACCAGCCTACCTCAACAGACGACTCAGCTTCTACACCCCCACCCGCCAGCTCCGCTCGACCAGCCTCGCCCTCGCCACAGTCCCCCGCATCCGGAAAACGACCGCCGGCGGCAGATCCTTCTCCCACCTCGCCGCCAAGACCTGGAACACCCTCCCCACCAACCTCCGACAGACCCAAGACCTACTGGCCTTCAGAAGACTCCTCAAGACCTGGCTCTTCGATCAGTAGCAGCACCACCCCCCTCTTCCCCCAGCGCCTTGAGACCCTCGCGGGTATGTAGTGCGCTTTATAAGTGACATGATTGATTGAAGTAAAGCATGTGACATGTAAGCAGGAACAACATGGTTACCTTTTTCTTTTTACGCCCATTATTCAGAAATGAGTGAGTGCTTTTGCCTGAAAAGTTAAGGCCATGACCGCAGGGCCCAGAAGGGACCGCTTCAATGCCCATTGCTTATATCCTTACAAAACGTAAGCAGTATGGATTAAAAGACCACATTCATAAACTCAGAGCCGCGGTATGCATTTTGTTTTCCAATTCACCCATCAAGCAGGTATTTCAGTACCTCCAGGATCAGTGCACTTTCCCACCCAGGGAAAGCAATGTTGTTCAAAGAGAGACGAGAAAACACAAGTAGAGCTTCACTGGCAAACACTGTAAAGTGGCGCTAATGTGTTTAGGTGAATAAATCAATCTGGCCACCTTGCAACCACTCTGTCTTGCTTTAGTTAGTTACTTTTCATATTTTGAATGTTTTAGTTCTCTCCACCCCGAGGCTGCACTTAGAAACTGAAAAAAGTCAGAAAAAGAGGACGTTGCCAGCAAAAGTGTTATTTTTTTTGGATCCATTTCACAGGGGAGCAAATAAACGAAAGCAGGAAAGAGAAGGTAATACCTGTTTCTAAAAGTCTCGGTTTTCACCATCCATCCACCATCCCACGCTGGCACCACGACGACGTTGCTCCTGCGCTGGAAAAAGAGAAGGGAAATCCTGAGAGAAAATGGCTCTCTTAAAGGGTTTCCCTTCCTCCAACAACGTTGACCTGGCATGACGTCATGCCGTCGTGCCGTGGACGTCATGCCGTGACCTCCACTACTCAGTGAGGAAACTGAGCTCTCACTGCAGTCCAGAAAAAAAATTAAAAAAAGAAAGGACTACCTTTGCCACCCGCGAAAATAGAGCCCGATAGAGACCCGTTTCGAGGGCCCCCAAAAAAAACTGCCGGTGCTCAGACCCGGACAGACCCGGCCCACTTAAAGCCTTGCGTGGAAGCATCGCTAGGCCTCCACCCTGTCTTGTCCCACATGGGTGGCAGGGGACAGGCATCTTCCTTTGCAGGAAATACCCTGACTGACCCAAGGCCTGCAATAGAGAGGAAGGCTTGGACCTGAAAGGTAAAGGGCTGGAGAGCCGGGCACAAGGACTCAGCTACTGAAAGGCAGACCCATCAAAGCCAGCCACATCACAAGCCCATTATACAAAGTGCCGAGGGTGCAGAGCAGTTGATGAACCTGTTGATTCCCTCAGCAGAGAGTAAGTGAGCATGCGCAGTCACCGCTAAGGGTTACCTACTCTATGGGAAGAGTCAGGGTATCTGCAGGATCACAGCCACTGTAAAGGAAGGAGATTGCATCGGACTCTCCGACTGACCCACAGCCATTGCCGTGGGCATCTCAAATTTCTTATAGGACCATCAGGCACAACTTGAAACTTAGGTTGACCTGAGAGGGCTTTATGGGGGGAATTTAACTCAACAATGTAGTTGCTGTCTCACCATTTATTCTATTGCTAGCCTAGAGTAGGTTCAGGATGCTGCTCAGTTTACTCCATCATGGAAAGAGATGGTACCCAGAACGTGATGGAAAGATACAAGCCTCCCTCTGTCAACTGCACCAGAGAGAGTGAGGTATGACAATACGGATTACAAGATCCCCTCCTAAGACTGTTCTATCCAGCTTTCCAGAGAGCTGTGTTGTCCGCAGTTCTATTTGTCATGTTATGACAGCTTCTAAATTAATGCCCAAGGACATGGCATCTAGCCACCTGAGAATGTGTGAATCTTTATTTTTTGAGATGCATGATGAAGGCTCCCCCGGAGCTGCCGCGAGGATGGAGTCACTGCAGATGTTTTCGTTCTAACTTTATGTCTTTGTAGCACAAGCTACACACGAGGACGTGACGAGTGCCGGCTCCTGTACACGTTAGCGAAAACCATATATGTAGGTTGTGACACCTGAGGGGATGTATAGTCACCAGGGGGGAAACAAGGGTCACATGTATGTATATAAGATCACTTTAGTTTTGGTCTGGGTGCGGGCATCCAATGACCTTCAGCCATATAAGGAAGCTGTAAGAGATGTGTTGAATCATTGATGTGAGAGCAGAGGAGTTGGCATGGTTTACTTATGTCCGATCAACCCCGATTCCCATAGGACAGGAGTATCTATGGATTAGTCGTGAGTTCGCAACAAATTGCTTTATCTCTAAACGTAAGGAAGACTAGTTACTCTGAAGCAGGATGCAGTGTTCACAGGGCCAGCAAACTGCTCCATTGACACATCAATATTTTTAGATCAAACAGTGGTGGTTCTCAAATGATAGACCTGCTTGAACCATTCTCAGTGATTCTATATGGAATGTTCTAGTTCAAAGCGCTAAAATTAGTATAATTAATGGCAGAAATTGGGCCAAGGGTATTTTTGCTTTAGTTGATATGTTTTTTGTACCAAGGTATAGGAGAGCGAAGTCCACTTTCGCGTTGTCTACCTAGCATACTTTATCCAAGTGAAAAAAGTAGAATCTACCTGCCTTGCAGATGAGCGTATAAAGAATGTCTGTAACCTTACATCTGTACTCTTAAAGTAATATTAATATGTAGGCATACATGGAATAAGCCCTTATGCAGCAACACACTTCCCCATAGAAACGGAATGGGTAAAACCCTTTGATACATTAGGTGCATAGTTCTCTGATTTTTAAAGGTTCTACTGTTTTGGGTGAATAAGCAAATGCAATGTATGGACCTGGTACTGCGGTTGTTAATGTATTTTGAGTTGATGAATGTAAACTATTAGCTTATATTGTTAAGTACTGTCACATTTTTACTGAATACTTTTTTCCCCATGAAAGCATGCAATTATTTTTTTATTACAGGGGCATTCTGACATTACAGCACACTGCAATTTGATAGTTGTGTTACAATCACATAAGCACATCTGCTATTGGTATTTATTGTTAGAGGAATGAAACAAGCAGCTGGTATGACTGTCTGGGGTACTGTAGGCGACTATCAAAAAGTTAAGAATGTAAAGAATAGAAGGGGCGCTGTAAAATTAAAAATGGAAAGCGAAATAAGTAACCCACCTGGCCACCTTCTGAACCACACATTTTCTCGTGGCTGTGCACATGATTGACAAAAATGCCATGACTCAAAGGGCAATAGAGCCAATGGCAGAAATGGGCTAACAGATTGCACCATGCTGTCATGGGAAGAAGCAGAATGTAAATAACACTCTCATATTACAATGGCCTGGCAGACAACTACACCTACCAGCCCCTCCTAAGAGTGTCTAGCAAGGATAATCACAGTGCAAATCTGCTACCCTTAGGGTTTGTCAAAGGAAGTAACATACACCAAAATCCTTGCCTACTACAGTAATCTGTGAGATTCTATGTAACAAAATTGCTGTCTACAGGAGTAGTAATTAGGGATACCTTTCACATCAAGCAAAAAGTGACAGTTGCCCTGCCCCGGAAGTGACATCACTTTGTTACCTCAACTTCAGAGTACCCTGGCGGCCCTCCCCGGAGGTGAAGTCACTTCAGAGGGGGGGTGTCATGTGACCGTGTTGGGTCACGTGTGTTGTGACATCATCCTGGTCATGTGCTCATGGTTCTACCATGCAGTTAGGGCTATGCTGCAGCCCTCAATGAGCTAGAGCCCATATAGATCAGGTGACCATGATGTGATGTAGAGGAGTACGCCCCTCTTTTGATGCTTAGAATACATATAAGGAGCCCCTAAGCAGTCTATGCCAAACCCAGGAGCCGCCCTCTAGAAAGAGATCGCTCGGTCATTATGAAGAGAGATAGCCAACTCATCAAAAAGACGCTCTCTGATGGTGGTTTGAACACTAGTGATCGATATTATCGTAGCCTTACAACAGCAGCAATAGAGCAGAACGCGCAGCAGAGCGACCATAAAGAGGGTGGTCACGACGTCACCAGTTTTGACGAAGAGCTCTGCTGGTGGTTGGAAATGCCTCAAGGATTTGCTGCAACTGATATCCCCTATTAAGGGCTCCAGCAGCAGCAGCGAAGCCTCGAGTAATGAATCACATGCTGGAAACTATTTCATCGACATGGAAGATGGTGAAGAATCTATAACAACTCCTAACTCACCTGTCTATGAAGATGAGGTTTCTGGAGGAATCGGCTCCGGAGGCTATCATTGTGCAACATCCGCGCGCAAACTCTGATGCCAATTATGCCTCGATGGACCTCAGCGACTCAAGATTTCAGAGTCCCACAAAAATGAATGTTAGTAAAAATCATTATAGACACTTACTTATACCGTATATATGGCTATATTTTACTTTTAACTAATAGTCTGTCTTTGTTTGTTTTATGAACCGTAGAAAGCATCAGTAAAAAGAGCTGTGGTAGAGGGGACGCCGCCAAAGGTTAACACCGTAACCTTTTACTGCTTATGCTGTTCAAAACAGACTGAAAGTTCCACAATCCAAAACAAAAAGCCATGTAAGAAAATGTGTTTGTACCTATAATATTGCAGATTTTGAAAAGGAATCTCCAGGTGTACCCTACGACGCCATATGGCCTGTTTTGCCACAATTGTTTCTAACGCTCGTGTCAAACAGGACTATTATAACCTCTGTTACAACCGTAAAATTAATGATCCACAGCAGGAGGCGCACAAGTGTCTGTACGACTCATACACTTTAAGAACAATCCGTCATATACGTAGCTTGCTAGACCCACACAAAGTATATAAACTGTTAAGGCTGGTGTATTGTTTGTCCGAAGAAAAGAAAAATGTCCACCCTAATATGATCAAGGTCTTGTCAACCACGCTCAAAGAGATCCGGTGCTCGTGCGAGCCAAGCTCAAAACTCTGTTGTATGCAAGGTTTGTGTACGTATTTTGTTAGAAGGATGGTAGAAAGAGCTATAGAAAGAAGTATGTGCAATATTTATTGTAAAAATAGACAAGTCAGCTCTTTAGCCCCACAAAAACTGTTTTAAAAAATGACCAACCCCCCGGTAGCGTGTTATATTGTATTATTTAATGTTACATACTTACTCACTTTTAGGACAAGCATCAGAATGCTGGTGCGCAAGATGCTTCTCAGTTACATCTAGGATACGTATGTATTACCAGATTGGTATGTGCTGCTTAAAGAAAGAATAGCTGAAATACAACCTGTAACTTTGTGCTATCTGAAGCTTGGTGAGCCGCCCACGGCGATGCAGTGTAACAGTCCTACGTGCATAGCCATCTGGTGTATCAATGCATGGCTACCTAAAACGGATGAATACTGGAGCGTGTACAAATGCCATATGAGGGAGTTAATACGACCAGCTTACATATCGCTTAGGAGCTTCTGACGGAAGATTATTTCAGAAATGTTGTCTTGTACGACAGAGAATTGTACAATCATTTGAATGCCAACAGTATCCGGAGTGTACAAACTTATAGGAAGGGTGAATGGGAAGCCCTGTCTAGAGTGGTTGAGTTTATAGCTGTAAAAATATCAAAACTTGTGACGCTGAGGCAAGTTATCTGCGGGCCCCTAGTAATGTATTTAGCATGTGTCATATTATGTATAGGTAGTGAAAAGTCAGCAAACTGTCCTACAACAACGACAAGACATGTACCATGAAACTGTAAAGTATTACCTGTTTATGTGTTGCTAACATTCTTTATTTTTAATAAAATATCCTTACACAAAACCATTGTCTTTCATTTCATGGGATGCAGGGGCTGATAACAAATTGGGGGATGGGGTAAGGAAGCTTTATTACAATGCAAGAGAGGTCAGAAGCTTTGGAAGCACGGAAGCTCTGTTTAGAAGGGCTCTAGTTGAAAATGAGCCAGTAAACAGAGTGCAGGTGAAGACTTGGTTATCTAGGGAAGAGGCTTATTCACTCCACAAGCCAGCCAGGAGGCGTTTTAAGAGGAGACCGACCATCGTTAATGCGCAGCTGGATTATCAATGGCAGGCGGACATAATTAGTCTTCAAGATCTAGCCAAGCATAATAACGGAGCTCGATATATATTAATGGTAATAGATGCACTGTCCAAGTATGCCTTTGCAGAAGCGCTAAGAGATAAAAGTGGTACTAGCGTAACCACGGCCTTTAAAGCCATCTTCAGGAAAGGGCGAACCCCTCAAAAAATGCAAACAGATGCCGGAAAATCATTTTTAAACAATTTGTTTCAGAAATTATTAAAACAGCACGCTGTTCATTATTTTGTAATGCACACGGAGGTGAAAATTGCTGTTATAGAGAGTTTTAACAGAACTTTAAACTCTAAGATGTGGAGATATTTCCGGGCCAACAACACCTACTGATGTGTGGATGTTCTACAGGCGTGTATAGATGCTTATAACGCCAGTTATCACAGAACCTTCACAAGTCTCCCGTAGAGGTAACGACCAATAATTCCTTAGCGGTGTGGAGAAAGGTGTACAGGAGCCGTTTAGCTGCCAAGGTAAATAAGCCACTTTTAAAAGAAGGTGATCATGTTAGGGTTTAAAAGTTGAAAGATGCCTTTACGAAGGGATACCAGCAGACTTTTAGCACCAAAATATTTATAGTGGAGAGTGTCGAGCTTAAAGAAGGTACACATATTTACAGGTTAAAGGACTACGATGGTGAAACGGTGTTGGGTGCCTTTTACAACGAAGAGTTGCAAAAGGTACTGGACGATCCACACCAGGTGTACATGGCTGAAAAGATTCTGAAACGGAAAGGTAGCCGGGCTAACAGACAGGCCTTTGTCAAATGGAGGAAGTGGCCTGAGAATTGTAACAGTTTGGTTCTGGCCAGCTCCCTGCAGGGTGTGTGAGTATGGGGGGGGGGGGCTCTCTGAAGGCGACAATATGGAGACAATGTCATTTTATATTACCTTGCCATCCAACGCCTCAAAGGACATGTTCCCCGACAAACAAATTTCTAATTATACTGTGAAACTGGCTAAACCTGTAGACCTAAAAGGGGACTGGGAAGTAGCCCTAACTGAAATCCAATACTCAAGAACATGGAATATATTTACAATGCTCGAGGACCAATTTACTATAAAGCGTGATCAGGACCCCTTGAGCATCCACGCTGGCGTTCCTCACAGCTATTACCCGGGTGTTGCAGCGGTTGTCGAGGCCATCAACAAATCCATTGCCAGCATCGAAACATATTCGAATATTCAGCTAGTATTAGATAACGTTAGAAGGAAGGTATTTCTTAAAGCTCCAAATTGCGATACAGAGTTTAGCTGTACGGGTAAATTAAGAGGAGTTTTAGTAACAGTACAATATATAAAAAAGCCAGGTAGAGTCGGACCCTACAATCCCTGATATTAATGGAGGGTTCTATATACCCTACATGTATAGTGACATTGTAGAGCCGCAGAGGATCGGGGATAGTTATTCAACATTGTTAAGATGGGTCCAGGTGACACTATGTCCGTCATGATCTTCGACGATCAATCTGAGCTGGGGTCCTTTAAATACGGGAAAGTTATTGTTAAGCTTCATTTAAGGCCGCAACGCGACAGCGAGTATTAAGAAATCAACATGGTGATCAAGAAAACATTTGGCGACTCCGGTCTGTACAGGGACTATTACAGGCAACAGGCCGGATATGAAGGGCCACCATTCTTTCAAGGGGCCCCTGTTATGTACGGGGCGGGACGTAGAGGTTTTTTACTGAGTTTCTTTAGAAGAGCTATGCTTTTTTTGGGAAGAGGCTATGAAATTGCAAAACACCACGTTAAAGCGGCGGCCTTGAACACTGCCCAGAATGTGGTGGGATCTGTGACTTCTGCTGTCGCCGAACGCATGAACAAACAACCCCAAGAAGAAGCAGGACTTCTGTACAGGCCAATTACAAGTATTAAAAGGAAGCTAAGGTCTTTGAGATGTAGGGGTCTGGTGGCTCTCTATAATAAAAGGAGGCGCTCTTCAAAAAGCACTCACAAAAGAAGATCCGTAAGGCGGAAGAGAGCCTCAAAGAACAACAGAACATCCGCTAGCTTAAATATTTTTTAAAAAGCAATAACCTGAAACATGGCCTTCGTACAGTGTGCATCAGGAGAATGTGCCAAATCAGTTAGACTTGTAATCTCGAATGCCCACTCAGACCAGTATAGAAAACAGTTTTTCCAGGTAAGTATCGCCTCTAGCCACTTTGACGCCGTTGGCGCAGATAGAGGTTTTTGTGTCAGGGTCCACCGATATGTATCTGGATCTCAACAATACTCTGTTGTATCTTGTTTGCAAAATCGTAAAAGCAGATGGTGCCAACATACCGGCCGCTGCTAAAGTGGCGACGATCGCTTACCCCTTTGCGACCATGTTTAGCCAGGTGGACTTTACCCTTGGCAATCGATTCATCATGCAAAGTGATAACATGTATGCCTACAGAGCCTACATCGAGAGTATTCCAAATTACAGCTGCGACGCCCTGGACACACAGCTTTCAGCAGGGCTCTTCTACAAGGATACTTATGCACATTTAGAAGACAAGGAGCTGGACAGTGACAATCAAGGTTTGGTAAAAGAGCAAGCTTTACCTTTGGCAGTAGACAGTTTGACCTCCTCAGGCATATACATTCAGACCTTTTCTTCCAAAATAAACTGCTCATCAACAGTATCGATCTTAAGATCAAATTCAACCGCAACAAGGACTCGTTCTGTTTCATCAGCGGGGATGCGGAACAGTATAAAGTGGTCACAATGTCCACTAGCTTGTTTGTAGAGAGTGAATGTGTCCCCAAACATCAGATTGGCTCACGCCGAAGCTTTACAGCTATCGAATGCCAAGTACGCCGTTGAAGAGTAGCTCTGAAGATATTCAGCATCCCGGTACCAGATTAACCCAGCAGCAAAATGTATTTTTGGGGCAACTACCGAAACTTATTATCATAGGTTTTATCGACAACACAGCTTTTAGCGGTCTCTATACCTCAAACCCTTTCATTTTCAAACACTACAATATCAACTACACGGCGCTGTTCCACAAGGGGGCTGCGATTCCTGCAAAACCATACGCACCCAGCTTTGGAGGCGCTAATTTTCTCAGGGAATATCTGGGCTTGGTTTCGATAACCGGGGAGCACCTGCGTGACTCAGGAGTCGTCGTGTCAAGAGAAGGATATGGGACAGGCTACAAGCTATTCGCTTTCGATCTGACCCCTGACATGGAAGACGGCGAACACTACAGCATGATCAAAACTGGAAATCTAAAAGCAGAAAAACGTTTTAGTCAGCCCCTGGCTATGAATGTGAACATGGTTGTATTCTCTGTATTCAACAACGTCATTCAGATCAACCACGCCCAGCAGATTTTGTTTGACTATCTTTAAAATATTGTAAAATGGACACTGTTCAGAATTGGGATTTCTTAAACCGCCATAAATACTGTAAAATACTTTTTAGGTGTTTTTCCAAGCGACACTCTACCTGGTAAAATAGAGTCCGAAAAAACCACACGCTCGTCTTTAACACAGAACCGCACTACATGGAAGAAACTCACTGGGCGGCCCTGTTTTTGGATAAAGAAAAGGTTACAGTGTTTAACAGCGCAGTTCCCCGAGCATAACAGCTATATATAACCTATATTCAAGTATGTAAAATAAGCTGCTGCGAAGGTGGAGTATAACAAAATACAGGTACAGGATTCTCTCACCATCACATGCGGGGAGCACTTTGCATATATTTTATTAGTAAAATGTCTGAGGGTATGACATTTAGAGTTTTTTTAATCCATATTCGAACGACCTAGTTAACAATGACAGCATTGTTATAAATATATGGAAGAAAACTCTAGGTCTACATTAAGCGCTGTTAAAACAAAACACACAGTTTGTCAGTAGTGTAAGGTCATGTAACACCTCTTACGTGTAATGGTGACTGTCTAAAATAAAAGAATAAAGACTTGAATGCAGACTCAGAATCTTTTTTCTGATCCAAGGACACACATTTAAAATGTTTTTAAAAGATGACAAACTTTGAAAAGTTAAAAGATTTATTTACAAAACAGTTTTTTCTTAGTACAAGCATTACACTGATAAACTTACTTAAGAGATAAAAGAAGAAAAACGTCAAAATGTTAACTATGGCAAAGCTATACACACAAACAGGCACACATATACATAGGTTCAAAAGTCAGAAAAAATATCAGAAATTTAATTATGTGTTCATTTTGTTCAAGGTCTTTTTTTTAGGTTCCAGAGGCAGAGCCTCAGTCTTCCAAGAGGGGGATAGCCGGGGAAGGAAAGGGGATTCAGGAATCTTGAGGAGGAGGTTAAAAACAACAGGTGTTGGAGTACTTGGGGGGCTGTAAGTTGGATCTTTCAAACTTTCAAGCAGCCGCATGTGTTCAGCATTATGGACGATCGTCGAAGGAATGTTGAGTTCCGCAGAGGCTCACAGAAACTGTTCCCAACCTCTAGGCACTTTCTGGAGCGATAGAGTTTTGGGGTGCGTAAGACCTCTGACTAGGTCGTACATGTGGAATCCAACAACCGGTTGACCTTTGTAGAGGAATTTGCCTCTCTCATTCCATGAGGCCAGGTCTTTAGAAGCTGACGTTTTACTTAGCAACATTTGCGTGGCACCTCTGTACCTTTGATTTATATTTTTTTAAAGTTTTTCAACAATGATGTCTGAGGATGGTGGTGGTTCTTGAGGCATTGAAGGGGGTGGTGGAGGCAGTTCAGAGGCAGGGGCACATAGAGTCAGCCTTTTTTTTTAAGCATTACCCTGCTTGTAATATTTTTTAAAGTTTTGAAGAACGCTGGAGCAAAGATCTGCTTTGTCGTATGGTTTTAAATCAGTACGGTTCAAAAGATCTTTAATCTCGACATCCAGGTTCTGCGTCTCATTTTTCCGGATATCCCAGGCACCGCCCATAGACTTCCCCAACTGGTCCAGCTGCTTCCATGATACCAAGCACATCTTTTGGGCATATTCCATCAGTTCTCGGTTAGGAGGCTGCTAATTAGCGGTAGAGCTATGCCCAACAAAGAACCTATAAAACCCCCCCAACTGTTTTACCAGTTTCTTCTTAAAATGAGTGACCCCATTTTTTTACTGAGCTTCTTGATAAGGTGGCGCTTATTCTTCAAAACACGGAACTGGCACTCTGATATAGGGCCATTACCTTTTGGGGTGTTTAGGGTGAATGCTGAAATGGCAGCCACTAAATCTTCCGAACCTGCACACAAGATGGCCTTTTCTTGCTGGGGGCTAGGTGTGACTAGCATTTTTAGGAGGGCTAGATTACGGCGTAGATGCACCAACATGATCAATACCGGGTATTATAAGGTCAAGAATGTAAATGTTACTAGAGAAACTAACGAATCGCTTTATAGCCTTTGGGCTTGCTTTTAAGTGTATAAGTGACAGAGAGGTCGGGTGGAAAAATATCAGCATGCAGTCTGTAGTCTTCTAGAGTATTGGGGTTTTAGTCTACTTGTAGCGTTGTTAAAGGCTTCCAAGAAAAACTAGGTGTTTCTGGGGTACATCTGTTTAGCTTAGCACGATGTAACATATGCTTAGATTATGATGGTGTGAATATTAAGTATAAGCTTTTTCTATCTCAGGGTGATCCCCACCTTCGCTCATAAGGTCTTCTACAATCACCCTGTTTACAAGGCCTGCAGGTAACAATGCATTGTCGTTGAGATTATTCAGTATGCCTTCTATAAATTTGATGTGGGAACCTTAGGGATAGTTCTGTATAAAGATCTTGCCATCACAAATAAAGCCAAACAATATTGTTAGGGGTTTGGGATAAAACACTGGGAGAATCTTCTAATTGTTTCTTTATAAAATTGCTTTTACCGCAATTTGAGGGGCCTGCTAAAACGCAGGAGAACGGGTGCTGCAACCTGGTGTCCATAGTCGGGGTTGCGAGACTCTAATGCACCTTCAATAATCGTACAGTAGAGTTTTGTAGTCTTCAGTCAGGGCCCTTTTAACAAACACTATGCACAAGATTTTATGTAATGGCTGGGTTGTAATTTTCCACTGTTTTTTGGACCGGACTATACTAGGTTGTTTTACAAATATTGTTTTATCATTTTCCCGGTCGCTCGAGGTAGAGTATTTGTTCACCAGATCCTTCAGACTGTGATTTTGACACTGTTGTTTACATTTAAGGTGATGCCTTTAACTTTCATACATACTGCATTGTCAAAGAATAGGTTTTGGGACCGGATGACGTGAACTCGACTATGTACTCATCCTTTTCTAGCTCGCTGGTCAAATCGCCTAGATAATCACAGAGTTAGGGATCTTCATTCCCTAATTTGCTCAGTGTGTATGCTCAAGCAGTTTTGCGAGTGACAGAATAGATTACATCTAGGACATCTCACCTTCGGATTGAGACTACGCTGCAAATGTCAAATGTCCCTTTGATACCTTTTACAATGTATTTCACACTGATGAGCTGTCTGTGTGTTGTAGATGTGATCGCAATGGATGCACACGTACCTTGCTCCTAGAAAACCCTTCAGATTCAAGATACTGTAAAAGTGATTTTCATGATGGAGAATATAAACCGTCTTACTTTTCACAGGCTCTCCAGATGTGAAGTACTGTAGTAAAGAACTTTTACAGTGACAGCAAAATAGTTCTCAAAAAGACCCAGTTCTCCAAAGCCTACCAGTCTGTCTGAAGGTATTTCAAGCGCAGCATGGGTTTCTCTCTAGACAGGACGACCGTGTCGGTAGTGCTGCGATCCATTAGTAACCCAGCGATGGTAGTAGACAGACATGTGTTGGTTGTGCCGGTGTTACAGTTGAGCAACCACCGCTGTTTTTTTCAAAGACTTTACTGTAAAAGATACTCTTTAAAGGTGTGGAAATGCCCCCCTCGTGACCCTGAACAACGAGGGCAACTATTCTGAAGTTCCTAAATGCTGTTATTTCTGCTTTACTCTGTAAAAGTTTAGAGAGGTTTTCTAAAAATTCCACAGCGTCAAACACATCGCGGGGTGTTCATCTGGTGAACAAGGAGCTGTCAATACCCTGTCCCTGGAAGCAGAGCTGAAAGAAATCATTCAACCCCACGTTGTGTAGCAACCTCTCTACGAGCGTTTGTACAGCCTGGTGAATAGCTAAAAGCCCATGATCAGGTGAGTCTATGCGTTCTAAGTTAACAAACCGGAATTCTTCGTAATACTCTGTCGCGTTAAATCTCTACATTTCGCCGGT
Source organism: Calotriton arnoldi (assembly GCA_963921515.1). NCBI lineage: Eukaryota > Metazoa > Chordata > Amphibia > Caudata > Salamandridae > Calotriton > Calotriton arnoldi. The sequence continues at coordinate 566,683 of CAWUFW010008452.1, read as the reverse complement.
ACCTTCCGACTCTCTCTAAAAACACCATCTCGGATTCCTCAGATTGGGGGTTTGTGTTGAATGTTGAGCTCTCCAGCGGATCATTTTGGGGGGTGGGGGCTGACCCCGATTCTGGTTCAGTATATTTTTATGCCTCCTTGTAGCACAAATTCTGGCTTTCTTTAATTTACTGATTAAAAGCCTATGTTGCTTGGCACTATTAGCCCACTTTTGTTTCTTACCGACCCACCCATTTTTAGGCCGCCCCCCAGAGCCGGTTTGAACGGTATCAGGAGTATATTCTGAAGATGCCCTACCTGATTCCACGGCTACCACCTTTACTTCGACAAAGTCTTTGTGTTCGCTGTACCCAGGTCTCTCAGCTTTGTCTCGTGAATGCCTGAAATGCCGGGATCGCCTGGGGCCCTCTCCTACATTTGTGTTTGAGGGTCTAATCCGTGCCATTTTAGGATGGGCTGTCATGGTATTTGAAACTTTTAGAACCGGTCGAAGGGTTCTAACTTCTTTTTGGTCGCACAGTCTCGTAGGAACCGTGGTGCTTTAGTAAGGATATCTGGGACATTCTTTTATATTTGTAACTGAGTTATTAAAGCTAGAACCCCTGCTCTTTAGGGAGCACTGCAGACCTCGTCAAGATGAAATAACCTCTACATCTGCAATGGCTGAATCGCAAGATTGTAACACCTCTCTTCTACACCTTTGTACCCTCTGGATTATCTCCTTTTGTACATTCCTCAAGGGTTGGTTCATGGTTTCTGTCTTCCACAGTTTTAAGGTCTTGAGTACAGATTGGATTTTAGTTTTCTGACAACCTGGTGCGTGCCTTTCACATATGACCCTAGTACAGCTTTTTCGACTAAAAACCCATGTTCCAGGGCATTATCTGTGACAGATGGGGTGGGGCATATATTACCCCAAGCACCACTCTCTGGCTACCTCTACTAACACCGTTCTGAAGGTCTGGAAAAAAAAGCAGTTCCCAATCCAAACACCCAGCGGAGTATCCGCGGCTGCTCCCGAGGATGCCTTGCCGCTATACTCTGTTTCAAAGCTCCGATTATGACGTCCGCTCCATCCTGTACTGCTGTTGGGGTATGTTGAGGAGGGTGTTTGAGGTTTTACACTTGACTAGGGGCTGGTGGGATCATACGCGCCTGGAGATGTAACCGGTGACATAGGAGATGGGGAATTTAAATGTTGGTCATAATAGCTCTGCGCAGTAGAGGTGTAGGGGAACAGGTCGTGAGATTTATATTTGTGGTTGTCTCTCACCGGTTAGCTCCCTGAGAAGCCCTTAATTGCAGAATACGGGTCCTGTTCTGGATGATCATTTTCAAGCCCTTCGTCCAGTACAGTACGTGTTATTTTTTTAGGTGTGTCCGCTTTGGATGATCTTTTTCAAGCCTGTCGTAACAAAGGCTATGTGAGATATTTATAGTCGATTTTGGGGATCCTCTGGGGAGCACATTGGCATTCACCCTCTCAGACGGTGAACATATACCTGCATGAAGATTACGGGACATGGCTGTGCGGTAACAGTGTTTTTTAAGGTTAGATTTAAAGGTCCGGAACTGTGGGTTTCTTCTTCTTCTTCTTTAAGGAAAGGAGACTCAATTTTGGTTTGTTTAGCATGAGATATACTTCCTGGTTTTTACATGACCCTGGCTGTTGTGTGTCTGTGGCTGGTAATGTGCACCCTTTGAGGTCTACACCACTAGCCAAAATTGGCCTTCCTGTATAAGTGTTTGCTCTACTGGTTGTGGGTTTTGCTGGTAAAGCAGTGTAGGGGTTAAAATAACAAGTGTCTCTAAAGTCTGCATGTGCAGAGTCCGCACATGGTTTGTTATGACGAACTGCGCATCTCTCACGGGTTGCTCGTGTAGGGTCGCTTTGACTGATCTGTGTGATGTCCTTTAGCAGTGTCGATGTACACTTAAACCTTTCGTGGTACTCCGGCGCCGGTCTTTTGTGTTGACTCTATTATGGAAACAAACAAAAATACACATTAATAATAAAATAAAAAAAGCCTGACCGGCCCATTACAACCTTATGCATGTAAACGCCTGTCTAAACATTGCTTTACAATTTTTATAGCCCTTACTAGATGCTGGAGGAACACGATGCTTGAGACAAAAATACATTACAGCTGATTTGGCGCTACAAATTGCAAAACACACCTGCTTTGCCCCTTTGTGGAACCCCTTTCTTTGTAGCTGGTCCGTATTTAGGCCCCGAAGACATCCTTTTTTTAAACGAGCCCGTGTTCTTGTCTTCTGCCGCCCGCACTGCCAGCCTGCAGATCTCGCCAGGGGACTTCAATCCCCATAATCCCACGCGCCGGGGAGGCGCCAACGTTTCACTTTCGTGCCAGGAGGCGCTCAAAAGGGGGCCTGGGCTCCCGCAGCGCAGGAGCCCGTGTTCTTGTCTTCTGCCGCCCGCACTGCCAGCCTGCAGATCTCGCCAGGGGACTTCAATCCTCATAATACCACGCGCCGGGGAGGCGCCAACGTTTCACTTTCGCGCCAGGAGGCGCTCAAAAGGGGGCCTGGGCTCCTGCAGCGCGGGACGCGCGCGGGCGTGCCCGGGCCAAGCCCGTGCCAAGGGCGGGCCCGTCTGCGCCCGTCCGCGACTGGACGTGGCTGGGCCAGGTCCCTTTCTTGGTCTTTGGAGTTGCCGTTTGGTTTGGTCTGGTACTAACACTTGACTCCAGGTAAGGAGATGGGGAAACGTAAAACTACCATGCCTACTGGCAAGGATCGCCCGCTAACCACTACCATTACTAGCTTTTTGACGACTGCAATGGGGGATATTACTAGTGAGATCGAGTCCATGGAGGAGAGACTGGGGGCCACAAAACGAGCATTACATAATAGTATACTGCCAGAGTCAGAGCTCGAGAGCCAGAAGATGGTGAACACCCAGTTATAGGTACCACTGCACTGAATGGATCGGAAGTCCTCAGAAATATAATTAACACCAGTGATAATCAGCAAGGCGGGTTTCTAGACACTTTATGTCCGCCGAAAAAGACAAAGGCATGTGGTAAGCCCAAGAAAGATGTATTGCCTCTGGTAACTCGTAAGAAAATACTGGCACCCCCTGCAAGGAAGATCGCAAGGGCCTCAGACGCAGAAACTGCTGCAGGATTGAAAGATACCGAGCCTATAAGGGACTCATTGCTGCACACACAACTTATCAGCTCTGTCGAACTGGTTATGAAGTCACTACTTGAACCATTCTTAGGGATTTTGAATAGCATAGATGTCTCATTAAAAATTTTGATTGGCTCAAGTCTATCCAAACTAACTCCTGGAATTTCTGGAAATTCTAACTTAAACCCTAATTCTGATGTACCGCATGTAGCACAGTCCTCTTTGGCACCGTCTTCAGAAGATTGCCCTGTCATCACCACTGATACTTTAACACGTCTGGCTCAGCTGCAGAAAAATAAAGCCCACGCGTTGGTTAGTGGTCAGCCAACTACTACTTCTGGGCGAAGGAGTGTCTAAATTTGTTGACAGTTATCGTAATAACTGCCAAGTTGAGACGAGGACAAATATTGAAAGAACACTTCATCTCCCGCCCGAAGCTTCCCCATATGTAATAGTACTTAAGAATGTGCCATCCCTGTTAAGTAAGAAGGAGGAAAATTGGAACCAGTTAAAGAATAAAACTGTACATTGGTTGGCGAAAGCAGCGGACTGGCCAAAAAGTGATGATTTATTTTACAATGTAAATAACGTTGAACGGGTTTCATGGGTGGGCACACAAGTCAAAACGGAGTCAGGCGATTGTATTGTAGTGAATTTAAAAAATAAGTCACTAGTTCAATGCCTTATGGATAGACTCTCCTGGTGCAATAATGTTAGTGGCCTTATTGAGGCAGTACCATTAGGGTACTTTTATAAGCCACATGCACACATAGGTCATGGGCCTGCAAGTTCTATCGCTAACACAATGTATGACTTTGCAATTCCAACGTTTAATCGTTTTGCCCCTTTAGACTATGTGGATTGACTACACCCTTTGGCTACTGGCCGCCCTAGACAAATTAAGCTTGACCTAAAATATAGATTGTCTAAAGGCCAAATGTGTGACTGGGAAAATTTAACATCTCCTGCTGTGCCCTATGCACTTAGTTTTAATTCTCCTGGCCCAAGAGAGCCAGTGTTACTTGTACCTAATGTCACTCTACTGGGAGAGGTGGCCCAATCTGTGGAATCATCTGATATGGTTATGGCACCTCAAGATGTTTGTGAGTCAGCTGCCCACTGTATGGAGGTAGCTACTGGTAGTCACAGCGGTACAACTGTTTATGGTAGCCTTTTCTGGAACATTGCCGGCCTGTCCAATAAGTTAAAATCTGAACAATGGGTTGCTTTTATCCAAAAGTATAGCATAGTGTGCCTACAAGAAACCTGGCTGAGAGAGCCTGCACACATTAATGGCTATGTTTCTATTCATACACCAGCTAATGCAGCTCTAGGTGGTCATGCCAAAGGAGGATTATTAACTTTGGTATCGACAACACTATCTGGTAAAGTAGGAAACTCACAGCTCCATTCATCACACTTTCAGATTATCAATATTCTTTTTAGTAAAACTATGACCTTGATCCTTGTTAACTTCTACCACAATAATTTTAATGTTAAGAATACCAACATTGCCCAAGAATTAGAAGATTCATTGTGCAGACACATACAGGAGGTAAATATGGATTTTATAGTATTATGGGGGGGGGCCGACTTTAATTGTAAATTATGCCCCCTATCAAAATTGTCTGCATGCCATTTAGTAGATGGGGGTAGAGATGGCGGTTGTTATTTTCAACATAACCCCTGTGGGAACATTTTTAATTCATTATTGTCGAAATTTTCTCTTTTCCTTGCACTTGATCTTACCCAAACGGAGGGTATGGAATTAATTTCATTTGTTGGGAGAGGCCAAGGGACCTTAATTGATTTTATCGCTTTATCTGATTATTTTAAACCTCAATCTGTGATTTTTACTATACATAAGGTTTGGCTAAGTGATCACTATCCATTATCACTGGAATTGGGGATTCAAGCTGATGACCACACTATACCTACCAAATCAAGTCCAATCACTTATGTCAAAAATAAGGGGCTATTGCGAAAATGGTCTACCATAGATCCTGATCTTGTCTTACAGCAAATCGTAACATCGAATATGAGACAAGTCCTAGATTGCCTGAAAGACAGCATAAATCCATCATCCATGCTAACATCTTTCGCGGCAATAACTGAAACTATTAATGCCGCCCTAACTGGTAACCACAAAATAAGACCTTGGAGTGAAAAAAAGTGGTTTAATAGTGACTGTACACACTCACATAATAAATTCATTAAGACACAGAAGAAAAAACCTCGAGACAAATTGGAGGTAAAACAGTCACGCTTTGAATATAAACAGGTGTTAGGGAGACGTAATTACACACAAGACAAGAAGCTTGGGAACAACTCCACTTAGTTTGCCAGAGTAGAGATTCTAGACTATTCTGGCAAACTTATTCAGGATTACTTCAATAGCTCCAATAATAGTAACATTGATGTTACAATTATGCCTGAAACTTGGGTAGAACATTTTTCTGGCTTATATTACACTGATAGTGAGCCACGCTCCAATTGTAATTTTAATTATGGGGCATCAGCTTTGGCACACCCGACACTAGATGAGGTAGAAAGGGCTTTAAATCATACTATGAAGAACAAGGCCTCAGGCCCCGATGGTATCCCAGCGGACCTGTTTCTAGCTAATCAACCACTATGGCTACCACTGCTAACAAACATTCTAAGCTGTTATGTGGCCCAGGGTCCTCCTGACTCATGGAGAACCACGACAATAGTCCCTATTTTCAAAAAAGGGGACAGGTCTGATCCTAAATGTTATTGGCCCATCTCCTTAATCGACTGTACTTGTAAATTGATGGGCAGGGTAATATTATAGCGGTTGGAGACCTGGGTATCTGACAGTGGAAAGTTCTCAGATATCCAATATGGTTTTAGGAGAGGCCTGGGCACGATAGAACAATGCCTCAATCTGCACCTGGTCATAGCCAAATATACACTAGCCAAGTCAGATCCCTTTACCTTGGTTTTATGGACCTGACGTCTGCTTTTGACTGGGTGCAGAGAGGAAGGCTGTGGGAAAAGATGCTGAATATGGGCATTGAACCATCTATTGTTCATTTTCTAGCAGCCATGCATAAAGACGTGACGGGGAGAGTCCGATATGGAGTAGGTGGCGAACTTACGGCCTCAATAAAAATTAATCGAGGGGTTCGCCAAGGTTGCGTTCTCGCACCTTTTTTATTCTGTTTGTATATAAATGATCTAGAAAATTATATTAAACAGGGGAGTGTGGACGCCCCCACGATAGACCGCAGGTCGCTACCCGCATTACTTTATGCAGATGATTGCGTTCTAATGTCTAGAACTGGGGTGGGGTTGCAGAGGCTTCTAACCAGGTTTAATGATTTTATGAATGACCTTGGCTTGAAGACCAATGTAGGAAAATCTCATACCATGGTGGTGGGTAAAACCCCCACCATTTTAAAATCTTGTTTTATAAATAATGAAAAATTGTCTTATGTTCCTACCTTCTCCTATTTGGGAATTCTTTTTGATCAGAAAAGCACGTGGCGTCATTTAGTAGAATCAAGGACTGGCAGTCTTAACCAAAACCTGGAGGCGATTTTTAGATTTACTAAAAAGTTAGGCTCCAAACCAATCAATGCAATCATTAATATTTATAAAGCCCGCTCATGTGCTGTCACTCTGTATGGTGCTGGAGTCTGGGGTTCTTGTAATCTACAAAGAGCCGAGAATATGTTTATGAAACGCTTGTTGACAGTTCCTAAAAGTATTGCTGCCACCATCTATCACAGCAAACTTGGCTTGGTTCCTTTGTCTTTTCGTATCCAGCTAGCCCCGATACTACTGTGGCACACTATTTGGGCGAAGGAAGAACCAGCCCTAAATCGTGCTATTATTCTAGATTGCCTTAAACTGGAGTGCATGACAAAAATACCCTGGTTTAGCTATATAAAGAATCAGTTAGAGAACATGGGGTTGGTGTATTGTTTCTATAATCCAGCTAGTATCGCCAAGATACCAAAAGCGAAGTTAAAAAGAGATCTTTTAACGCATCTATATTCAACCAGAGGAAGAATAGAGATGGCCAAAAAGAGTGTTGTAGAACATTCATTGTTAGTCTGCACTCCACGCATTGAGCCTTATCTTTCTTTCCATTTTAGTCACGCCAAATTGTTTTATCTTATAAGATTCAGGTTTGGCATTTCACATTTTTTGGTTCCTTATCCACGTAAAGTTTATTGTGATGCCAAACTGGATCAGTGCCCTTGTGACTCTAAGACTGTTCAGAGTACTTTACATTTCATGTTTTTTTGTAAACTTTACATTACACCAAGGCGTGCTTTTATTATTCCTCTTTTAACATTTTTAAATATTAGAAAGTGTCGGGCAGCATTACATCACCTCCAGCTTTTAAATGATGAATTTACTTGTCTATTGATCTACAGATATATTTCTTCGGCTGTTCGGTTACGGGACATTGTTGGTAAATGATTTTATGAATTTACTTATACCCCGGTTTAAAATTTTTAAGATGTTATTTGTGAGAATTACTATTTAGAATATTGATATCCTGAGAATGAAATTGTGATCAACATAGAATTATTATTTGTTGTTTATATTTTATTTATCTAATGTAAATGTTTTTTAATGATGTTTTCTTTTATAGCTGATATTTAGCCGAATAAAGATTTTTGACTGACTGACTGAACGAGGTCACGAACCTTCAATGACTCGTTGAGGCTCCGATCACCACTTTTGTTCGGGGGTATACCATTTACTGAGGTTTGGCATAATTGTGTGCTTGCAGTGGAATTGTGAAGAAAAAGAATCACTGTCACATTTCCAATATAATGAACTGATTTAGCACACTCTCTGAGGGCACGATGGACTCTTGGGGGTTTTGGACTGTATGGGCTAATCATTACACATCGTTTATGCAACAAGGCCATCCTTCACCTCTAATAGCTGTTCAATGCGTCTTTAGATTGTAAGATTTGTTTTAGCTCTTCAACAGCTAGCTGCACGTCTGCCTCATAACCTGTAAAAGTATGCACACAAGAATACAATTTTTTTTAAAAAGTCTGCGCTGTTGAGACAATAAGGTAAGCAAAGGTCTCAGAACTATAGTGCTCTAAATATCTGTACCTTGCTGAAATTCAACCGTTTCCTCATGGCTTCATGTTAATTCTGGGAGATCCTGTGTGCAGAGCAGACAGATTTGGTTTAAAACATCTCTAAAAATATCACCTGTCCTAGTTGATTGAGTCATTTAAAAAAAAAAATTCTAGTCATGTGTTGATCACAATATAATAAAATAATTTACAAATCGTTGGAACAGGCATTCTTACAAGCTGCGCAGCCAGCAGGTCTAATTAACGCAGTGGGTTTTAAACCGACACTAAACAGTTCCGGCTTTTAAGTCCAGGGGCTGAGCTGGATCTTTAACCCCCTTAAGAATTGCACAACGCATATTCAAAATCAACACACATTTTACCTCAAAATAATTTGTACTATTACACAGACATTAAACAATTACAAGTCAATATTCAAGAGCGTTAGATCTTTAAACCCCTTACAGAATTGCACAAAGCATATTCAAAATAAACACACATTTTACCTCAGAACTATTTGTGCTATTATACTGACCATTAAACATTTACAAGTAAATGTTCACAAGCTAGAGTCTTCTGCGCAAAAAACAAAACAACACAGCCCTTTCATTTTTGAAATCCTTATAGTTGCAGCTGTTTGGGGATGGTACATACAGGTTGCTGTTTCTCAACCACATTGGCTCCAACCCTTGGAACTATCGCAGCTATGCCAATAGAGTCAGCTCCCCCTCAACCCTCAACCTTCAGCCCCCCTGTTCCTTTCTTGTTCACCGGTGCACTGAGGCCTTTGTCACAATCAACGTCTCAGGCCTTGGCCTGTCGCAGCATGCATTGCAGCCCGGTTCAAAGCCTGCTACCGATCTTTAACTCCTGGCAAACCATGGTTTAAACAACAGATTTACATTTTGTAAATGCAGCCTCCTAAGCAAATTAACACAATGAAACAAACAACAGGCTTCAGCTAACGTTCCCTAAACCGCAACAGGGGTCCTTGAGCCCTCGCAGTTAAAAGAAATAGCTGTCCCCCTGACACCCCTATTTTACACACACATTTTAATAATTACAGGATATTACCAGGGGCTGCCTTGTCGACATGTACAGTTCTAGATATGACTGGTAAATAGCATCTCAGCATATTGGAAATAAACCCCTGAAAGCAGCGCAGGATTGCACATAGTGGCTGGTATTCTGAACTTTGCATCGCCTGGCTTTAGGGGGATGCTAACACTTTTGCATTTTCACAACTTCAAGCGGACGCACTTTTTTTTTCTTGAAACGTTAAATAAAAGCAGACATTTTCAGTCCATGAAAAGCAGAAACCGGGCTTCACTATGCAACACATTGAATGGAAACAATAATTTAAATGATATCAGCTATAATTGTTTTTACCTGAGGCAGAAGTTGTCCTGTATTGCCCGGTTGCTCCCGGCTATTCAGCTTGAAGCTTTCCTCCATGTTGCTTGGGCGCCTCTGTCCAAAATAAGCGTTTTGTGGCTGCTTCTGATTGTGTGTGTGGCCTTGAGGCGGCATTTTATACTCAGCAGAGCTTGCTAATTATGCATGGGCTCACTTTGGGGGAGGGGGAGCAGCCATCTGCGTTTGGGTTGCATTTCATAGCAGATGGCTGCTTCTGATTGTGTGTGTGGCTATGGGACAGGGTTTTAAACTTAGTAGAGATTTCTAAATTATGGGATGTGCCCACTTTGGGGAGGGTGAGTAGCAGACATCTGCGTTTGGGTTCCATTTCATACCAGTCTTGATTAAATTATGAATTTGTCTAGACGTTTCTAATAAAATACCTTTATAAGTCAAATATGCACCGTCCAAGATAAGAAAGATGGCTTAGAGAGACAGTGGGGCTGGGGGTTCTGCCTGTGTATTTCTCGAGTCTCTCGTTGGGGAGCCCTCTATCTGTCTCATCAAGGATACATGACTGCGACTGTCTGAACATGCCCGGGCTTGCTTTCTTAGAGACTCACATACTGAGCACCCCGAGAGTGTTGCAATTTTTACTTCTGACAAAGCCATAGACAGAGCAATGGGGCCCGTACTGGTTATGACAGCACCCTAACCACGTGGTAGAACCATGAGCATGTGACTAGCACATGACCAGGGTGATGTCACAACACAGGTGATCCAACATGGTCATCTGACATAACTTTCCCCTCAAACCTCTTGCTTACTATGGCAATCTGTGAGATTCCATTTAACAAAACATAAGTCTGCAGCCTTTAACGCAGTATAATGACAATACAGTCTTGAAGCTCTATTGACTTTTAACAAATGAATTCCACAATTAATTATCTAGGCCTTCTTCTTTTGTCATAACTTTTCATAATAAACAGATCAGACCTATGGCACCCAACACACTTTTCTGAAGAACCAATCTATCATTGGGTTGCCACCATAACTAGATCAGGCCTGCTATACTGAGCATAAGCTTTCACACACAGCACCCCATCAGACATAAGATTACAAATATGCACCAAATTGTAGTTCACAACCCCTCTTCTAGGGGTCCAACAAGGATCTTAACAGTGTAAATATTCTACCACCAGGGTTTGTAAAAAGGGACTAAGGAATACCAAAATTATCATATAGCAAGGAATTTTATTACATGTAATCTCACAGTTTAACAGTCTAAAGATTTACTGAAAAATGCATATGTGTTCCATCAAAGTGATCCTATGAATCATGTCATAAAATAATATGCACAAAACTGCAGTTGGCAAAACAATATTAAACTCCTCCTTTATGGAGGGGAGGGAGACAATGATTATCAAAAGGAAAATCATTCATATACAGGGTTTGTCAGAGGGGGTAACGAGCACCAAACCCTTGTCCACTATGGCAATCAGTCAAATTCCATTAAGTGAAATACCTGTCCACAGACTTTAACACTTCGTATTGACAATTCATCCATAAAGGCCGATTGACTTTAGCATATGTTTTTCACAATGAAAACTCAGGCCAACTTGCTTTGTCATAACTTTACATAATGAGCAGCTCTGGTGTACAGCCTTGATCATTGACTTTCCATGCTAACCAGCTCAGTCCTGCTGGGTTAAGTAGAAGTTTTGCCACTAGGCAAAAAGGGCAATACAAGGGCTAATTTTCAATGGCATTACACATTCTGCCAAATCAAAATCTGTACTCAGGGTGAACAACATTTGGACAGAGCCGCAGCCACTCTCTCATAAGTGATACTTAAAGCTTTTTCTTTTGGTATCATGAGGTCCTGCGACAACTGCAGTGGCAAGCTAGACCTAACTAGGTGTAAGTATTTAAACAGTCAGGAAAAACTAAGCATCTATGTCAAATTAGATTTACCCAGTTACTATTTACACACTTTTTAGTCAATGTCTGTTAGTTAGAACATCTATATCGAAAAAGAAAATCTACTTTAATGAGTGTTTTCCAAAGTTATTGCGCTTTTTGTGTTGTTCTAATAGACATAGTCTGTAATTGATCAGTTATAACATCACGAATTTTAAGTATTGCTTATATTCGTAAGAAATATGCTTCTGAGGGAAACAGAAATAAGAAATCTGTGCAAACAATTTGCAGTAACTTTTGGAAACAAACTCTCACTAAAGATGATTGCAATTTAATCAAAAGGAGGAGTTGGCCTAACCCTCATAAGAGTGCCACACGTTTCCCCATGAGAAATTACTGAATCGAAATATAAAAGGCATTACAGAGCAGGATAAAGTGAGTTGGGCCTGAGATTGTATATTCTACTATATATATAAGAAACCTGGAGCATGAAGTCTATGTAATATATCAGGGTCCCAGCTATAAAGGCCATGCTGCAATTTCCCTTATTGCACCCGATGGCAAATTTCCATTTTCACCTCTCATATGACATTTAACATGATTAATGACAATAAATGGTAATTTTTTAGAGCTTTAAACCCATGTTCAGAACTTTACAACTTGTGCCAACAAGGAAGTGGCCAGAAACTTTAACCTGCCTCCACTTGACTAATGCGACTAAAGTTCGACCCTTCCTAGACTTCCTTTACCCTATATCCATCCTCTTATCCACATTCCATCTCTCCATCAGTCACCCTTTACATCTGTTCTGCCTTCCATCATTCCTACTTTTCACGTGGTCCTTACTTCATTTCTTACTCCCTTCCTTTCACGCCTTCGCCCTTCCAGTCACCTTCTCTTACTTTCAACCCTTCATCCTGTCTTACCCCTTTCTTTCTCTACATTTTTATTACTTTTTTCCTGACCTTTCACTCCCCTGCTCACTGTCTTTTTTTGTCATCTTTTTTCCTTTGTATCATTTTGTACTTGGAGGCCCTTGGCCACCTCCCTCAGCTCTGCCACTGTATTTCCTTTCAACATTTATGAGTTTTTGTCTCCAGACCTGCATGCAGAAGAGGACCATAAAGAACTGAACCATCCTTTAGTTTAACCTAGTTCAGTAGCCAACCTAGTTCACTACATCACTACCAGCAGGCTTAACACATGCACAGCAAAAGGACCTATATGCACATGGATGTGCAAGAGAGATATTGTAGGATTCTGAATGATACATATTTAGACCTGACTGAAGAGAACTTATTATTACAGGAAAGCATGGACAGCAAGCATCAAGGAGTCACTACCGATCACACTACAAACGAGAGCCTACTGAAATAAATCCACTGCACTGTAGCCTAAGGATGCTAATCCACAGAACTACATCCTAGGGGTAATTGGACAATCCTACACTGCATCCTCTGGACCGTAACCCACAGTGCTTCATATATGGATCGCCAACCCACCACAATGCATCAAAGAGCAGTATCCCATCAAACTGCACTGCATCCAAGAGACACTTGCTCAACCCATTGGACTGAGTCTTTGTGGGATTAACCAACCAGAATTCACTGTACCTTAGAGACAGTAATGTGAGTAAGGTATCAACGGACCTCTGAGATTAAGGCAGTGGAAGACCAGGTAGATGGATGAACACTGTAGAGGCCCACACAGGTTTTTATTTTTCTTCAGAAAAAAAATGATGGCCCAAAACACCACTCCGTAGAGGCTGGGTTAAGCCTGGCACCTCTCTCACTTAAAGCACTCTTTAATGCACATACTTTACACGTGCTTTGATATTTAATACACTTTCTAACATGTATCCAATCATCAGACTTGTCTATGGTATTCGTCAGGGAGAGGCCTGGAAGGAGAATGTGGACTGCCCCTCTTGGACTTTCTGAAGTTAAACTATGAAGTTAATTAGCAATATTCATTTGACAAACGATCCCATGGTAAGACAATGTGATCTTAAGTATCCCATCCCAAATAAAAAAAAATAGATAAAAGTTTTGGCAGAGCCAATCGGTCTGGAGTTGGCTTCCAGCCTTTTGGCTTTGGCAATGACTGTTTTGTATTTTTTTTTTACTTTATTGTTGGAGAAGCTGGCGGGAAATCACCTATCCACTGGAATTGCTGTTAACTGAGACTTGGAACATGCTCACCATGTAGGTTCATTCATTAAATGTATAGTGAAGTGAAAGCGATATCAGACACTCCTCGACCGCCTCATGACCAGGGGCGGCTCCTCCGCTATGGCGGAGGAGCGTCGCCCCACTGCCGAAACGCAGCAGATTAAAAATAAAATGATAATAAACTATTTTATTATCATTTTATTTTTAACTTTCTCCCCAGTCCGCCGAGTCGAGTGTGGGGCGGGCCATCCTCTCTATCCCAGCATCGCCAGCTAGGGAGGAAGAGTGGTAGGTGGACTTTAAGGGCGCATGTCTGTTTGGCAGGCTATCTTAGGCTGGCCAAACAGACATGCGCACTTAGCATTTCTCCACCTGGCTGTGTTGCACATCTGAGTGGAGAACCAGTGCAGGCTCCCAGGCCCTAACTGAGCGGCATTTTAGCCACTCCGGCCAATCACAACGCTGCTCTCATATAACAGCAGCATTGTGATTGGGTGGGGACTGGAGCAGAGAAGCCTTGAGGCAGTGGGAGCAGAGGAGCACCGAGGCGGCGTCCGGCAGCAGCAGCGGCAGGTAAGTTCTTTTATGTTTTTTTTTCCGTTATTACCCCTTCCCGCCCCACCAAGTATTATTGGCAGTAGCCGCTACTGCTCATGACATCACAGGATTGACCCATTTTTCAGTCTGTGGGCCTTCAATAACCTCTTTTATAAGGATATTTAATGCACTGGAAGAAGGGATCTTCGAGCCATGTTTACTTTATTTTCATGCTGCTGTCTTCAAGGCCCCTGAGATAACCCCTGCTGTCCCTCACTATCCCTGGTAGACAGTCATGCCCAGCATCAGATAAGAAGAAATAATGTGATATTTTTTGCATTCTTTTAGAAAATAAGCTTGGCTTTGGCTTTCCATGGATGTCAAAAGTGTTAAGGCATGCGTCCTACCATAAAAACCCAAGGCAGGGTCAGCTCCCAATAAGTCCCAGGCAAAGGGAGCAGTTTTCTTAAGTTTCTACTTCATAAGCCTATATCTGTAACATCAACACTTGTTTGAACATCACCAGTGCACACCAGCCATACCACCTGTCCATTACAGCTAGGGTGACCACCACATTCCAGATCATTATGGACACTGTTTTCAGTCCTGAATTTTTCACCTATAAATCAATCTTCAGGTGCGTTGGTATAACAAGGGCAAAGGAAGCAAAGCAAGACTACAACACCCAGAACGCATTAGGTGATCATAGAAAAAGATCAGAAGTGGAAAAAGTTTGCCTAATGACCTGGAAGGAGGTGGCCACCCTAGTTTCGCTTACTACATGATGCAAACTTACTTTTACTCTGGATCATGTGTCCCTTGCACTACACGAGGAAGGATGCGATGTTTGATTTACAACAAATAATTTCAGCTAGCTTAATATAAAGGAAGCAACTTTTCTGGGAAATTATGACAAAGGATCTACTGTTCGGGAGCTGAGAAGCAGAAATTGGAAACGTGCCAAATGAGAGTAACTCAATAAACAAACACCAACAGCAAGTCCCACCCTCTCTATGGCCCATCACAAAGACATCTTGTTTTCCCTTTTATAGCCTTTGTCTGAATTTGCTCCCTGCCACAAAGGAACTTGAAAAAGGCAAAAGAGAACAAAAAAACAAGATGGCTAAAAAGTTCCAAACAGATGAGCACAGTGGAACCATGAACTCATTCCTAGTTAAAGGCAGCGAATTTGTCTCCCCTCCATGGCAACCGACAGAGACGGTCCTCTCTTGGAATGCGCCAGCTCTCATTGGCAGAGGGAGAGGCATTAACGAGGCTGTTTCCCTTACCAAACCAAACCAATTAAAACCAACAAAGGGAAAAAAACAGATCAAACAGGAAAACCGGACTCTTGGATGTAAATGTGTGTTGCAATTGTATGATGACCAGTTAAAAACATCTTTAATTTACCGCCCTTAGGAGTGGTGAAACACATGTATTAAGGGCTTTACAAAATAAATGAATAATATACAACAGATCGTGAGTAATCCTTATCAGTATAAAGTTCTCTTTGCCGTGGTTTTTAAGACATTTGCTCAGCTGTTTCTCTAGTTTTACGAGATATTTATTCAAATGCACTTTAGTAAAATTTTAGAATTAAAGTTGAAGTTATGGTCCAATATTGAGAAACGCTATTATGCGCAGCTATATCATGACCAGTTTCATCAACACTTGAATATACGTCATTGGCTTTGAAAGAATGACCAGCAGTAATCTGAATTTATTCTAATTTTATATTGTTATGGCTTATGATGAGAACATTAAGGTTTTAGTTTAGTTTAGCTGCTTCTCCCAAAAGGGAAAAACCAAAAAGAAAATATTTCATTGCGGGATTCACAGACCTGGAATCAGCGAGTGGTTTAGTGATTCTTTGTTTAAAAAAATGCCTTTTCAGTTAACCTTGGAACAAAATATCATTGAGCATCTATGTATGGAAGTGCGCATTATATTTGGGCAGTGGCGGCTCCTCCACTAAGGCGGAGTAGTGTCGCCCCACTGCTTGTTAGCAGCGAAATAAAGGAAAAATAAAATGATAACTGACGTTATTATCATTTTATTTGTTCCTGGCGCAGCAGCATTCCGGGGTGGGCGGGGCTGCTCCGATGACAGAGGAGCAGGAGGAGGAGTGGTTTGCCCACTCCAAGTGCGCATGAATGCTTGGCTGGTCGTCTCAGGCTGGCCAAACATTCATGCGCACTTTGCATGCTCTCCACCCAGGCTGTATTACAGCCTGGGTGGAGAACATGCCCAGGCTCCCATTCCCTGGCTGAGCGCCGAACCAAGGCGCTCAGACCAATCACAACACTGCATTGCAGCGTTGTGATTGGCTCAGGGGAGCCTGGCTGCTTCCTGTTCCGTTCCAACACGAGGAGAGACGGAGGAGAGACGCGGCGATAAGGTAAGTGTTTTTTTTTATTTTCCCATCCCCCCGCCGACCGCCCACCCCATCCCCACCTCGTCACTCCCGATCCATGCTGGCCGCTACTGTATTTGGGGCAGGAGCATGGCCCGCTCAAAGTACATTGCACATGCAAAGGCCAACAATGGCAGGGCCTGACTTCACACTAGACCTGGAACCCTTGGGATTCTGACATTGCCTAAAGAAAGACTTGGCTGCAAGGTGGGTTTTGTGCACAGGCGGATGGGTGTAGGCCCTGGCTGCAGGCCAGCCTCTGAAGCAAATTCCATGCAGCGCCTGCAGCTATGCATGCATGGCCAAAGGCTGTGCATTGCATGGATTGGGCGTTACACTACAATGGGGAAACCCAAAATACCACGGACCTGGGTCAATAACGGTACAAAACACAAGGCGGTCACAGTGGAAAGCCCAATAGAACAATCACAAAACCCATACACAAAAATGTTTAAAAACAGACAATTTCACAAATTCAAGTATTTTATATCAGCATATTAGTCATGCATATGAACTGTACATTTATATACAGGTGCTCCAAGGGGAAATCGTGCTCAAGGAAGTGCTCTTGTGAGGGTTTGAAATTGTGGAATGGGGGTGTTTATACACTATTAACAATGTGTCTTAAAAGAAGACCTGTCTGGTTGCCTGATCTGCTGAGAACATATCGAAACACACAGTCATACGATAGATACAGTAAAGAAATTGCTGTTATCAATGCTGTGAATCAAAATCAGTACAGGTACAAATTCACAGTCGACGTTTCGACCCCATAGACAAACGGAGGTACATTAGGTCCTTAAACCGGGGTCTTCATCAGGACATAGGGAGACACCTAAAAATATATACAAAGTGAAGGGATAACCGAATTATTATGGGTGATGGATGTCTGTACTACATGAGGGCAATAACAAAAAAGACAGTGAATGTTCACCTTATATCCACCGTAACAATGGGTGGAAACGATACATCGATGGGCCCTAGGCTCCTATGCCAGAGAGGCGGTTAACACCAGAGAGGCGGGTAACACCAGCCCAGTCCCTTAGTAGACTGCGTGAGCACTGAGAAAAAAAGAAAGAAGAAATCTTTCTTAGTATGCTGGGCCAATAGTAATTTGTTATTAAAAGTAGGCCCGCTGGAATAATGTACTCACTGAATGGATTCTTCCAACAATGCGCTATGAGGAATCAGTAAATTGTGTGGCTGTAAACATCTGGCGGAATTAATCCGGAAATATCTAAACGAAGGAGAGGACAACTGTACTTATTATTTTTTGTATAACTCATGGATGTTTAATGTATGTATTTATGTGACAAACCGTTCAAAATTTGTTGGAATGCTGGTTTGTCCTTTTTGATGACATGACTTAAATGCATTTAAAACATTTTCTCTAAAAGTTAAAAAGAAAAATGAAATAAATCACACGAGCTTGTGGATTAGCAACATTGGCTCGTCATTTGTCCAACTGTTTAATGGATTTATGCAACTAGATATCTATTGGTAAGACATGCAGTTCAGATTTCCCTTTTTTATTACAGGGTTTTTAGATCAATAACTGTTAAAAGACTAACACACCTTTGCAGTTTATTTATAATTACAAACTTTGTCAAGGAAAGTCAGGTAGGTGTAGGCCTGTTTAATGTTTAGCAAGATAGAATGTTAACTGGTGACAAGTACAAAGAAACAAAGGAAAATGTTTACTTGTAAGGAATGCAAGTGTATAGTTGGTTGAAAGTTTGTGACATTTTTTAACTGACCATGACCAAGAAAGAGGATCTCCAAATCTACAACTTACTAGGCAGCATACATCGGGTTTCTGTAAAGTTAATTAAAGCTATTTATAAGTCAATATAACTGTTTGAAAAAGGAATCAGAAGCACCTGTTTTGTTGTAGTGCCAAATAAGTAAAGCAAATGTTAAATCTAATTTTGTTAAAAAAAAAAAGTACATCCAATTAAATGTTCACAATAGTTGTAAATAAATGTGGAAAAATAAAATATTCCAAAGACATACCGGATAAAATGTATAAACATTGTGCAGTTATTTAAGGACATTGAAATCAGATGATGAAATAAACATGCAGAGTATAATGGTGTTAATGATCATTTCTACTTCCACCAGTAATGCTATCTACACATTAACTCCAAACTACAGTAGTTTCCGTGGATAATAACAACACTGATCCGCATAACCGTCAACCTGATAATGAAAAACACCCACTCCAAGATTGTCAAGGAGCTGAAATTGAATAGATTGCAGAAAATTCATATTTTTCTGTGTGGTCACACCAGCCTATTGCTAGACCCTATATTTCTGCTGGCTTGAGAACACTGTGAAATTTACCCCTGCTAACCAGGAGTAAAGTGCCTGTCCTCCTCCTTTAAACATTGTCGAACTGGCATATTCCTAAATCCTTGGTCCCTAGTATATGCTAGAAGATGTACTAGAGGTCTGGAAATTTAATTCCACTAGTGGACGGCAGCACCCACTGTGCCATCAACTACAGTGGCAGTTCAAACATGACTTCAGGTTTACCAGAGTAGCCTGAATACAGCAAAGGAAAAACTGTAATTCGACCTGTCAAAATAAACCCTTTTAACAGGTCAAAACCTCCCTTATAAATATTAATAAGTCAACCCTATGTAGGCATTGTAGTCCACTAGGCAGAGTGCATGGTATTTAAATGTAAGAGATGAGGTAATGTAATGTTAAAATGTCCTTACAGTGACTAGCACCCAAAAGATATTTTTCACTGCATCAGCAGTAGCAGTCCCATGTAGAAAACTAAAGTACAGCTTAAAATGCTATTACTATATCACAGGAATGAGATTAGCTGGAAACATAATTAAACAGCTATTTTTAATAGTTATTAAAAATCCAATTTAATGGGGGAATTTTAATAAATATTGAAGGAAAAGTAACTTTTAGAAAGTTACCTTTTCCCTGTCTGAAGTTCCTGGGGGTTACATTTTCATTTGTTCTCCCACTTCTGCGAGCCAGTAAGTAGCATTTCAATAGGTGTGAAAAAGGTGTGAAATGCCTCCCAAAAGCAAGCACTAGGCTAACCTGAATGGGCAGAGATGACTTCTCAGAGTCTCCCAGAATATGCAGGGTGTGGGCTATGAGCTTCCTTTTTGACATTACAGTGTCACATCTTGCTTGAGTTTAATAGCCTGCTTGACAGGCCTGCTAGGTTTACATTTAACACTTTGGGGTGCACCTGAAAGGCCAAGAACAAGATGGCAAGATAATTCTTGTCTATCCACTGTGATTGTTGAAAGGCCTGCTTTTGTTGCACCAGACTTCTGTTTCTGGGCTTTACATATAACATAGGGGGCGCACTTGAAAGGAAAAGAAACAGGATGCCAAAGCAGTTTTTGTTTATATACTGTCTGGTTCCTGGAAAACCCTGCTTTTGTTCTAATAGACTTCTGTCTCTGGGTTTATTGTGGGTACAGTGACTGTCCCAAACTGGATTTTAGTATTACATGTGGAGGATACTGGGTTTTCCATAGTACACTCCCCACGCACACTCCCAGTTGGGTTGGGCACGGGAACGTTTACCCCATTGGTTAGGGCATGCCCAGGAGTCATTCTCATCAACTATTTCACGACAGGCATTAATGTGGCACCGCCAGGTACCCACTTTAGAACACTAATGGAACTGAGGAAGAACAGAAGAGGACTGGACCTGCTGTCTGTGACCTGAGAGGAGCCCTGAGGAATGGACCTGCTCCCTCTTGGACTCAGGACAAAGAAGTGGACTCCAAAGGTCAGAATGCTGACCTCCTGCTAAAGCTACAGGGACATAACAAGCTACAAGAGGCTTGTTTCTGTAACTGCTCAGCTAACCAGTGGGAATTGGACCATGCCATTGACCTCTGCTTGACACCCTGCAAGTCTCCAAGTGCCTCTTCTGAGGTCCTGAGGGGCTTTAAAAGTGTGCTCACATGGTGAACTGGAACTTAAACAACTAAGTCAAAAGGTGAAATCTTTGACCAGGATGAACTCGATTGGTATATTCGATCTGCGTTCCATCGTGGTCAACCCAAGTTGCGCCTAGGTCCTGTTCTACCACGACCAGTGACTATCATTGGCTCTTTGTGTTTTTTGGCACTATTTCCACTAAAAACTTTAGAACTTCTTATCTCCAGTTGCCCTTATTGGATATTCGTAATTTTATGTGTTCATTAAACTTTACTCTAATTTTCGAATTACTTTGGAATATTTATTGTTTTGCATTTTGACTATATTACTGCTTTGATACTGCGTAAACATTTTACGCATTGCCTCCAAGTTAAGCTTCTCTGCTCTGTGCCATAGCTACCAGGGGTTTGAGCTCAGGTTTAGTTAGTGACTTGGAGGTTCACTCGACAAAAGTCTTGGGGAGAGGAGTTGGCCTAACGGCTAGGGCGTCCCACCTCGAACCTGGGTAACTGGGTTCGAGTCTCGGCAATGACGCTGAACATCCTGTGATTCTGGGCAAATCACTTAATCTCCCCGTGCCTAACAAAAATGAATGTGTGTCCTAATGTAACGTAACTGGTGCTATGTAAAGCGCTCTGATACCCGATTCGGGTCAAGTTCGCGCTATATAAAACTCTGCAAAAAAAAAAAAAGGATTGTGGTCATTACTTGAGGGGGGTAGTAACCCCCCTAAACTAATACTCCAATTTCTTACATACACTTTTTTTTTTTTTTTTTTTAAGTGAACCCATTTTCTAGAATGATATACAGTCAGAATGTTCACTTTCGCCATAATTATAGGTTGTATAGCTCTAGTCAAAGTATACATTTTAGAAGCAGAAATTTCAACATGGATCTGGAATAAAAAACTTTCTTGGGAAAATCAAAGACGTGAATGTTACGTAATACAAATCAAAAACGGATGTTTAAAGACTAAAGCATTTATTTAAAAGCTTGAAAGATGATGATTAACAAGTGACAGAAACAAATAGACATTGATCGTGCCAATAAGTTTGGCTATGTGCAGATCTCCTGAAATTATTTTTTTGTACATCTTTTTATTGAGTTTGCCACATGTAAACAAACAATCTTCGACAGCCACTGTTGCCCCCACCTTTACCAGACTGGAACTGTCCCTCATCAATGGAAATCGAACCTCATTCCTCTCACGAGTCCCTCCCACCCGCCTCCATCCTGCGAGCCCAACCTCATACTTCATTCCGCCCCTGGTCAAGCTGAAATGATTTTAATGGCAACAATGCTGGTTACATTTGTACTTGTGCAGGTCACTAGACCATGTAAGACACACTGCAGATTTATCCTCCTGCTTCAGGACGGATGTAGCTACTGCCAATACCACCGAGTTTTTGTTTACTGTTTTAAACCCTAACCTGGGGCGTTCTAATTCAGATTATACCCAGTTTTGTTTCTGCGGGTCCTGTCTTCTGCTCCATAGGTCAGTGCAGGACAATGCAAGCAGCATCACTGACTCTGGTTTATATTATCATGGGTCTTGAGGCACATATGAGGAGCCACATTCTCCAACAGTGCAATGTAAATTCGCCTCAGGTGGTTATCTGTACACCCAACACACCAACTTCGAGTTTTTGACTTTTGCTCAATATGAATACAAAATGGTGTGCCATATACGGGGGGTGTCTCACAGGGGTGTCATTTTACACAACCTGAGTAAGAGCTGTCTAACGCCTAATGAACCCCATATTTGCTCATGTAACTATACTTTTAGTTAATTACTGCTCATTAAATGGCCTATACGTTGAAACATTATTGCGTATATTACTTCACTGCAATCACTTACCACAACCGCCCAGTAATTACTCTTAATTATTTTTTTAGTCAGTTTCTTTTTGTGATAAGGGTATTTTGTGAAGGCTCTTTAATTCTAATGTCCCCAAGTTATATAAAGTTGTAACAGACATTTTTTTAAAATATCATTCATTATGCAAATTAGTAAACTAGCTTACTGTCACGATCGAGCACAGAAACAATGTTTTAATATACTTTAATAAACGTTTATATATTATTTTTCACTTAACACTTTTTAAATACATCTTAAGCTATTTTATAATTTTATTTTTACTTGCCTGAGGAATTTAAAAACAAAAGTAAACTGTATAAATAAACAATACAGGGGCTTCACTTCATCCTGTAAATCCTTTATCTTAGAAGGTGGGTTTACCAGCCACTCAGTCTGCTTCAGAAAGAATACATCCACAATTTCTAATGCTGGGTGCAGTCATTCCAAAACTTAAGGATAACTTTCACCAACTTAGATTAAACATCTGCACATCAACACGGCTATCTCCCCCCTACCTGCACCATATTTATGAATATAAATAGGCAGACCAGAGATGTCATATCTAGTTCATTATTTGCTTTACAGTTAACTTCTACCGTGTAAAAGGTAACACTTCAGGACACATTATACCTGTTGAAATAAAGGCAGTTATCTTTGCATGGCACTCGCTTTGTTTTTCTTTGACAGGTAACTGATGTATATTCCAGTTCAGTGGGTTTTTATTCAAGTGAGCTGTTAGAATGAAGAAAAGCTTTTGTATTTTATACATCCACCTCTGACATGTGGTGCTCTGTAAGCTTTTGTTGAGTTCAGTAATTTACTGTGGCACTTGAATTTTGTTATACAGAAGCCTATTCATGCATATAATTACATTTTACAAGCTCTTCAGTGATGGCTGGGTTTAACCTCTTATTGCTTCTATATACGAGTTATTGAGAGTTCCCCTTTCTGGGAACAATTCTAAGTCCTGACCTTATGTCTCTAGAGAATTGGTTACAACCCGAATGCTCCTTGTAGATAGTGGCTACGAGTTCACATGTTCTACATAAATACAATACTTTTTTTATCTGAAATTCACTTCACCCGAGTGATGTACTCAGATTTGGCTTTTTTTTCTCGATATAAACAACACACCTCCTTGAAATTGTGGTGTATAAGATCAAATGTAGAGCCAATGATAAAGGGGAACCTGTAATGGATGACTACTTGTGCATAAGTGTTTTTCACTTTAGCTCTAAGCACCTTGCTGAGTGAGGTTACTGATTCTTCCTTTAACACTGACTTTGGTTTTGGTCTTTCTAGAGTTGTTTTCACTCCATTAGCTTGTCAAAGTCAGTCAGTTGGTGCTATTGTACCAAAACAGGATCTGTAAGCTTCTCCACATTCTCATCTCATAGGCATTAACCTCTCACTCAGTCTCCATAGCATTAAAGCTCATCATTATGAGAGGGTTTTTGTTCTAATGAGCCAAAGAGGACCTCCTCCCTGCCCATTTACAAAAAGGTCCCCAGGAAATCCCCCAATTGGACAACCCATGGGAGATAGCCTTCACCTGGGCGATGCATTCATTTTGGCTCTCACAGGCTCTGGAGTCCTGGATCTATTCATCCTTTCTCACTCTTCTCAACTCTCTATCAAATAAAATCAAAACAAGTCCACCTCCCAAAGTAAAACTTTTGAGGCAGTCTGCTACATAAACATTGAGTTTATTTAATTTGAAATATTGATGCATAATGGTCCCTTTGCCAGCCCTCACCCATTGCCCGGCAGCTCGCCCAGCAGGTTCCGTACCCTCACATATAGTTAACATTCCATGACCTGTAAGTATTCAATCTCATTTGGTAAGGTTCAAACACCTTTTGGGATTGATTCTAAAATGGATCTGAAAAGCCTTAAAATCAGCACACAGTTGTTAACACTGTACCCCAACCTCTACAGATAGTGTATGTGATTATTGGCGGCTCTGAAGACTAGCAAAACAGTGTCTAATGCTTTTTCTTTTCAGGAGTGCTGCGGCAAAAAATGATGGACGGAATGCTGAATAAATCAAACATTCAACACCCCAGTTTGAACCCAGCCGATGGATTTAACCCAGATCTCTTGACTGGGGGTGTGTGGGAGGGCGGGTCTGATAAACAGACGCGGAGGCCGGATATATGGTCCAAGGACTCGTATTTTAATTGTGTCAGGTATCACAGTCTCAGGTTTCCCTACAGGGATGGGGTGCTCTTCTTTTTGTGCCGGTCTCCTTCTCTGGGGTCGGGATTCGGGATCAGGTCGTTCCTCCTCTTCCTCTTCTTCAACGGGGTGAAGGGGGTTGGAATCGGGCTCCTCCGTCGTGTCGTCACTCACCCGGAGGCTCGTACCGAGGAGAAGAGAAAATGGAGACCGTCAGTGAAGTCTGGGAAGGGGGTGAGTGGAGAAGCCAAACCCGTCACCTTCACCCGGTGAATACTTTGAGCGTGATGTGAGAAGGGAACGTGCAAACTAAAAGGGCTGAGATGCCGTGATTCTTGGGATCAGAATAGCCACCGAAAAGATAGGGTCGAACCCGTAATGCCAGCAATTGATGAACCCCCTTTTCTGGCTCTTGGTTTGTCGTTCTCACCCTTTGTGACCCGTTTCCATCCTCCACCCGCCTCCCACGTCTATCCCAACCCACTATGCCCAATTCCAGCGTCACTCACCGGCTCCGCCGCAACTCTCCTGAGCTGCGGCCGCTCTTCAGCTACCTCCGGTGGACGCCACCACTCTTCGGTCCACTGGTCGTCTGCTTCCTCTTCTTCCTCCTCGATGCCGCTTCGTTCGTCGTCCTCTCTTCCCGCTCTTCGTCCTTCGTCCTCCTGTCGTCCCGCTCGCTCTCTCTCGTCCTCCTCCCGCTCTCCTCTCTGTTCTCCGTCCTCCTCTCGCTCTCCGGTCAACGACGCCTCTCCTCGACTCTTCTCCGTTTTTAAAGATCCCGCCGCCGTCCTTCCGGGGTCAGCTCCTCCCCTCTTCACCTCCTGGTCGCGCTGTGGAGAAACAGGAAAGGTGGGAGGGTCACTCCCCCAGACAACGCCTTCCTCGTGCACGCCCCTAGCATGCCGATCGTTGCCCGCTAGGAAGTCTGGTAGTTGCAGTCCTCCCATCGCCGCCGGCGCGGTAAGTCCGGGGCCCGCTTTCTCACAGGGTGAATGTTTGATTTACTTAGCTTTCTGTCCATCATTTGTTGCTGCAGCACTTTTTGCCCTAAGTGAGATGGGTATGCCCAGATGTGGCCCCCTTGCTCGCTGTGCCATTGTATTTAAGTTAGCCTGGCTGATGAGGGGTGAAACCTCAAAACCGATAACAGGATGCTTGGTTCCGGTTCAGGGAGGACCCGGCTTGGCAGTTCGGGCTGGACTGTTCCCCTGAGGAGCAGGGTCAAGACTGATTTGCATATGGCTGGGTCCAAACTGGGGTGGCGTAGTGAGCAAAAGAATGATGGATTTAACCCAGATCTCTTGACTGGGGGTGAATGTTTGATTTACTCAGCATCCAGTCCATCATTTGTTGCTGTAGCACTTTTCAGGAGGTATTTAATTTATTTAGTGGCAAATCTGTGAAAGGGGCATTGTGCAAACTTATCTAGCTCTGTGGGCCCGAGGGGAGCAGAAGGCCATCTCAGTTCATATTAGCTTTATTTGGATTGACCTGTGGGATACTTGAAGAGGTTGTGAGGAGTATGTGGTTAAAGGGCTGTTCCAGGACAGGGGCAGGTTATATTTAGGGATGTGTTCAGTCAGGGTTTTGTTTATAGATGTTTAGGTGCAGCTGGAAACTGGAGACTAGAGCAGTGTCAGAATTCTGTTATTCTGCCACAGTGTGGCACTCATTAAGCTAGAGGTAAAATGAACGCTAGTTTCACTTTACACTCATGGCCTACGTGATGAATCACTCTGGTCCATGAATGACTGTTTCCTCAAACATTATCCAGCTCAGATCCTGAAGGTGGTGACCTGTTTATTCTATGGTTTCCTGATCCCCAAAAAGTCAATAGCACATACATATGTTTTCCTCACTTTCCTCTGATCTGTAATTCATTCCTGATTTCCCAATCTCTCTTCTTATACCTTCTGTTTTTTTCCCTCTCCCAGTCCCTGAGTAGCTTTCACTCTTGAGAGACATGTAATCACGCTAAAGTCAAATCACCACTAAGGGTTTTTGAGAACCAAGCCTGCTGTGGAACATGGTTAGCACCCAACTGGGACAAGTATTACTCTCTCTCACTTAACTGAAGATGGAATCAGAAGCAGACGATGCACATACATACCCAGGGGCACAAATATTGGGAAGAAGGTTTATAGGTAGGACTGTAAGGTTAAGAGATTACCTAAATAGTATTAGATTGTATAAGTGAGTTCTACAGCACGTACATTTTGTGGCTAATGGAAGCTTTACGATAATTATAGTATACCCATTAATCTCAAAAAGGGACCTGGAGAGTACATGAACACACATGACAATAACTACCCACCTGGTCTCTATATAAAAATCTGAGTGAACTCCAATGTTCCTAAGTGCTAAAGATTGTCCTAAGTTTCTCTAAGCAGGAATTACTTGAAATAAAACCCAGAAGAGTTTCCGTGTTTGCCTATGGTCACAGGTCGAGCAAATGCCACGCGGCACAGAGGTTTACAGTGGGCCTGGAAATGTTGGCCATTCTAAGGTCCACCATAAAATCTTCTCAAATACTGGGGGGTGATTATATATCGTGTTCCTTAATTTAAAAGGCGCAATAACGATAATAAAGGAAGCAAACGACATTGCAACGTAGGATTTCGATCAGGTGGCCTAAAAGTTAACTGCACCGGAGATGTGCTACGCGGACGCAGTCAGGATTTTGCATTCTTAAAGCTGCACAGGGAGAGGATGACAGGTGGTGCTTTATATTGGTGTGTTTGAAAAGACAAATACCTGCAAGCCTCATGGAGTCAGAGCATAAAGCGATGTGCCAAGGCGGCTCTTGGGAATCGCCCACCATCTGCCCAGATCTTGACATTGCGCACATCAAGAATCTCAGCATAGGGAGCAATTAAAGGAAGAGATGACTATAAAACAATTGCACCAGCACTGAGAAATCAGTGCTGGCTGTTAAAAATAAAGACTTCAATTAAACATTTTTGAAGGGATGGGAGGAATGGCGTTCGCGTCCTTGGAGCCCACACACTCGTGGCACAGTTCCATATCTTCTGCGGGAAAGTTTGCCTTTGATGGACGATCAACACCTTTCTGATGCATGTGCCCCTTATTTTATTTTTTTTTGTTGGCGAAATTAATTTGGAATGCAGAGCACGGGAACATTGTAATTAAGCAAAGTGAGGCTTGTCGCTAAGTATCACCTCGATGAGGAGAAATTAATTGGTCGGTTGCCGTGGGCCAATGAGGCTCCACACCAGCAGATAGACACCAGAGCAATGAGGCCTTTCACCCTCCAATAACCAATTATTGGGCGAGGTTATGATAAGAAACTGCAGTCTGTCTCTCAGATCAATGTGACAGCTTGGATAAGAGTAGACCGATGCCCCAGGAGCTGTGGCACCAGCCACAAAACTCAGGTTTGTAGAGCATTATCCACTTAGCGCTCTACACTCCAGCATTTATTTGTTTTAATTTTTATGTTATTTTGGTCAGGGACAGGCTACTAAAAGCTGAACTTTTAGGAGCTGGGATCAGCTAGGTCCCATGTGCTATAGGCTATCTATGGGTTGCAACAAATAGTTTCACCTTGTACTTTGACGCAGGCAAAGTGCCCCAATTTCAAGGCCAAACTTTAAGTCATGAAGAATTGGATAGACTATTCATACATCCTAAGCCTAGTTGCTTGCCACTGTTGAGGAATACACTAAAACAAAAGAGGGGTGAAAAACAACAATTGATTGGAAAGATTTTCAAGTCTTTCTGAAACTCCAAGGGATTATTTCAAGGTGGGCATAGGTAAAAGAGGTCTGCAAAATAACGTATAGTTTCTTACCTGTCGGTGTAGTTTTGCAGCTTGAAGACTTTCTGGATTCACTATGCTGTGCATTATTCCGCCATCTAGTGGTTGGGTCCGGAATCGTAGTATTTCTTCTCTTTTTTTTTTTTTTCGTGGCCCAGGTGGGCGTCGACATCCCACCATTTGCTGTCCTTCGTGACGTCGACGCGCTTCCGGCGGAAGCTCCCACCTTTGGTCGCCATCTTTGGATTCTTTTTTCTTCTTTTTTTTTTTTGTCTTGTGTTATCTTCTTTTGTTGATCCATTTAGTTATGATTGCAATTTTATTCCCCTTTCCTCCTCTCTCATCTTTCAGGCGGAGGAGGGTGGGATCGCTAGTGAATCCAGAAAGTCTTCAAGCTGCAAAACTACACCGACAGGTAAGAAACTATACGTTTTGCAGCGTGAATCTTTCTGGATTCACTATGCTGTGCATAGACTTAGTAGCGGTTTGTCCTTATTGTGGTGGTTGGGTGGAAGATGAGCACTGGTTACTGAAAATGTGTTGTAAGACCTTCTGTCCTACTTGCGCTTCCTTATTCATTTGAATATCCACACAGTAGTGCTTAGTGAATGTATGCACTGAAGACCATGTTGCAGCTTGGCAAATGTCTTGAATAGGTGTGTTCGCTAGAAACGCAATTGTTGCTCCTTTCTTCCTTGTAGAGTGAGCTTGAGCTGCTCCTTGTAACTTTTGTCCTGCCCGCTTGTGG
This sequence comes from Calotriton arnoldi, assembly GCA_963921515.1. Taxonomy (NCBI): domain Eukaryota; kingdom Metazoa; phylum Chordata; class Amphibia; order Caudata; family Salamandridae; genus Calotriton; species Calotriton arnoldi. The sequence goes on along the minus strand of CAWUFW010008452.1, from coordinate 537,567 downwards.
CCAGACGCGGTGTCTGGTGTGCCGCGCTGTGTGATTGGCGTGCGGCGGAACCGCTGGGGGCCTTTTCACGATCCCTGCCTGGAATCCCTGAGGGCGCTCCCACCGAAAAGCGAGGGGAGCGTGCCCGCACCACAGCTGCTCGCCGCCCGGGGGGAGAGTTGTGTTCGCTGGCGCTGGAGGATCCCAGACGGAGCGGCTGTCCCACTGGCGATGAGAGCCTCCCAATAACACTGTTTGCCTGCTGCTGGTTGAGCCCCATCGACAAGCGACAGCACGACCGGCAAGTGCAGCCTTCAAGGTAACGGGAGGGGGGTGCTGTTCTCCCCCCCCCTTCTCTCCTTAACTGCCCTCCTGGTGTGGCTGCGGAAGGACTGGATCTGCCCACCGGCCTGCGGGAAGGGACTTGATGCCTGTCTGCCTAGACTCTCCCGAGGCCGAATATCAGACCCTGCAGCTCTGGGGACTGGAACTCTAGATTAAAGGCGGGGGGCCCGGCCGTGTCTCGCCCTCCTGGTGCGCGGACGTCGTTTTCCGGAGGTGCGTTTCTGGAGTCTGGGGTGGCTGTGGGTGCATTGCCCCTACACTCCAGGTCGTTCTAGCAGAGATTGTGAACCCCCCTCCTTCTAAGTATCGCATGGAGATCGCGTGAGAGTGCGCTCACCAATGCTGTTGAGCTGTTGACTTCCCACACTGAGCGCCCCTTGACCTCCACTCGCAGGGCACCTTGAAACACCCTTAGAGCGCGGCTCTGGTGACAGCTCCTGACTCCTCTGCATAACCCTGGTGAACGGACTGGTCTACCCTACTCGCCCCCGCACGTAATCGCCATCATGGGCAGAGTGGACAGGACTCAGACCAAGCTCCCATTTGACGCCAAGGGCACCAGAAATAGAGAGACGGACGGGGCCCGATCGGCAGACAGCAGGGTGGATACCCCTGAGGAAGACCCGAGTGAGGTGAAACAAATGTTCGAAGTGATCCAGAAAAGCCTCACAACGATGGATGGGAAGATTGACTCCCTAGTGTACCGCATGGACATGATGTCGGAGCGGCTAGATAAACATACCGAACGCCTCGACATGACCGAACGCAGACTAACGGAGGTAGAGGAGGCTCAGACGGAGACGGACGCTTCACAGCGACAAATGGCCAAATCCCTCGCAGCATTGCAGGACAAAGCAGAAGATTTGGAGGCCCGTTCCCGTCGCAGCAATATTCGTATAACGGGCCTTCCGGAATCCACTCCCATGGGGAATGCGGAACAATTCATTGAAAATCTACTTGTCACTGTACTAGGCCGTGAAACTTTTTTAGATCTATTTGTGGTGGAGCGTGCTCATCGGTCACTGGGCCCGCGGCCTGTCCCTGGGGCTCAACCACGCCCGGTGATAGCCAAACTACTCAACTACAGAGACCGCGACACTGCCTTGCGGCGAGCCAGAGAGCTGGGAGATCTTCGCTATGAGGGCTCGGCGATCTCTCTCTATCCAGACTTCACTGCTCGAGTGCAAGAGGCAAGATGCCAATTCAACCCCTTCAAACGCTAACTTCGTGACCACAACATCGCATATGCCATGCTGTATCCGGCCAAGTTGAAGGTACACCTGGGCGAATCCACTCGCATCTTCACGGACCTGAAGGCGCTGCAAAAAGAACTAAAAGGATTACTCAAGAAGTCACAACGCGAGGCTGCGCAGGGAGGTTCGGATGCAGTGCCGGGGGCTTCACAGGGGTCCTCCCTTGATAACAATGACTAGACAGTCCACTCTGTGTGGGTCCCGGTTACTGTTATGAACCGCACGATTTTCGCATTAACAGTACGTACTCACTTAGATGTGCCTGTGCCATTGTTGCTGATCCCCGGCGGCATAACTGGACATCAATGGTGTGATGGCATGGGTCAACGTCATTCTGCACTTTCCGCAAGTATCTGAGACCTGCATGTGGTGTTGGCTTGGGGGGCAGTTACATTGTGATATTGACTGATGGTGAGGTCGGCTGTATCTAGATGTTAACCATGATGGGGCGGCCTCCGGTTCATTGATTGTAGATCGCTACATTCAGAGATTACATCCCTTGCGTGGCCAGTTAATTGTTCGCTAAATTTGATTGTCATGCTATGTTTATTGCAAAGTGGAGTTAAGCTGACTGTTACTCGTAGTGCTGGGTAACATCCGCCCCTGCGTGTTACCCACTATATGGCTAGTTGCCATAGATTTCTCAGGGAGGGGGAGGAGGGTGGAACAATCGACTATGCTTTGTTGGGGTTAGCATGGCGTGGGAGGGGGCTTGGGGGGATTGTGGTTTTATTCAGTTTAATTCAATTGTGTGGTTTTATTTTTTCTTTGGTTGTTATGGACACAATGGAGCGATGCACACACTCTGGACACACAGGACGAATATACTGCAATCTTGATACATTTCCCAAGTTTCGCTGGATAGTACCCAACGCTGTCACTTACATATTTGCCTACCATGGACACGGAAAATAGATTGAAATTCCTGACCTGGAACGTCAGGGGCCTTAATGACCAGCGAAAACTTAGGAAGGTTGTGTCATACCTCACTAGACATAGGGTTGATATAGCCCTTCTGCAGGAGACGCATCTCCCGGTGTCGAGTCTCCCGCAGGTGCGCGACAGGACCCGAGGCACGTTCCATGCTGCGGGTTTCACTACACATGCCCGGGGGGTTCTCACTTGGATCAACCCCACAGCCCGCCTCACCCTTGAGGAGTTCCACACTGATATTGACGGCAGATATGTGGTGTCCCGGTGCAGTGGGAATGGAGCGGAATATATAATATTCAATGTGTATGGCCCTAACCATGACTGTCCGCAGTTCTATCATGACCTCCTCACTTTAGCACGCCGAATGCCCAATGTTCCACAGATTTGGGGGGGGGAGACTAATTGCATCCTTAACCCGGACTTGGACCGATCGGGGGGCCCCCCCCGAGACGCATATCACAATCGGCCATGGCTATTCTAGATGCCCTTACAGAGCTGAGTATGGTGGACGTCTGGCGTTCCTGTTTGGCTGCTCAGGGAGGTTACACACACTACTCAGGCCCTCATAATCTCCATAACAGGATAGACTACTGGTTCCTAATGGGCTCCCTCAGAGGCGCTATACGGGACTGTGAAGTCCTGCCACGGACCTATTTAGACCACTCCCCTGTGCTGCTAACATTGGCCACTTCTATCAAACGCCCTCCTCCATTCGCATGGCGCTTCCCCCCCTACGCACTATTAGATGAAGCCTTTAGGGCGGAACTACTGGAGGCTATGGAAACCTTCGATACTAATCTGGGATCCGTCCCACACTTTACCACAGTTTGGGAGACTTTTAAGGTCTATGTTCGGGGAATGGCAATCTCTAAACACTCGGGAGTACTAAAATCAATCAGGAAACGGTTGACAATGTTGGAACAAACCCTGACACAGCTGGAGAGAAGGTCCCACGACACTAATGACCCCACATTACTAACCACCATTAAGACAACACTAGAGGAATACCACGCAGAGGCGGACAGAGAGGTCAAACTCCTGGGGAAATACGCAATAGCAAGATCATACGGGGAGGGGGAACGCCCCGGCGCTGTCCTGGCAAATCTCATGAAGGGGCGTCGCGCTGCCCAACACCCCATTGAATTAGCCCAAGATAACGGTGGCACGATTATTGACTCAGCGAAAGTTGCAGAGCGTTTCCGGCAATATTACGCTGATCTATACAAGTCCAAGTCGTGCAATACGTCCTCCGAGATACTGGACTACTTAGCATACATTAAGCTGCCCTGGCTGCTGGATGCCCACAGGGAATATCTGATGCGCCCCCTTGAGGCGTGGGAGATCCATGATGCCCTTTCCACGATGCGCTCTGGTAGTGCGCCGGGACAAGATGGCCTCACAGTGGGATTCTAAAAGGAATTTAAAGACCTCCTTACCCCACACCTACTAACTCTATTCAAGGAAATGGCAGAGGAGGGCACTATGCCCCCCACGATGCGTGAGGCCCTACTGGTGGTACTTTTAAAGCCTGGGAAGCCCCCGCAACAATGTTCCTCTTACAGGCCACTTTCACTATTAAATGTTGACACCAAGATTTTTGCTAAAGTGCTGGCAAATAGGCTAGCCCCTCTACTGCCAACTCTCGTTGGATCAGAGCAAGCAGGTTTTATACCCGGCCGTTCACTTACCCATAATCTACGCACAGTATTCGGTGCAATCCAGCATACCAAGCTAGACACCAAGGCAGCCGCAATATTTCTGGACGCTGAAAAAGCGTTTGACTCGGTTGAGTGGAGCTTTATGCAGCTAGCCCTAGAACGAATGGGGTTGGGGAGTGTCTTTCTGAGTCTGTTGGGCACTTTATACCGGAACCCTACAGCCCGCGTGTGGGTGGGCGGCGAGGTTACTGCCCCCTTTACCATATCCAGAGGTACCAGACAGGGTTGCCCGCTTTCCCCCCTCCTATACGCCTTGGTGGCTGAGCCATTAGCTTGTGCACTGCGCGAATATCATAGTCACAGGGGACTCCGTTTCCCGGGGTACAGCCTCGTCGTCTCCTCTTATGCGGATGATACTCTTCTCTACGTACGCGATCCGGCCCGGAATGTCTCCCCATCCTGCGTGAAATTGTGAAATTTGGTGGGCTCTCCGGACTGAAAGTCAACTGGGCAAAGTCGGTCATATTCCCTCTCACACCGACGACCCTACCCGAGGCCCTGGACTTTCCATTACAGTGGTCCACGGAACCGGTGCGATACTTGGGAATTCAGGTTCACACCGACTCCGAGCTGGTGTTTAGGGAGAATTACGGCCGGGCCATCCTTAAGTTTGAGGAAGACGTTGCGAAATGGGCTCGCCTCCCCCTCTCCCTTTTAGGCAGAATATCGCTCATGAAGATGGTTGTCCTACCCAGATTTCTCTTCTTATTTCTTAACATCCCAATGGTCTTGCCGGCGCACTTCTTTAAACAAATCAGAACTTTACAAATTAAGCTAGCTTGGGCTAACACACAACCGCGTGCCAGCTGGGAGCTCCTCATGTTGCCATACTCTATGGGGGGATTGGGAGCCCCAGACCTTGATCTCTATTATCGTGCCGCCCAGGCTTCGCATGCATATTACTGGGTACATCAACAAACACCCCCCCCCCCACTTACATATAGAACGTCTCACGCACGCACCTGCTCATATCGCCAAGGCGCTGTTTCGGGCCCCGGGGCGCATTACTGGGGTATTGGACTCGATCAATGCAACTACACATGCCTGGCATAGAATCCTTAACCGGCAAGCACTCTCCATATTGTACTCTCCCGAGACCCCCATTGCTTGGTGTGCGTGGCTCCCACTCCTTACCTCTCCTGAGATGGTTGCAGCCTTACACTCTATAGAGATAGACACAATAGGTGATTTCTTTCACGAGGGAATAGGTAAACCTTGGGCGGACCATTTAATAACAGAGCCGACACCTCCTCCCCTTACCACTTTCCACTATTATAGGGCAAGAAGTGCACTGCGAGACTTACTGGGGGACGAGCTACTGGAACCCCGGAGGTCCTGTCCTTCACCGCTTTAGTGCGTGCTGACTCCCCTAGGAGGATAGTCACCCGTATATATTCGCTGACACAGGAGCTGCGTCGTAACCACTACGTCAAAGCTAGACACGAGTGGCAAGCGGACTTAGCAATAGATATAGATGATGACATGTGGAAATATTGCTGCGAAGCCACTAGACGCAGTTCACTTAACGGTAGACACCGGCTCATACAGTTCAAATTCCTCAATCGAATCTATCACACACCGATACGCCTGCATAGATTTGGCCTACGTGATACGTCCAATTGTGAGAGATGTGGAGCGGGTGATGCCGACTTCATACACCTAGCGTGGCTCTGCCCTGCAATCGCCAAGTTCTGGCAACAAGTGTTTACGGAACTAAGCACAGTTACGCAGGTGGTGGTCCGCCCTGACCCGCTACTGGCTCTCCTCGGATATTCCCAAAAAGTGCCGAAACCCATCAGACGCCTGGTGGATATGGCCCTCCTGGTCGCCAAATGCGTTCTAGCAATGCACTGGTCCCGCGGCCCCCTTCCTTCCTTCCTTGTCACAATGGGCTAGAGACATGATGTATTGTAACACGCAAACGGAGGCGTATAGTGAATTGCTCCCACCTCGCAATCGGCCAAAGAACTTTTGGAGCTTATACACAACTTACATTGAGTCACAATCTCGAGAACAAGCCACACAATCCCCCCCCCACTGACGGGTCACAACGGTCATGACGGTGTTCATGAGTATTGGGAAATATGCTGTTGGTCTAGATGGTGGTAGCAGTGGGCTAGGGTTTAAGTGCCATTACGCTCCCAACTACAAGCGTTGGCGGATATCATTGGATATTTCTGTATGTACTTCTTTATTGTGTCTTTGTTCCCTTTCCCCTTCTTTTTTGTTTTTTTTGCTTTGTTTATTATCCTGATGACAATAATGTTGAGAGTATTGTATTTTTGATTTCTTCTTAATGTTACATTTATGAGTCGGTGGATTTCTCTGTATTTTTGGTTGATTTAATTGCATAAAATGAAAAGAAAAAAAATGGTGTTTTTGGTGGTTGGCCGTCCCAAAAACTGCTGGCAAAGGATACAAAGAAGTGTTTCGTTTTCCTGCACTCCTTTGTCCTTTCTATATAGTGCATGACAGCCCTTCTGGCGTCTAGTGTGTGTAGCGCCCTTTTTGTGCTTGTAGTAGGTTTTTGGAAAAAACTCGGTATTTGGATTGTTTGGTTAATGTGGAATCGAGACACCACCTTTGGCATGAAGTGTGGGTCCATTCTCATTACAATCCGGTCGTTGTGTATTTGTAGGTAGGGCTCTTGGAGTGTTAGCGCTTGCAATTCACTTACTCTTCGTAGTGACGTGAAAGCCACTTAAGAAGGCTGTCTTTAGTGTGAGCATGTGCAGTGTTGCCTTGTGAATAGGTTCAAAGGGCGCCTTCATCAATTGAGTTTGCACCACGTTGAGGTTCCATGTCGGTGCTGGCATCCTTTTTGGGGGTGCGATCCTTTTAGCTCCTTCCAGAAATCTTCTCACTACTTGGGAGGTGAAGAAACTCTTCCCTGTTTCTCCCCTCGTATAAGCTACCATTGCCTTTAAGTGCACCCTTAGGGATGTGTAGCTTAGTTTGCTTTGTAGCAGGTGTGTTAAGTATTTTAGTACTGTGGATTCCTTGTGATCTTCCGTTGTAGTTTCTCCTTGATGCACCATTGGGAGAACCTTTTCCATTTTGCTATGTAGCACTTCCTTGTTGACGGTCTCCTCGCCTCTCTGAGTACTGCCATAGTACTTGCCGGTAGTTTGAGGTGTGCAAATTCTAGGTCTTCAGGAGCCATGCTGCTAGGCTGAGGCTCTCTGGCTCTGGGTGCAGTACCTTTCCATTCTGCATTGTTAACAGGTCCCTTCCTTTTGGGAACCTGTGTGCTGGTTCTTGTGCCATTTCTACTGTCTGTGAGAACCAGGACTGTCTGGCCCAGTGAGGTGCTATCAGTATTAGTGTCATGTTGCTGATCCTGCATTTGTTGAGTACCCTGTGTATCAGTGGTATCAGGGGGAAAGCGTATGCAAATGTCTTAGACCAACTTATCCATAGCGCATTCCCTTGTGACCGATGGTCTGGTTGTCTGGATGCGAAGTGTTGGCATTTTGCATTCTGGTGTGTTGCAAATAGGTCTATTAGCGGTGTTCCCCACCTTTGGGATATTTTTTATCTTTCCTGCTGGTTGATCTCCCATTCGTGGGATGCTGACGTCTGCCTGCTGAGTCGGTCTGCTTCCACATTGTCCTTCCCTGGTAGATGTATTGCTAGTAGGTCTATCCTCAGTGGAATGGCCCATGTCCATATCTCCTGTGCTAGTTTCGACAGCGCTACTGAGTGTGTTCCTCCTTGCTTGTTGATGTAGAACATGGTCGTGGTGTTGTCTGTTTGAATCAACACCCTGTTCCCGTACAGCTCCTTCTGAAATGCTTTTAATGCTAGGAACACTGTCTTTAGCTCTAGGTAGTTGATGTGTCTTACCGCATCTTTCTGTGTCCATAACCCCCTCACCTTGAGTTGGTTCATGTGCGCTCCCCATCCCAGGTGGGAGGCATCTGTTGTGATGGTCACTGTTGGAGTTGGTTGTGTGAATGGCTTCCCCTGTGCTATGTTTTCTTTGTTCCACCACGCTATTTCCTGCTGCACTGCGTGTGTGACAACCACTAGATCTTCCCAACTCCCTGTTGCTTGTGACCATTGCTGTTGGAGCCATTCTTGGAATGGTCTCATGTGGAGTCGAATATTTGGGACTAGGTGTATGCATGACGCCATCATTCCCATAAGCTTGCTCACCGTCCTCACTGTCAGAGCTTGCCCCTTGTGGTAGCGATGTGTCTCCTTCAGTAGTGCCTGTGTTCTCCTCGCGCTGGGGAACACCTTGCCTTGTATGGTGTTGATCTCTGCCCTTAAGAATATCTTCACCTGTTCTGGTTCTGTTGAGGATTTTCCCCAATGTATTGAATAGCCTAATTGCATGAGCGTTTGAGTAACCTGCTGAATGTGTTGTTTGCATTGCATGTATGAGTTTGCCTTTACAAGCCAGTCGTCGAGGTACGGGTATACGTGTATCCCTTGCCTCCGTAGGTGTGCTGCTACCGCAGCTATGCATTTTGTGAACACCCTTGGTGCGGATTTTAGCCCGAATGCCAGGACTGTGAACTGATAGTGTGTTTCCTTGATCACAAATCTTAGTAGGTGTTTGTGTCTTTTGTTCATGGGGATGTGTAGGTAAGCGTCTTTTAGGTCTATAGTTGCCCTGTAATCCCCTTCCTGTATCTAGGGTATTACTTCTTGCAGAGATGTCATCCTGAATCTTTGAGTCCTTACGAATTTGTTTAAGAACCGTAGGTCCAAGATAGGTCTTAACGTTTCGTCTACCTTTGGTACTAGGAAGTAGTTGGAGTAGACCCCCTTGTTTCTTTCGTTGTACGGCACCGTCTCTATTGCCTCCTTCTTTAGGAGCTCCTGTGCCTCTAGCAGCAAGAGTGATAGTTCTGCTGTAGAGTGTCCCTTGTAGTTTGGCCTCTTGTTTGGAGGTGGCCTTTCTAGTTCTATGCAATAGCCGTGTTGTATGATGTTTAGTATCCATTTGTCGGTTGTGACCTTCTTCCACTCCTGGAAGAAGTGTCTGATTCTGCCTCCTACAGGTGTTATGTGCTCGAGGAACTGTTTGTCCTGTGGTACTACTAGTTTGTCTTTTCCCTTGTATTGTCGCCCCCCCTAGAGGTGTTGTGTGGGTGGGCGTCCTTCTTACAGCGGAGTCACTTGGAGGTGGGTTGCTGTCCTCCTCTTCTTGTCTGACCTCGTCCGTTCGAGCACCTTCGAAAGGATTGGCCCCGTGGCTGGTACTGCCAGCTTTGCTGTTGCTGTCCCAGTTGCTGTGTCTGATTGCCTCCTTGGTAACCCTGTTGGAAGGCTTGATGTGATGTTCCCGGCTGGCTGTTTCCTCTGTCTGCCGGTCTTCTTGAGGGGGTGCCCCTTCTCATCCCCCTGAACTGCAGCGCTCCCATGGACCTTGCCGTTTCATTGTCCTTTTTTAGCTGCATAAGTTTTTCGTCAACCGGAGTCCCGAACAGTTGTTCTCCGTTGAAGGGTGTGTTCAGGATGTTATTTTGGACTTCTGGCTCGAAGCCCGAGATCCTCAGCCAGGCATGCCTTCTCTCCGTAACCCCAATCATCATCTGCCTACTGGATGTCTCCGCTGCATCTAGGGCCGATTTTAGGCATGTGTTGGCCATGTTCCTGGCTTCTTCCATGAGGTGGTATGCCCTCTGTTGGTACTGCTCCGGGAGATGTTTGAGCAGTTGGCCGACTTCCTCCCAATGCTGGTAGGCATGTCTGTTAATTAAGGCATTTGAGTTGGCGATGCGCCATTGAATCGCCGCACTCCTCTCCATTTTCCTCCCTGTGAGGTCCATCCTCCTGCTCTCCTTGTCTGGAGGTGGTCTGGAGTTAGTGGGTACGTTGGCCCTCTTCCTAGCTGTCGATGCTATTATCGAGTCAGCAGGTACCGATCCCTGAATATATGCTGGGTCTTGTGAGGAATGTTTATATTTTTTTTCCGTCCTCGGGGTCACTGACTTACATACAGCTGGCTCCCTGAAGGCCTCCCTGCCCTGGTCCAGCATACTTGTGAGCATGGGTAGGAATTGGCTCCTGGTCTGTGTAGGAAGCAGAGTCTCCAGGAGAAAACAAGCTTCGGACTTCTCCTCCTCTAGCTTCACTCGATAAGTGGCTGCAGCGTTTTTTATGACCATATTGTATATGCCAATGTCGTCCGACGGCGAAGGCCTCGACGGGTATGACTCTACACCCTCTTCTGGGTTTTCGGCGTCGAGATCCTGCCACTCCAGGTCTTGCGCCTCTGAGGATGTGGATTCCTGGTAGGTCTGTTGATCCTCTTCGCCTTCTGCCTCGAAGTAATCTAGGCCCTCTTCCCCCTGTTCTTCGGCTGGTTCCGGCGTTTTCGGCAGATCAGGGTCCTCGACCCCTTCTTCGAGCTCTGCTTCGGCTGCGGGCTTCGAAGGGATGGTGTACCGGCTCATCCGGTCGTCAAAATCCTTCTTTCTCTGGAGGATGTTTGCCATTTCGGCCTCGAGCCTTCTCCTCTTCTTCTCCATCTCGGCCGCCTGTTCGGCGTCGAGAGCTCCGGCGCTTCGCTTTGTGGTCGTCGGCCTCGAAGTCGCCTTTAACTCTTTTTCCCTCGGCGTCGAGCGGTCCTTTTCAAGACTGGGCTTTGACGACCTAGGTTTCTCTAGAGTTTTCGCCGGCTGGGAGTCCTTTTCGAAGGATCTTCTGGGCTGTTTGTCCTTGGGTGCAGCTGCGGGCGTCGAGAGTTTTAACGGCAGCGCCCCTTTCGAGGACTTTGCATCACTCTTTCGAGCGTTGGTCGGGGGTTTTTGGGTCGACGACTCTCTTACCTCCTTCGCCAACTTCTTTTCGGTCTCAACGACCGTGCAGTCTTCTGGTCCCTCCGCGATGTTGTCCTCTTCCCCACTAGAGAGGCCCAAGTCTCGGAGCGATGGGGGTGGTCCTTGCCCCTGCATGGTGTAGTTTGCCCTTCGCTGCCTCTCCGGAACTCTGAGGGTCTTCGGTGTGAACGCCGAGCAGGCGTTTCAGTCTTCGCTTCGATGGTCGAGCGGCAGGCAGAGGTTGCAAACTGGGTGTTGGTCCTTCTGCGCGTATTTGTGGTGGCAATTGTCGCAGAATTTGAATGGAGTTTTGTCCATCTCCGCGCACAGGGTGCCCCCTGTGTGCGCATTCTCCGTTGGACGTCCAAGTTCTTGGTGTTTCCCTCCTCTTCGTCGTCCCGGTTGTCCGTCCTGCAGTCGGTGTGCTCAAATCTCCAATCTTCACTGGTTTTTGCTGATTTTCGTTGATTCCTTCTTCAAAAGTTTCTGGAACTCTTCCGTGACGATCCAGACCCAACGGTGAAAAAAAGAATCTGAAGATGGCGACCAAAGGTGGGAGCTTCCGCCGGAAGCGCGTCGACGTCACGAAGGACACCAAATGGTGGGATGTCGACGCCCACCTGGGCCACGAAAAAAAAAAAGAGAAGAAATACTACGATTCCGGACCCAACCACTAGATGGTGGAATAATGCACAGCATAGTGAATCCAGAAAGATTCACGCTGCAAAACCACCTGTGTATGGTGTGGCAAGGCCACCAGATGTGGGGCAATGGATTTAGGTTGGGCTGGAGTTTCCTCATCTGAGCCACAGATTGAAAAGATCCCTGCGGAGCATAGTTAAGATACATTTGTACTTTATGGAGTGGAATATAGAGCTGTAGAATGCTCTGTTCCTAATCTTGGCAGTGTGCAAGTCTACGATTACATATGGCACTGGTGAAAACGGCAGACCAGGCGTTCAAACAACCCCACGTGCCACAAATACCCATCTTGGGATCTGTGACAGGTCACGAAGATTTGATCCGACTCATAAGCTAGATAGAAGGTCATATAGCACCTAGTGTTCCAGGCAGATAACTAAGGATTCCTCCTCCAGGATCCCTATTTAGAGCCTTTGGGAGCCTTTGTTTGGAATTAAAATGCGAGGTACCCGTAACAGACAGCGGCGAAAAGGAGACGAAAATGATCCCGGGATAAGCACATAATCACATTTTACCAAGCGCAGGGCATTACTTATTCAGCCCTGCCAGGTGAGGCGACAACACCCTCGGATGACCTGAATAGTGTTTCTTATTTATAAGGGCCGTAAATACATCAGTTCAATATTGGGACTCTGAACAACTAATTGGAAAGCCATTTACCCCTGGGATTAGATTTAGCAAGCCATTATCCAGCTCCGACAGATTTATTCAGACCCAATCGAGGTTCCTGAGTGATTCAGCACACGATTCAAATTAAAATATTGCTGATATATTCTTTAAGAGACACTGGAATTTTAAGGTTTTCAACATCACTAGATATTGGACCCAATAAATGTACAACATACATGATTAATGTGTGAATATTACTTCTACAGAGGTTGGCACGTCATTACCGGACCCTGAGAGGCAGTAAACACACGTAATGTACAATTTTCATATTCAGAAAATCACAGCTACATGGACTGCTCCAAAACCACCTCCTACACGTAGATGTTACTTTGTGGCAATATATATATATAAAAAACTCCATTAAAGTATAAACAACTTAAGTACTCAGGAGAAATCTTATTACAGGCTTGGGTGCTTCCACTGCACAAAATGAAATGCAGTCGTTTGGAAACCCAGACTTTACACGGATGTCACACCCCTGAAATAGTTACCATATTTTCGCCGAAACTGTATCATTTATGCAGTGCTTAATTTGTAAAAAAATGAAGTGCCAGGGTCCTCGTTAGGAGGCCTCTGTAGCTTGCACCACACATTACCCCGGCCAATGGCAGTACCAACACAACTACTGACTATCATACTCTTAAAAGTGTGACAATTCAGTCTACTGTAGGCCCCCCAAAGCTATAGGAAAGGCTTGGGTAGCAGTCAATAGCCGCTTTTAACAGCACCACCATGTGGCAGACTAGTACAAGCCCCTGTGTTGACAATTTAGTGCTGGTGCTAAGCACCAGAAACCACGGCCCAAATTAAGCACTGCATTTATGTGAAATTTGGATTTCATCTAACCTAGGGCCATTTCTTTCCATGCACCTAAATAGTCTCTTAGATAATTACTGCCTAAACCATTCTAGAGCTTTGATAGGTTCCATTAACAAACATCCTATTCATGTACGATAAGCAAAAAATTAACATTCCATTTTCAATCATCGCCCACTGTTAATTGCACCTTGTGGGGAACAGCTGCAACAATCCCACCCTTATAGAGACAGAATGTGGTTTTTAATAAATCAATGAGTGTTGCTGTAGAAAATTCTACAGTTTAAGCTATACAATTAAACAATGTTTCTTCATTTAACACCAGAGAACCCTATGTCGAAGTCCTATATTTCACTTAGTGTTTTCAATAAACATTTCCTGTTTAGGGGGAGGGGGGACAAAACTTTCCCATGCTAACTGTCCCAATGCCAACATTTAATATAAAAGTGCACAAAGGATAAAGCTTTTTTGTCATGTGTTGCCATTTCCAAGCCACCTGCTGCATGGTTTCTGATGTCACCAGAATACGACTACCCATTACTCACTGATGAGCTCACACAAGGCATTTGAGGGCATCACTGAAGGAGCACAGCATTGGACTCCTTTACATTTGTTTACTGTGAGTAGAAATACAACATCTCTTCTCCAAGTAATCCTCGCTAGAACATTTAGCGGACATGTCACTGCAGCTTCGCGTCAGTCCTGAAATACATCACCTGGGAACATACCTGCAGCAGTCTTACATCTTCATGCAATCTCTACTAGGGTTCTTACGTGTTGAGTGTGGAAATGCAACCGTACATAAGTAGTAATGACTATGAGAATATCCATTACTTCGCTGGGTAACTACAGCAGGGTTTCTTCTCCAGGTGAACTGTGCAAGGGCATTGAACCTGTGGTATTACAGGCCTATATGTGCCTTTAAGGTGTGCAATGATGCCCATTAATTGCCAGTGGCACTGCAGCCTCTCTCTCGGTTTCATCTCTGTGAAGGCATCCAGTTGGAGCGAGAACTGCAGTTTTATAACTAGGGCTCCCGGTTTTATGGTATTTATTTTTTTGCCATTTCCGTCTGTATTTATCCATATTTATTTTTTGGGCATTTTTTCTGTATTTATCCACATTTATTTTTGCCACAAGCAAAAGACGACGCTACAGCTAGTATTTTTCCACATTTATTTAAATTGACAATGCACACATGCGCTCACTTAAACTAGCGATTTGTTGTGGCTTTAGCAGTGCTCTATTGGTCCGGTACTGAGTAATTTGAAAAGGAGAGTACCTGTGCTTCTCAGTTCTGCTATAAAAACACTTTAGGATAGAGAACAAGCACTTATCAGGAGCAAACATGTGCCAGCGCTTCTGTATTTCCATCTAAAGCCAGCTAGAAATCTGCGTTTTTAATAACTTTTGAAACATCTAAGCGAGAAACATTTGTTTTTTGTAAAAGTCTGCAAATTATGCAATAGATATTGGATCATGTAGCAAATTCAGCAAATATATAACTATGCGAAAACGCCACTGCCACACACTCGCATAATTCCAGTGGCCCTGATTTAGGCTCTCACCGATAGCGGTAAGCAGGTGGCACTCATTGTGCCCCAGACTGCTTCTGTCAGTGCGTGCTGCCTGCCTACCACAGTGCATTGTTTTGTGCAGTGCTGTCCGCGCGCTCATGCAGGATTCTGATGTGCCACTGCATTTTTGTGGTGCCTTCAATGCGTTTCTCTTGTCTCTTCCGGTCACGTGGAACGGTCCCAGAAGAAGGCAGAAAACATGTTGCACGGACAACGGGACAGATAGCGGCGAGCAATTAATTCGTCTGCATCCTGCCAAATGCAGAGGCGGCATCTGCGGAATGTGTGATCAGTCAGGGAGACTGCGTGCACTAAACACTGAGCTGCTCAAGGGGTTCACCAGTGTGCCGCAGAGCTCACCAGTGTGCTCCAGGGCTCACCAGTGTGCTGCAGGGCTCACCAGTGTGCTGTAGAACACAGCGTGGTTTAGGGCTCACCAGCGTGCTGCAGTGCTCAACAGAGTGGTGCGGGGCTCACGGTCACCAGTGTGCTCCAGGGCCCACCAGTGTGCCCCAGGGCTCACCAGTGTGCTGTATGTAGAACACAGCGTGGTTCAGGGCTCACCAGTGTGGTGCAGGGCACAGGGCTCACTAGTGTGATGCAGGGCACAGGGCTCACCAGTGTGCTGCATGGCTCACCAGCATGCTGCAGCACACACCTGTGTGTTGCAGGGCTCACCGGTGTGCTGCAGGGATCACCAATGTGGTGCAAGTCTCACCTTCGTGGTGCAGGGCTCAACAGAGTTGTGCAGGACTCACGGTCACCAGTGTGCTCCAGAGATCACCAGTGTGCTCCAGGGCTCACCAGTGTGTACCAGGGCGCAGGGCTCACCAGTGTGCTGTATGTAAAACACAGCGTGGTTCAGGGCTCACCAACGTGATGCACGGCTCAAAACCTGACAAGTGTATTCCCGCCAGCAGAAATCCACCCGGAGGAGAACTCAGTCACTTCTAGAGGCACTAGGCACACCACCCCCACTGCGGTGACAAGTCCCTTATAACGCCCTCTGTCTGTGCAGGGCTGACCCACCACCCGGGCATGCAGAACTGACATGCACAACCTAGAAACGTACTCACCTTGTCCAGTGCAATTCACACCACCCAAGTCTGCGAGACTCAATCCTACCCAGAGGTGCAACTAGAGCCAAATTTCGGGGGGGAGGCTGAGAAACAATTTCGGGGGAGCTGATTGTTCCCTCAATAGGCAGAGTGGAGATGCAGGGGCTGTAAGAAGGGGTGAAAACACAACAAAGCCTCGTTAAAAGTAAATAGTCTTCAAAAGACCTGTGAAGTACTCGGGTGCGGCTGTGTGTGTGCCCGGGAAGGAATTTCCAGCAGCAGGAAGGGGGCGTGGTGAGAACTCGGGATTCGAGCACGGCAGCGCGGCAAAATTTTCTAGTATTTTGCCGTTTTTACATATAAATACAGACAAAGGAAAAATTGTTTTCCGTCTGTATTTATATGTAAAAATCCGTTTAAACGGAAAACCGGGAGCCCTATTTATAACCCATGCACTCTCCAGGGGACATCATTTTAGAGGACTGACATGAAAACCATTCTTCTTTCAATTGATAGGATCTTGTGAAAACATCTGCAGCTTCTTGCTTCTACAGAATGTCTGTGTGGATACCTGTTGGCTGTCAAACGTATTGCCGCCATTTAATTTCCTTTCATGTAATATTGTATTGTATTGTATTGTAATAGCATTTTTCTAGTGCTTACTACCCCTGACGAAGCGTCAAAGTGCTTTTTTGGCGAGTAGCACGCTACTTCGGAACCCTTAAAGGATTAGTGGTGAATTTGTATAGTGAAAATATGAAAGTAATTTGAGTGGTGGATATGTTAGTCAGTTATTTGGATTGAGAAGGATAGTGATGGGATAGAAAAGGGAAAAAGAGGTTTGCATTTATACAGCGCTTGCTACCCCTTGATAGGATGTTGAAGTGCTTTTTCAGCGAGTAGCACGCTACTTCTGAACCCATATAGTGTTAATGGTGAATTAGTATAGTGAAATATGAAAGTAATTTGAGTGGTGGACATGTTAGTATGATATGCAATATACCCGTACTAAGGTGTTAACTGGAGTCCATAAAACGTCAGAAGGAGTGAGAAGTTTTGTTGTGGGTAGGCCCTCAGCTTCCCAAACTACAATCACCAACTTAACAATGAGAGGGGAAACCCAATTTAGAAAATTATTTCTATGGAGTGTGTATGCGTTCTATCTATCCCAAGCGAGTGAGCGAATTGCACCCAGGTAAATTAGTGCTCGTGTCACATTTCTCGGATACGTAGGTATTTATGTATAAACAAAAATTTGTATATATCATTTTGTAGGGTCCTCACTCACGAGTACCACCCGTGGCTTGCTTCATGACTGGACCCTCACCTAGACACCTAATGTGAATGGTGGGCTCGACGCGTTTGTAAGTGGAGCTCTTAAAGGTGAGTTTGGCAGGGAGTATGAGTGGGTTAAAAATGCCTCTAAATCCTGATTTGATTATTTTTATTCAGTAGGGTCTAGGGCAAGATTAAAAACAATTCAATGTCATTAGGATGCAATGTTCCCAGACATCTAGAAAGTCGACATGTTTCAGCCATGTCACTGCACATATAGTCAATTGGCTTTCCTCAGGACCTAATATAACCCTGCACCAATCGGTTAAGTACCAACTTTTAAGTGTGCAATCACTTATTTCGAAAACATGCACGCAATAATACAGACCATACTCATAGGATCTTTTCCTGGTATGGCCATAGATGGCTTGTTTACTCAACAGACATCATAGGGTATGGCAGGGGAGGACGGTCCCTGTAGTCAAACATTCATCAAGGGAGCACTTCCGCTTGCACCACTCGTGTGTCCCTGTGTCCCTAAATGTTGTATCCCTGAATGTTCAGGGATACAGTGACACACGAGTGGGGCAAGCAGACACTATATTGTTGCATGCATGTTTTCTAAATAAGTGATTGCACACTAAAAAGTTGATACGTAACCCACTCATGAAGGTTATATTAGGTCCTGAGGAAAGCTGATTGTGACCCTATGTGGTGTGACACGGCTGAAACATGTCGATCTTCTAGATGTCTGGGAACATTGCATACTAATGACATCAAATTATTTTTAATCTTGCCTTAGACCCTACTGAATAAAAATCATCAAATCAGGATTTAGAGGCATTTTAACTCACTCATACTCCCTGCCAAACTCACCTTTAAGAGCTCTGCTTATAAACGTGTCAAGCCCACCCAATCACATTAGATGTCTGGGTGAGGGTCCAGTGATGAAGCAAGCCAAGGGTGGTACCTGTGGGTGAGGACCCTACAAAAATATATATACATATTTTTGTTTATACATAAATACCCATGTATCCGAGAAATGTGATGCAAACACTAATTTACCTGGGTGCAATTCGCTCACTCGCTTGGGA
Source organism: Calotriton arnoldi (assembly GCA_963921515.1). Lineage (NCBI taxonomy): Eukaryota > Metazoa > Chordata > Amphibia > Caudata > Salamandridae > Calotriton > Calotriton arnoldi. The sequence continues at coordinate 519,372 of CAWUFW010008452.1, read as the reverse complement.
TGCATATAACACACGCGCACTCCCTAGAAATAATATTCTAAATCGGATTTCCCCTCTCACTGTTAAGTTGTTAACTTAAGTCATCAGCAATGCATAGAGGAAGGGACCCTTATAGGTTCATACCTTACCATCAAAAATATATTTATAGTCCAAACGTTTTTTTTAACTAGTCTATAAAGCAATCAGAAATGTAACAAAAACATATAAAAGACACCCTTTTTATACATTATACATATATAGAGTGGTTCTAGCTGAACCATAAGGTCAAAGAATCCAATTTTCAGTAAAGGAGGTTTTGATGTTTATATGATCATCACCAGTGTCTTTCCTGCGCAGACCCATATATATTCGTCCCTCTGGTCTTATGGGATCGCAGGTGAATCTCACCACGTCACAGTTGACAGGAGTCAAGTACCCACCTTGCAATGCAGACATGCTTAAGCATGGGGTGATACTTGAACCGCACAAGTGTTATGCTAGTGCTTCTCTCCCTGCATGGTAGAGTGATGAACTCTTCCCACCCGGTGAAGGATCATACCAGAGCTGTCAACACGGCACAGTAATCCGATAGACAATCTCTACTTGCACAATATACTCCATTATTATCATTTCCTATGGAAATATGGAGTTTCACTGTGTCATGCAACAGGTGATAATCTAACATAACTTTATGAGATGTAAACAATTATGCTAAAAAGATTTTTCCTAGTTGGGACCTGTAAAGAAGGGTCCAGTCCAATTTAGTAGAAGTATGGAGGTTTATTCGTAGAGCAAGCAGGTACACACTCCTCATCTGGATGTCTGGTTCTAACTGCTACAGCTAGAACCAGAACTTCCACCGAGAGGCATTCAGCATTAGTAACCATAGCAATGGTCACTAAGGTAGCTGTGATGCCACATCTCCTTCCTTTAACAGTGAAACAACTAAAACAATTAAACTAATAATTTACACTTCTAAAGGTCCTTGACATAAGGTAAGTATTAATATGGTTATGTTCCTACTGCAGAATACCATAACTCACAAGTCTATAATACTGAATATGATTATACAAGATAGACATAAAATATAAAATGGATACTCTATCCTCCCCCTTTACACAATAAACAAGACTATTCCATAGTAAAATTTCCATATTTCACTGGTAATCTTATTGCTCTACCCACCCGTGTCACTTTCCCAGTGGGGTGTTGTGTAGAGCTACAAGTAGGGCTACAAGTAGGTTGAGATTGAATGCCAACACTAGGGTTAATCCTGACAGATTGGGGATGCATACCGCCCTGATCACAAGCAGTAGTGTCTGTGACTTCATCCCACATCCAACTCATTGATGAAGAAGGTTTTTCAACCCTATTTTTGTGGTTTATCATACTACATCTGGACAATTTGTTGTAATGCCAAATTTTTCCAACACTTAATTCAGCAGATCTGGAAAAGGGTTTAACTACACATAATGGTGCAGAATATCTGCTCTGACCTTTTTTAACTTTCGTACAGAGTTTCACTTTGACCCAATCTCCTTTTTTTAATTTAACGTCACTTGTACTGTGTGTTTTGTCAAAGTTGGACTTGCAAGTATCATGCATTTTTCTTAAGTTGGATCTAACAACAGCTGGTGACCATTTACCATAAGTCTTCATTGTGTTCCATGCAACATTGTCTTTAGTAAAGGGTTCTCTGCCACGTAGAATTCTGAAGGGACTGTATCCAGTTCCTGTGGGTGTAATCCTGTAAGCCCAAAGTGTGCATAAAAGTTCTTTCTCCCAATTTTTCCTGCATTAAGTGATGCCTGTACACTGCCCATTAAAACCCTGTTGAACCTTTCTACAATACCATTCCCTGCAGGATGATAAACAGGGGTTTTCTTCCCACAAATACCATTTCTTTCTAGAAATTTCATGTATTTTTCAGATGAAAATTGTGGTCCGTTGTCACTTAGAATGTTTTTTTGGATCCCTTCGCGCAAGAACAAGCTTTCTAAGAATTTGATGACTTGTTTAGTGTCAAAGTTTTCAGTAATTTCTATTTCTGGCCACTTTGAATAATCATCAATAACCACTAGAACATGTTTGTGGTTGCCATCCTCATCATCAATGGGACCTAGCCAATCAATGCAAAGATTTTCCCAAGGTTGATCAGGTAAACATCTAGTGCCAAGAGTGGGTCTAAGTACTCTTTGTGTCTTGTCAGAATCTTGGCAGGTAGAACACTCTTTGACACATTTTTCTATATCTCTGTCCATACCTGGCCACCAATATGACAATTTTATTCTTGCTTTCAGTTTTAGAATGCCTAAATGACCTTCGTGACCTAATTGTAATATTTTGGATCGTAGACTTGTGGGAACAACGATTCTTTCTCCTCTGCAGATATAATCCGAATTGTCAATAGATAGTTCATTTTGTATTTCCCACATAGCTCTCAGATCTCCTTGGTTTTCATTTTTGATGGGCCATCCCTGAATGATAAAGATTCTCGCACTACTCAAAGTCTCATCCTTTGCATACTCATTATTCCACTCTTCTTTAGAGATAGCATTTGTATCATCATATATTGCTGCCACATTGAAATCCTCCCAGTCATTCTGTTCAAAAGGCTCATAAGGTAAAGGAGATCTGCTTAGATAGTCAGCTACTTGATTCCTTTTCCCAGGAAGATATTCAACTTCATATGTGAAATCCAAGAGTTTTAAATTCATTTTCGCAATTCTTGGAGTGGCTTTCAATACACCCTCAGATGTCAATACTTTGAGTAGTGGTTTATGATCAGTGCGGAGAATGAATTTCGTGCCCCACACAAATTGTCTGAATTTTTCCATTGACCACACTGTAGCCAACATTTCCTTCTCAATGACTGAATATCTTTCTTCAGTTGGAGACAGTGCTCTGGATGCAAATGCAATTGTTACTTCCTCACCTCTGTCATTAATTTGAGATAATATAGCTCCTAGACCTTTTCCACTTGCATCAGTGGTAATGATACTTGGTGAGAGGCTATCAAAAGCTTGCAGAGGAAAGGCTGAAACAAGATCACTTTTTATTCTCATAAAGTCTTCTTCAAGATCTTCATTCCATGTGAATTCTTGTTTTATTTTGAGTAATTGTCTTAAATTGTAAGTCTTTGTGGCAAAATTCTGTACAAATTTGGAGTAGAATTCAGCCATCCCTAGAAATGACCTTATCTCGTCTTTAGACTTTGGTTTGGGAGCACACTTAATGGCTTCAATTAAACTTTTTTGGGAGAAATTCCTTCACCACTTACTTCATGCCCTAGGTATGTTACAGATTTCATCCTGAATTTGCATTTTTTTAATTCGGCTGTTAACCCTTTTTCTGATAATATGTGAAGGACATTCTTTAATCTTCCATCATGTTCATACATATTGCGACCCATGATTAGTATGTCATCTTGAAAATATGTAATGCCTTTTAATCCTTTAAATAATTTGTGCATTAACCTCTGGAACACGGCAGCAGCAGAAGCTAGGCCAAAAGGCATACGTATAAAGCGATAGCATCCAAAAGAGGTAATGAAAGCTGTTAAACTTCTGCTGCTGTCGTGTAACTGGATTTGATGGTACGCAGATGTTAAATCTATGGTAGAGAACCATTTAATCCCGTTAGTCTGTGCTAGTAACTCATCAATTCTAGGCAAAGGGAATTTATCAACCACGATGTTCTTGTTGAGATCTCTCAAATCAATGCATAGACGCAACCGGCCATCAGGTTTGCGCGCCACGACTAATGGAGCGAGCCATTCTGCACTTTCTACGGGCTCTATTATTCCTTTTTTTTCCAAAATGTCCAATTCAGCCATGACACTTTCTTTTGTGCTGATGGGAATGTTCCTAGCTTTATGACAAACTGGTACAGCATTGTCTTTGAGTATAATTTTATGTGTAAAACCACAAAGTTTCCCCACATTCCCAGAAAAGACACTTGGAAATTGTTTAACAATATCCTTAACAAGGCTATCATCTGTCTCATTTAAAAGCATGACTTGATCTTCCATTTTGGGATTGAGTGATCCCTAATTCCCTTGATCAATCCACCCCAACACGGATGGTCCTTTTTCTGCGACATACAGTTTTCCCATGGCACACCTGTCTTTGAACTTGAAATCAACATCTACATAACCTACCATAGGTATTTTTTCACCAGTGTAAGTTACTGGTTGTATATCGGGTGGTTTTAACTTTTGATTTAAAACTTTTTCAAATTTGTCTTCCCATACTCTACGTTGAATAATTGTGTGAGGTGAGCCTGAATCAGGTACAATTTGTAAATCAACCCCACCAATGTTTAGATCACAAATTGGTTTTTTCTTGCTTGTGCCACTAATATTTAGTACTACATTTTCTTCCTCATTCATGTCATTTATGCATAATATGCTATCATCACTAGAGGAGTTCCCATTGTCAGCATGTTCTTCAACCTTGTCTTCTATACATCCTATTACTTTTTTGTTCCCTTTCTTAATTCTTCTTCTGCAGGCTTTAGTAAAATGCCCCATAATACCACAATAACCACATCTGGATTTTAAAGCGGGACACCATTTTTCATTTGCATTATGCCCCTTGTATCCACATCTGTAACAAATAAGTTGTTTGTCATTCTGGTAATTTTTTTTAAAGGATGTATATTTCTTAGTGACTTCTTTATCGATACGTTTGTCAATTTTCTTACTCTCATATGAATTGCTAGAAACTTTGCCAACAACATTACACTCATCATTATTTTTAAGTGCAACTTGTGCGCATCTTTTTGACATTTCACCTTTCTTAACTATGGCAATGATTTCATTCAAAGGTGCATCTCCGCATACCCATAGTTTTTCTTGTATGGCAGCATTATTAGAGTGCATAACCAGTTGATCTCTAATGAAACTGTCATGTAGATTGCCAAATTCGCAGTTAATAGATAATTTCTTTAAAGAGGATACATAATCTTCAACGGTTTCAGATTTATGTTGTTTCCTCTGGAAAAATTCATATCTGCTAATTCCGACACAAACAGAAGGTTGGTAATGTGCATCAAGATCTTCTAAAGCTTCCAAAAATACATTACCTCCAGATCTTGTTTTTTTTCCATTTGGTAGTAAATTCTAGATCCCTCAGGTCCTAAACTGTGCAACAGCATTTTCTTTTTCCTAGAAGCAGGAAATTCATCCTCACTCTCTTCTTCTAACGCAGATATATAATTAAGGAAGTATTCTTTCCAATCCAGCCATTTCAATACCGGTTCACCAGGACGAGTAAGAAATGGAACTGGAGGAATTAAGCCATATCCTTGAGTGGCCATTGTTTAAATACCATGAAATTAATTTTAATTATATTATATATATATATATATATATATATATATATATATATATATATATATATATATATATATATGCGCTATCACTGCTATATATATGCTATCACTGCTAGGATAACACTTCTGTAACCAGAGGTATAGATGTAATCATGTGTGTATAATGAGAGGTATAACCTATATATACAAGGTTATTAATGTATCCTGTGTTCAATAATGAGTAAATACTTGTATATTCACAGTTATTAATGTATGCAGTATCCAGTAATAATTGAGTACTTGTAGATGTAAGTAGAGGTATGCACATAAATGGTGTGCATATCACCGTTGAAATAACTTAAATGAATTAAGTACAGTACCATAATAGGTTGAAAGCGCAGCCGATTTCCGTTTCTGTGTAAAAATTTCCAAGGAACCGATGCTCTGCGTTGTCGTGTAAATCCTCGTTGAGGTGTTGCTTAGTAACTGGGAAAAAACAAAATGGCCACCACGCAAGGGTTACGTTGCGTGACCTCGCGTGATGACGCGTATGTTCTTCCGAAGCTTTTTCCTGTCTGACGGAAGCCTGTGGGATCGTCAACAGCAAGCGTCATTAGCTGAGGAATGAAGATGACGCTGCATGGCACGGACTCTGGAGCTGCAGAGATGGCTGGCACAATGAAGATGGAATGCCCCCCGCCGCTCGAAAAATGCGGCCGAAGAAGATCGTTCCAACGGTCACTCCTGGATGGTGAAGGTAATGGGGAAATCAATTACCTTTTTTTTTTTTTTGAGTGAAGTATCCTTTCCTCCATAAACTTGCGGAATGCTTCTCGTCTAGTATTGCATCTGTGTACTAGAAGTGGTGGTATTCTCAAACTGGATTCAGGAGGTAGGGCTCACAGACAACTTCTTTTTGTGGCCATTCCAATTGTACTCACGGACAACCTCTTTAGTGGCTCCTCCAATTGTTGCCAGGTACGTTTACAGTGAAGTGGTAGCCGGTTAGCTGGATCTGGATTTTTGAGCAGTCTTCTCCCCTGCTTGCTCAAGCGCTGCTCAAATAACGCTATAAAAAAAATATTCTTCAGGAATTCGAAGAATTTAAATGTAGACTTAGTGGATTCGTCTCTCATCCTCAGTCGCCATAATGTAAAGAAGGGTCCAGTCCAATTTAGTAGAAGTATGGAGGTTTATTCGTAGAGCAAGCAGGTACACACTCCTAATCTGGATGTCTGGTTCTAACTGCTACAGCTAGAACCAGAACTTCCACCGAAAGGCATTCAGCATTAGTAACCATAGCAATGGTCACTAAGGTAGCTGTGATGCCACAGGACCATAAATTCATTCTTCACTGCCCACCCTGGAATCCTCATCTTTAGGGATGTTTGAGCATTAAAGTGAGGGCACCGAAACATCTGTTAGGTGACCACAATTCTTGACACCAAGCAGCATACAACACTAGACAACAAGGCTGTGTCTGATTGGTACATTGAGTTGGGGATATATAGAATAAATAAATAGGGATCTCTATTTTCAACCACAGAGAAAGAAACAGAAGGGCGAACAGACAGGATTCATGAGGCTGGGGTAGGAAACCATAAAGGCAGGTCAAATAGGACATTGGTGTTCCAAATAACTATGTTAGGCTCACAAGTGCTTGATACATGACATGTGTGCTAAATCGATGTTCGGGTGATCTAGGGAGGAGGTGACTCATCTCAGTGACACAACCTTTTGTACCGAAACTTGTCTTGGAGAAGAAGCAATATGCATGATACAACATATTTCTTTTGATTAACAGAAGCTTTGCAGAACCTGCTCCATATTAAACATCTGATGACTGCCTTTGTCATCTAGAATTCAACACGCACAAGTATTCTTTTTATTCAGGTGTGCATTGTGAAAAAAGCCTTTAATTAGGCAGGCAGTCCAGCACGATTAAAAAATCAAGACCTTAATCAAGATCAGAGGTCACCAAGGTTGCCCATAACATAATAATTTAATACAGTAGGTTAGTACCACTGACCTAATTGTACGTTTACTGTCTTCTATCATATGCTAACATCCTTCCCTCAAGCACCACTAAGACTTTGCTACACCCTTTTCTTGGGATCTTCCGGTCTGTGTCATTATGCACAGAGAGTAGCCATGTCTGGTATAACTTACACATAATAAATAAATATATATATAATGCAACCACATTGTAGGGAAACCTGCAGAGGTGGCAGTCATTTATTTTCCTCATCTTAGATAATGCATAAACAAGCATTTGCAATGCAATAGGTCTCGTATTTGCTAGAGTTTAATCTATTGGCATTGTAAATGACATTGCCTTTTATTTATCTGTTTTGATAACTAACACATAAATAAAAGGCATTGTCATTTACAATGCCAATAGCTCAAACTCTTGTAAATGCGAGACCTATTTCATTTTAAAGAAGCTGCTACCATTGTCCCGGGCTGCTTGGAAAGTGAAAGCGTGCATGACGCGCTCAATGTTGCAGGAAAGCATGTCGTGCCTGCAGTAGGAGAAACTCATTAAAGAAAATAGTGCTTACAGACTAAATAAGATGTACCGTGTAGCAACCGAAGAGAAGGGCCAGTCCTCATGGGAGGTTACAAATGAATACAAGGCGGTACGAAGGAGTTACTAACAAGCCTATTAAAGAATCAGAAGCCAGCAATTAAAATGAACATGACACAAGCCAATGAAAATTATGGGCGGAGAGTGGGCGGGGCTTCAAGTCCATACTCGAATACAGCATGCCTCACATAGCAGCGCATGCGCTTCCCAGGCTTGACCTAAAAACCAGTTCTAATGATGCTCGAGACGGACGTTCAAGGCGCATTTCTCTATGATTGCCCTTGGCCAGAGGAGGCGCTCCTCTTACCTGGACCACAGAAGAGAGTGGAGAGTGTGGAACCACTTCATGTTGGACTAGAAACTCCCCTGGACATCTGCTGTTTGCAAAATGCCGGTAGCCACAAGATTCGCTCCTTACACAATATTCATGAAATGGCAGCAGCGTGTATAGGGTTAAATTATATATGTGGTTGCTGATACACTAATCTGAATTTAAGTTTAAAAAATTATCAAATCCATTTTGTGCTATTTGCTAACTCACAGACTTAATGATGACAAGTAACATTAGGGCTGGAAGGAGGGCACAGATGGTGAGCAGCGATTGCTGTACTACATTTCCTCTCTGTATTGCAAATTGTCAGCTGAGCCCCTGCCATCTCCGCCTGGCACTCACCGTCTGGATGTGCTGGACATTACTGAACCGATCAGTCGCTGCACCTGAGACTGCGCGGGCTATGCGCAAATGGATCACTGCAGAAAGGATGCCAATCTATTATAGCTGCTCTGCACATGTGGTTGAGACCATGGTGAGAGAGTCTAACAAGGACTATGTTTGACCCAAAACAGAACAGGGTGGGACCAGATGGAGAAGGGTCTTCCACGCCCAGACACTATCCCCTGACTGCAATGTTTATTGTGGATAACCCCGTCGCACATCCATTTGGTCCGTCCCCAAAGGAAATCAGTCTACCAATATTAAGAAAAAAACACCTTGACTGTCAGGTTTGGACTAATTTCTCTTATAACCAAATTGGTATTTTTACTCTGATCTTCAGTACCTACTTTCCTTCCTATATTAACTTGTTTTCAGTCGTGGAAAAGGAGCCTCTGCTTTGTTTAAAACATTTTGGTCAGACTAGTCTCTGAGATAACTCGCACAGTACACACAATGTATATATAACAGGTCACCATGGAGCTCATACATGATGTCTTAAATAGCTCACTGCCCACCCACAACGCTCTCTCTTTGTATTAAAAATGCGTGCATCATCTCGCTCAGCAAGCACTGGTACCCCTTTCCTGTTTATATGCGCTCGCTAACACCTGCTGAAACTCAGAGGTCACTCAGCTGGTGTTTCCATGGGGTCTGCCCCAGACATGCTGCAGGGACTCATTCCCAGAGAGTATGCAGATCCTGCAACCTCATGAGAAGCTCAAAGCTCCATCCTCTGGTGTACACACGTACCCTGCTGAGGCTCACCTTCCCAATGACCCCTCTTCCTCCGGGTGAGTACCATCTCTAACGATCCTCCTGTAGGATCCCTCTGCCCGTACAAGCACAGAACCTGCCATTTCACATCTTCATGGTCTCCTACTCTGGGTCAATGTGGAGTGCCTGTCAAATCTGAGGGTCCTCAGAAATACCTTCCACAGTGTACATACAGCCCTGTCACATACATACCCCCTAGTGATACTGCTGTAAGGGAATGAAGTCCAGGTAGCCGTAGAGTAGGTTATACAAAGAAGGTTTATCAAGACTTAGTTACAGGTTATTAAGATGGTAAGTTTCAGGTAAATAGCTAGTAAGTAAATAGCATATAGCGGATAGCCCCACCAGGAGCAGCCTCCTTGCTGCTCTGCCCACACACTCCGACCGACATTCTGCACCTCACCAGACACTCAAGCATTCCATTCCATCACCAAGCACTCCAACATTCCAATACATCAACAAACACTCCAGCACTCATCCTGGCAGGGAAGGTGTTACTAAGGAAAGGGTGCATAGCAACGCCTCAAGTCACAACAGATACTTTCCATGGTGTATACACCAGTTTCACCTATACCCCATAGAGACAACTTCTATGTTGTGTACACAGCAACCTGTCACAGCAGTACTCTGCAGAGATACCTTCCATGATGTGTATACAGCGCTCGTCACATCTATATTCCTTAGAGATACATTCCACAGCGTATACTCCACACCTTTCACATCTGTTCCCCTGTGATCTATCTTGCATAATGTATACAGATTGCCTGTATCATCTATACTCCTAAGAGACACCTCACACAGTGTATACATTGCTCTGGTCTCATCTGTTCCCCTGAGAGATAGCTTTCACACTGTATACGCAGCATTGGTTATGTGTATACCCCACAGAGATAACTTCTAGTGTGTTTTACACAGTGCTTGTCACATCTATACCCCTTGGTGATACCTACCACAGTGTATACACACAGCATTGGCAACATCTATACCCCATAGAGAGAACTTCCATAGTGTTTACACAGCAGTACTCTGTAGAGATACCTTCCAGCGTGTATACACAGTGCTCGTCACATCTATACCTCTTAGAGATACTGTCCATGGGTATACGCAGGACCTGTTGCATCTGTTCCCCAGTGACCTATCATCCCCAATGTATACAGATTGCCTTTCTCATCTATACCCCTCAGAAATACCTAGCATGGTGCACTGGTTTCATCCGTTCCTCTGACTGATACCTTCCACAGTGCCTATACAGTATTGCCACATCTTAATCCCTTAGAGATACCTGCCACAGCGTAAACTCTATGCCTGTCACATCTGATCTCCTGTGAGATACATTCCACAATGTATACACAGTGCCCGTCTCATCCATACTCCTGAGAGATATCTTGAACGGTGTATACACTATGCTGGTCGCATCTGTTCCCCCCCCCCCGAGAGATACTTTCAACAGTGTATACACAGTGTCAGTTATATCTATATCCCACTGGGATAACTCCCATGCTTTCATACAGTTCCTGTCACATCAGTACTTCTAAGAGATACCTTCCACAGTGTCGCATCTGTTCCCCTGAGAGATACCGTCCACGGTGTATAAACCTCGCTAGTCACATCTATACCACGAAGAGATATCTTCCACAGTGCATACTTTCATTTGTCACATCTATTCCCCTGAAGAATACCTTACACCGCATATACTCTACGCCTATAGCATCTCTTCCCCTGTGAGATACTTACACAATGTATACACAGTGCCCATCTCATCTATACTCCTGAGAGATGCCTTGCACGATGTATACTTGGCGCCTGTTACATCTGTTCCCCTGAGAGATACCTTCCATAGTGTATACACAGCGCCGATAACATTTACACTCCATAGAGGTAGCTTCAATGGTGATTGCACAGCGGCCTGCCCCATCTATGCTCCTGAGAGATACCTTGCACAGTGTATACATTGTACTGGTCGCATCTGTCCCCTGACAGACACCTTACACTGCGCCTGTTACATCTCCACTCCTGAGATGTACCTCTCAAGGTGTCACATTGATACATTACACACCACCTATCACCGTCCTCAAATATTCCTGAGTGATCAGAGTCTGACATGACTGTGCCAAGCACTTAAGTTGATTCTCCCCAAATTGTCAACCCTGATGACAGTTGCTCTGCCTATAATTTGTTTGAAACGATTTAGCACCGTAAAACTTCAGGGTGGTTTAAGGCACTATCAGACTCCTGAATATGATAGGTCCTTTTTACCAAGAAACGGCAGAGGCGCACTCTGTTAGTTCCATTTAGGCCACCACAGACACAGCAGACTATCCCACTAAGGGTCTTATTCTGAGTGCTCTGGTAAAATTATGTAGTAACAGCACCTGGGGAATTACCAGTACCAAGTGGTTCGGGTTTCCCAGTTGCAATACTGCTGAATTCCACAGGTCGAAATAGGGACCCACGTCCTTCCACTCACTCTAAGCTGCACAACTGGGCATGTTGTGTTTTTAATCTTGTATGTTACACCAGGGGTCTCCAACCGGTAGATCACGAGCTACCAGAAGCTCACAGAATGGTTTGCAGCCTTCAGTTCATTTTTAAATAAGCACCAGGCCACTTTTTCTTTTAAAGTTGAGGGAAGACTGTGTTTATTTTACATTATCATCATCAAGCTGCAGATAGCAGGGCCTGATAAAATGAGCAGTGCTTGACTAAGATTTATGACCCAGAGTGGGGTGCAGAGGTGAAGAACTGAAGCACTGAGGTATTTAACTCTTAAATAAAGGCCCTGTCAACTTAATATTGGAGCATGAGAACAAAATGATGCTTCTGAATGCCAGAAATTTTAAAAGGAAGAGTTAACAATCATTAAGTCTCTGATTTCACAGTGCCGCATTTGCAAACAGCAGGCCTCTTGCTCCCAGTGCCAGCAGGCATGGTGTCATATTTATAACTGAAAAATACAGCAATTATTTTTAAATGGGAGACATTTAAAGCAAAGAAAAATATTTCTATTAAACATTAAGTCTTGATGTTTTTTACCATTTTTGATTAAGACAATTACATCTTAATGTTTTATGACGTTCTTTTCTTCACTTGAAATTCCTCCCATTTAAACAAATGGCTGTATTTTTCGGTTATAAATATGGCACCATATCTACAGGCCACTGGGAGCAAGACGTCTGCGGTTTGTAAATGCGACATTATGAAATAGGAGAAAATTTAGTTGGTGAGTTTTATTGAATCCATATAAACATAAAATTAACTCTTCAGTTTAATTTTCTCCCATGTCAAAGTGTCACATTTACATGCAGCATGCATCTTGCTCCCAGTGGGTGGCAGACATGGTGCCATATTTATAACTGAAAAATACAGCTATTTTTTTTAAATCGGAGAATTTAAAGTGCAGAAAAATGTTCCATATTATGTACATTTTTGCAGAACACTTTTCTGCACTTTATATGTCTCCAATTGAAAAAAATGGTTGTATGTTTGTGTTATACATGTAACGGTGCCACATATGGTGAAAGGTATGTTCTCTGACTCAAGTACATACGACACAAGCTCTCAGTCACCCATACACATAAGTCCAATTCATATGCACACATGTTCATACATCCCCACAGACCACGCTCTCACTGACGACATATGGCAGTCCTACCATAGTGCCCCTAGTCAAAGTATTTTGTTCAAATCATAGTATCTGGCTCTATGGACATTATGGATTAAATTCAATGAAGCTGGGCGTGGGGGTGCCTGTTAACAACGCATGAATTGCTTGGCCTTCAGTAGCTCACGATTTTCAATTATCAGAAGTCGCTCTCACTACAGAAAAAAATTGAAGACCCCTGTGTTACACCATGTTTCACCAGATGAAATTTGTGTAAATAAAACTGCCAGGGCTCGGTGGAATTTTCATACAAATTGTTATACCAATTATGGGGCAGCTCCCATTAGCACCCGAAATGGGATTACCGGTCCATTCAGAATGAGGGCCCAAGCCATCTATTCCTCGCTGGACTAGCCTTAATGAACCTGCACAGATAATCTGCTAGGCCCTGACGGTCTAGGGCAGTTGGCTGAAAGGCAGCCAAACCTTTCTACGCAATTTTCGGTTTAAAGAGGAATTCCCATGCTCCACAAAAAATAAAATTTATAGGCCACCCAACTGTACTTGATGTGATATTTTGCTCTGTTGTTGTTTTTTTCTAGGTTCACACTGTAGAAATATCATACACGTGCATATACAAACATAGATGACATCTTGGGGAGAAGAAATGTACAATTTTAGAACACCTTCGGCAGTCTATCAGTTTAGGGTGGACAACCTCTGCTGTCATCAGGGGTGAAGTGGGAAGAGAGAGCGGTAAAGTAGCAACAGAAAGGAACATTCTTTCCCAATATCAAACATTATGCTAACATACATGTTGATACGTAGTATTCCACTTGAGAAGTACAGTGAGTTCACGACTCAGAGTACTGACGGCTTAAGGGTGTCCTGTGTCTGGTTAAATTATCAGTAGTGTACACACATCATTCCCATGGGGTTGCATAGTCACCAGGCCAAACCAAATAAAATGCACTAGTACTCCGCAGTAGTGCACTGCCAATGGACAATTTTCAAGAGATCAAAAACACGAGACTGATACACACTCGAGGACAATTCATATTCAGAGACCAAACAAAGTCTCCTGGAAATGGGGACTGCATAGACCGCATTCTGAATATATCTCAATAAATTTAAAATTAGAAATATATGAACTAGCCTTGAAAAAGCTAGCCAACCTTTAAAGGAAAAGAGCAAAACACTTGTCAGCAGAAGAGTGTTACACAAGGACATTACAACGACAAGAAAAGATTTATGTACCCAGAAGAAGTGGATGACAAGAAAAACAACAAAGAAAATCCACACAAGAATTAATTAAGAGTGACGTTTATTATTCAGTTCACAAACAATGGGCAGGATTGCTGCAAGGATTCTCAGCACTGCAGGCAAAACACAAAGTTGTCTCCTTTCTGGAGCCAACATATCAAACAAGCATAGGCAACGCCAATAGATCTCGCCTACGTGAGATCTATTGGCATTTGTCTTTTTTTTTAAGGCATGTTTTATAGCAGGGCGGCTGCTGTGTAGCACCACTGAAAGAAAAATGGGGGAAAAAAAAAAGCACTGTGACATGGTTAATGCTGGGTTTTTTTCTTCAACCATCATGCACAGCAGCCGCCCTGCTGTAAAACATGGCTTAAAAACACATTGGCAAAGCCAAATGACTGGCTTTGTCAATGTTTTTATTTCATGGGAAAGGTATGGGTTTGAAGTGGCATGCTAAAACAATGCGAGAGCAACTACGGGGGAAGGGGAAGCATCAAAAGGCAAGCAATGACCTGGGGGGGAGGGGCGGGGGGACAAGTAACAACAACGCGGACGGAGGAAGACAAAGGTACCTAAACTCCAGTGCAAGCACTGGAAGGACACTAATGAAAGAGAAGCAATCAGCCCATGGTCCATGGAAGGGAGAAACAAAATGAAGAGAAAGTAAAACCCACATGCGGTGACCAATCAGGAGCCAGAAAATAAGAGCAACAATTAAGCCAACAAATAGTAAGTAATGGGCATGCCCCAAGCCCCTGTTTGGTTCATAAAATGCCTTGCGAGTGGCAGTGCATGCACTGTCTCTGGCAAGACCGAAAAGGGAATTTTTAGGCCTTCTGCTGTCATTTTTTGCCTCCTGTAAGTGGTGTCCGAAAGAGGAGGTTTTAACTCCTTGTTATAGAAGCTAAAGTGCTGACCACATTCACAGGACAAACTTTATCCAGGTTAGATACCATGAGAAATACAATGCTGGTTAGTGTAAGGTGTACAGGAACACAATCAGAATAAAGTATACGGTTTTTTGGATCTCCTACAGTAGTGCAGGATTTTAAGCCACACCTACTGTAGATGTGTTGCCCAGATATAAATTAATGGCCACTTACATTTCTCTGTTAAATCAATTTTTATGTCCACTAAGTTACTAAGGCCACATGATCTCTGTTGCTTCTTACAGCCTTGGAAGACAAATCAACCCATCACTATGACACTTGCCACATACATTGTTAAAATTACAGTTTATCAAAAGGCTACATTTCAACTAAATGAATGTACTACCTTTTGTTATAACCTGTTGTCCAAGTTGTTTTCCTAAAGAAATGAAATTTTAAAAAAACCACTGAGCAGCAAATATATGCCTGAATGTGTTTGTCCGTCGATGTTCACTCTGTGTATTTCCTCGGCGTGGATCTTCTTTTGCATGCAGTAGCCCTCAGTGTGTTTAGGGTCAGGGAATGACTCACTGTGAATAAGCTAGAATCTCATCCAATTGTGCCTCACAATATGCGATAGATCCCTCCAGAGTCTCTTCTGGTTCTCTACATTCTCATAATAGTGTCTCCATCTTAGGAAAGGCGTCACGCGTCAATTTCTGACCCCTGAGGAGCACCCAAGTTCCCAACCATGCTTAAATACACAGATAGAGGTCACAGTATTCCTCAAATGAATCCTGGTGCAGCTTCTGTCAATTCTTCCTTAAGGTTAGTTTAGGAAGACGTTTATGCTTCACACACCTGGAGGCCCTTCCAATAAATGGACCTCAATATGGAGGGATTCATTGTGACTGAAACAGCATAATAACTAGAGTTTGCAACCAAAGCTACACCAACTATACAGCATTTAGGAATATAGTTGCTAGACCAGCCACACTTAATTGTCTATTTAGTTTTATTATATGTTTGTCTGTGGTAATGGGGAGGTATATGTTATTGTTAATAAGGCCTGTAAGATAGCTCACTGACAATCATTTGGTGCTTCGGTCTGCTTTAACTTGCAGGTCACAGGTTTGAATCCAGTAACGACCCCATCAGCCCTTTGCCTTTGGAAGGTTGAAAAATTAAGTATGTTCTAAGCTGGTAATAGTAACAAACACTAATTTACAGCACTAAAAACCAGCACAGCTGTGCTAGCAAGCAGTGTATAAAAGCAGGCTGTTATACTAAATAGCCTAGTTAAAAAATAGGGCTTATGGAAACACCAGGGAAATACTTTTATAAATATTTTATAACTGCATTTTTAGAAATACATAAACTCAAGCTTGACCATTGGTTTCTTTTGTAAGACAATTTTATGGACCTAGGATTTGGTGTACATCGGCTTAGGACCGCTTCACTGTGTCCTTTGCAGCCACAGAATACCCATTGTGGCAAAAACAAATTATGAAAGTCACCTACAATCTCTTCATAGCTATCATTGTTCAAAACACCAGTTAAATGTGGCGTGACGTCAACACAGCTAAAAGCAGGCCGCTGAAGATTCGAAGTGTAGTGGTCAACGGAAGTGTGATTTAACAAGGAAAGCTACAAAACGTTAACCCCCCCCCCGCCCACAACCACCACACAATGCATTGTAAAAAACATCAGAGACGGCTTAACAAATGGTACTGATGACTTGACTTAAGACATCACCAATAACTCTACCCATTGGCATTAATACGGACAATAACAGCTGCACCAGGTATAACGGTGCCAATATTAGCCCGGTATACCGGGCATTTAACAGAATGCAGCACTGCAGGAGCAATATTTGAAGTATTCACAACGATCACTACTACAGACCACACAGAAAACAAGGTGGCAATGCAACCAAAGTACACATGTGACGTAAGAAATGTTTCTTTGAAGGATGGGGTTAGGTGGGATTTTCTGCACGTTACGTACATTGTGATCCTTTCCTTTCTGTGTCCATAACAGACTGGCAGCACACAGTGTACAAGTCACCACGTGACCTGTTTGTTCCAGTGCAAAATAACCTGCGGCTGCGTTGTCCCGCACTGGGCCTCGTCACCACTGTCCTTGCTGATATCCGTGGGCGAATATATTAGCATGTTTTACATTTTCGACAACTCTGCCCCTCTTACATTCAAACATAATCGACCACAAGTGACTTATTGCTCAATTTTAAGACGCTTGGGAGAGCATACATCACCCAAGAGTACCACTTGCAATCTTTTCATGCTATTTAATTACACAGCTTAACAGTGATGTGGGGGATCCATCTTAATATTAATTTTCAACAGGGGTTGACGTGTAGAACTCTTCATTAATGCCCAGTCCTTCCACATCTGGGTCAGCAAATCAGCCAAGCGGGTTCAGCTACCCATGGCTTGGCGCACTTCATCTAATAAGTACACACAGCGCGTGCAAAAGGTTTCAGAAGAAAACGAAACCTCATATGGACTGGACCCCCCCCTCCCACCCAGCGCCTTGAGACCCTAACGGGTGATTAGCCGCGCTCTATAAGAATACTGATTGATTGATATCATGTGTTCGTAAGTTTAACAGGACAGTTGACATGTTAGTCACAGCAGGCACAGCATTATTCAGTTTCCTGAGGCTCTAGAATCCACCGATGGCTACCCAGAGAGGATGAAGTCATGGGGATAAAGGTGGACAACAATTTTATCCCCAACTGCGTTAGCACAGAGGGAGACAGATGGAGAGTAAGTTACATTGTGGGAATTACGTTGTTACTTTACGAAATGAATTTGCGCATGTGCAGAAGGCATTGCAGGTGCATCTTGGGAATTTTATCCACATTTCCCCAAGATATGATTTGTGTACTTGGGGAGACGCCTGAGAGCGTACGGCACAGATCCCACTGCCTCCTCCGTACACAAGTATGCAGCAAGATTTGCAGCTGGTACTGAAGAAAGATGTAGTCCCATTGAGGTACCGGGTTCTTTGTTTAATATGTATTTACAGGAGCAGCTGAAGAGGTGCCAGGCAGATACAGCGTGAGTACAACTGCCTCAGCAATTTGTGAGATGTGTTCTTATCTCCAACTTCTATGTCCCAAATTTCAGAATATACGTAAATACCACACACGTCCTTCTTTTAAGCAACAGGGTGTCTGACAGACTCACATCTGTAATAATTGACATTATGGTATTATAGTCCCACAAAGTTGTTAAGCATTTGCAATGCAATAGGTCTCGCATTTACGAGCGTTTGAGCTATTGGCAATGTAAATGGCAATGCCTTTTATTTATGTATTGCTTTTAAAACAGATAAATAAAAGGCATTGTCATTTACAATGCCAATAGCTTAAACTTTCGCAAATGCAAGACTTATTGCATTGCAAATACATTTGGCGCCTGTGCTATAAAGATTTTTTTTTGAAAGCGTTGTGACCTGACAAAGCTATTTGAGAAAATAGTGCTCGGAGGCTGTAATTAAAGCCTACTGAGTAACAACACACGTAACAGGGGGTGTCCTCATGGGAGGTTACAAAATAAGACAAGGTGGTACTAAGGAGGGACTACTAAGCCTATTGACCAATGAAAAGCCACAGTTTACAGTGGACAATGACAGAAGCCAATGAAAAATATGGGCGGAGAGCGGGCAGAGCTTCAAGTTCAATCCGAATACAGCATGCCTCGCAGAGCAGCGACCTAAACAAGCATTTGCAATGCAATAGGTCTCGCATTTACGAGAGTTTGAGCTATTGGCATTGTAAATGACAATGCCTTTTATTATTGTGTTGTTTTTAAAACCGATAAATACAAGGTATTGTGATTTACAATGCCAATAGCTGAAACTCTCGCAAATGCAAGACCTATTGCATTGCAAATGCGTTTGTGTCATAATTTTTTTTTTAAAGCATTAGGAGAGAGTTGCAGACAGGACAAAGCTATTTGAGAAAATAGTACTCGGAGGCTGTAATTAAAGCATTACGTAGATTATCAGGTGATTTTGTGCTTTCAGCGGCACCACATTCAAGTACAGCTTCACTCCTTCTGTAGCGTCTTTCCAATCTGTTTCATTAAAGTAACCCAGGACACAACTCCCAGAATGCATTGTGTTTAATAAACACAAGCCGAGAACTAGAAAATAGTGTTCCTGAAGATCATGAGCATTCTAGTAACCTTATTACTTTCGAAGTGTGCACATAACAAGCTACAGATCATGAGTGCGCAAAAGAAAGGTCCTCTGCAAGCTACTTCCGATCAGCGATGATCAAGACAGGACCTTCCGAAGGGAGGAACGAGTGGCAGGAAAAGCAGCCAGTCACGCATATTGTAATTATACGCGTAAACGACATGCTTGCGAGAGACACAGGGTTCTACTCTAACACAACGTTTTGCACGAGCGATAATGCCGAAGGTTACCGGAAAAGTAAGTTATTAGAACTCACCACGCGACGGAAACAGAAACACGGGCTCCGGAGCCTGCCGAAGCCTGCCGGAAGGCGCAGGCAGATTGCACAGCCGTCCTGGGGACAGGCATAGCTGCCACGGTTTCAGATTGCTTATGTGTGACATTTTCATAATTTCACTATAATTATGAGTGACATTCAACAACTATGAGTGACACTTTCTTGCGAGCAAAATCAAGCA
Source organism: Calotriton arnoldi (assembly GCA_963921515.1). Classification (NCBI taxonomy): domain Eukaryota; kingdom Metazoa; phylum Chordata; class Amphibia; order Caudata; family Salamandridae; genus Calotriton; species Calotriton arnoldi. Next base: position 499,586 of record CAWUFW010008452.1, on the reverse strand, counting down.
ATGAAGACAAGGGAAACATATAAATATCACAAATTACACCCATTTGAGCAACAAGAAACTCTAAGAAGATCTTAAAACTGCTGCAAAGCACCAGAAATGGAAGGGCACTAGGATGTAAGAGAGGCCCCAGCACGGAGCCTGAGCCAGCCTCACTGACGCTGAACTCAACTTTGTGCAGACTGCAGACACTGACTGCAATGTAGAGCTCAGCTCATGCGCTGTAACTTTAGTTACAGGAGTACCAGCACATTTGCATAAACCGTGGGCCGAACAGGGCCACGCCCATGAACCAGAATCCAATTACTTTACCCGCTTCCACTTAAAAATATTTCTATTCACATACTTTTGCAAATAATGACCCCGCCATTAAGGAGCATGTACAATCTGAAATGCCTTCAGGCATGGATGATACATGCTTTTACCAAACTCAATGACACTCAGACCTCTGACTCTGAAACGGAAGCATACACAGCTCACGGATCTCTAGTTCATGTGTTAGTCCATTAGCTACACAAGCCATCTTGCACTCCACAGTTTTAATACCTATCGTTTTTAAGAGGAACTGGGTCAATTCATAGACAAGACGTGAATCACGGATCTTTCATCATATCTCTTTGACCCAGACCAAGAGGGAAAAGGGGGAACAGAGGATGAGAAAGCAAGGAAAACAGTGAGAATGGGAGAAAACATTAATGAAAAATGAACTGCATGATTGAGATAAAGAGTCAGAAAGTGTGGAGTGGTGGACGAAAGACTATGCAGGGGGAATCAAGACTAAACTAGACAGGTAGGCTGCTAAGAAAAACTTTGGGATCCTGCACATACCTTTTTCACAAATTAAAGGCTGGTTATTAACATTTACTAGTTGCTATCTTACCCTACTAAAATACTTTGGTACCCTTACGGAACTCAGTGTATGGCAAGAAGTAAATAAAGTGCTTGCTCTTATACTTTTAAATATGGCAGGTTTTCTCTCATTCAGCTGACGCACAGATGTGCTGCTGAACTCGTTTAAAAACACAGTTCACCTTTAGAAATGCTAGTAAGGAGCAGTATCCTGAAATAGATCCTAAACCAGAAGGGCAGCAATTCTAAACCATCAGGTAAAGGCCCCAGAGCAGTATTAGTCATTCTGTTTTTTTGCTTAGTCTTTTCTGTTTCAGTCTGCCTATATCCCCCCAGCCCCGAGTATGCCCTTGTTTTTGCCCACTGCAATATCACCCTGCCCTCTTCCCCAAGGAACCCGTTCTCCCCCTCCCAGGTATCTGCCCTTCCCCTCAGTCTGCTCGATGTAACCCAAGCCTGCCCTTTCTCTGCAGCCAGCCCCTTTAAGTCTGTTTGTAACGACTTTCTTCTCAGCCTGTCAACATTTACCCAGCCAGCAAGTCCTCCCTAGAGTTTTGTCCGCTTTCAGTTTGCCCACATTCCAGAGTCTGCCCACTTACATATCAGCTTGAATATATATGCTTTCCTCTCACTCTACCCAATAGTGACGGTCCTGGGCTGGTGGTAAATGCTGGTGTGTGCAGGCAGGGCACCCCTTGACACGCCTGTGGTTTGTTACCTGCAACAATGTCACATCCATGAACCTTCTATACCTGGCACTGCACAGCGTCTCTTTACAAGTTCAAAAGTGACCCAATGTGCAAACATGGGCTACCTTTTTAGCTATCTGATTCACTAATGGGGCCTGGGTCCACTTTTATTTTGGTACCCGGGACTATTTTCTGTCCCAGTCGGACCCTGGAACATTTGCTCTCACCAGGCACCTTCTGATAGGGCAGAGCAGGTACACACATCCCCGTGCGGGCCTTGCATTCACCCCACCGGGCTCAGGGGCCGGAGAGGCGGCTGTTCTGTACTCTCCCCTGGCGCCAACACAAGCAGAGCTGGAGCTCACTCCCCACAGAGGGAGGGGCGCAGGTTACACGAGAGACAGCTCGTATGCAGAGAACACACGAAATAGAATCGTTAAACATGACCCATCAAGCAAAAGAAAATGTATCAGCTGGTGGTTGAAAAAATGTGATTAGTTAAATAATAATACAGAAACCCAATGGAAGAAAATGTGATCAAAGAAACAACAGTATTCTACCGGTTGGCTGCTGCCTCAGGTGGTCTCAGTGACGGTGCTGGAGGCTGCGGTAATGGTAACGGGTTCACCCATGGCGAGGAATGACACGAGTGGCACAGCAGCTCTCGCTGGCGCCTTCAGTACAAGTTACACAGAGCAACAAGTCGCGCATGCCCAATCCTTCACTTCCTATCAGCAGACATGTGCAGTACAGTGCTTCCTGGCTCGAACATGCACGACATCAGAACTGCGTAAAGGGAGAGCATGTAATGCCTACGTTGAAGCCATAACGTAAGCGGAGGGCCCCTCCTTCGATCCCCCAGTGACCCGCTTACAGCACCGTCTACACAGGAATCTGACCGGGCCCTGCTGCTGGGTGCAGGCTCGGCAGCTGCAGGCGCTTTATGAGAAGTTATAAATACCAGTGAAAAGTAAATTCAGGATCGCCCTTTTCTTTTAACAACCACAGAAAGCGAACAGCGTAATAGTTCTCTAAGAGGAAAGGGTATGTGTTAATAAGCATGGGGTGGGCTGTCAAAAGCCCAGAGTCGGCGCCCGTGTAGATAAAAGTTATGCTCGGGTGCCATGGCGGCACACAGTAATAACAAGCTGTCGCCATTGCGCGAATAATAAAAAAGTGCTTACAGACTAATTGATGGAGACAGTATAACGCCACAAGTAAACGATCCAGTCCTGATGGGCGGTCCCAAAAGGAGACAGGGCGGTAACAAGGAGGGACTAAGAAGCCTCATTTTCAATCGGAAGCTAGCGTTTACCATGGACGATGACGCCAGCCAATGAAAAAGATGGGCGGGGCTTCCACTCCACTTCTAAAACATACCCTACTACAATATGCCTCACAGAGCGAGCAGCGCATATGCGCTGCAACGCTAGGCGAGACCTAAAAAGCACCAAATACAGAATTCAGCTCTTGCACAATGTGCCCTTCGGTGCCGGGGACTACTGGCCTGATATGTACTTTATTGTGAAAGAAAACAAATAATCTTTGGCATTTACTTTTTTGGTGTTTTTTGCTTTTCGCGAGCTTCCTTATCAGTGCTACAATGCTGCTCATGTCTCTTCATATGTGCGTATTGCACGCACAGTTCATTTTTTTTCTGAAACAAAATAGACGAGCACTGGTAAAGCCAATAGGTCTAGCCTTTGCAGGATACTGCAATGATTACATTTTATTTTTTATTCCAAACATTTGCCACACACATTTGCAGTCATCACAGAATGTTTTTTAGCTTTGTAAAAAGAAAAAAAATGGTGGTCTATGCATCCACATATGTCAACACCACCACTGGGCCTCTGAAATTTCGTAATAAACTTTTATAAAAAAGGTTCGGCAATAGAAGAAAAAGCATCAACAAAGCAACATGTCAGCAGCGAACGCCAGACCGGAAAATCGGGTTGTGGTAAGTACAAACTTTATTTTGCAGGTCAGTAAGATATTACTGACTCGCAAAATAGGGTCTGCGAGTCGCTATTAGGAAGAGGCGTGCCAAAGGTGTCCCTTTTTAATAGTGAGTCGCACTGGTATGTACGATTGTTTTGCAACCGCAAATGCGGTCGCAAAACAATCGCAGTTCCCACCCCTTCAAGTAGATGGTAAACCAGTCGCAAAAGGGAAGGGGTCCCCTTCCCCTTTGTGAATGTATGCGAAAATATTTTTAAGAGCAGGCAGTGGTCCCACAGACCATTGCATGCCCTTAAAAAATGAAAAGAAAACTTTTCACTTTTTCCGTTTAAACACATCCCATTTTCCTTTGAGGAAAACGGTCTGCATTAAAAAAAAGTTGCTTTATTTAAAAAAGCAAACACAGACATGGTGGTCTGCTGTCCCCAGCAGGCCACCATCCCTGTGATATGTGAGAATCATAAGGGGTCGCAAATTGCGACCTACCTCATTAATATTAATGAGGTGGGTTTTTAGCGACCCTATTAGGAATAGCAAACAGTGTCTGAGACATTGTTGTACATTTCATTTTGTGAGTCGCAAATTGCGAGTCGCAAAATGGAATGGTCGTATCTCTGGCCCTTAGTTTCTTAACCTAGTGGCAAAATAACAGTACAAGTTGATTGCATTCTGTTCTTTCTAACCCACAACACGCACGTTCTGAAAACCATTTTGCCCTTTCCCAACTGTTTGACCTAAAATGGAAACTGTACTAGTTTCCACTATGGCAAGCACTTCATTTCAATCGCAGCTATAAAAATTTCTCCCACTATAAAAGGATTTTTTGCAAAATGCATTTTTTTGCACATTCTTCAGCAAAAGGTTGTGTAAGAACATAGTAAAATAGTGCACAACAAAAAACATGTATTGAAACACCTAAAGAAGTAGGCCCCTAAAAAGGCCCTGAGCGACACACACGCACCACATACATCTCGTCACAGAGATTTTTACTGAATATCACAGAAGAGGATTTTTCTCCATCCCTATGCCACACGTTTATGCCAGCTGATGTGCCTAAACCAATCAGGATCTCCGACGGATCACATCCCAGCATCTTCTTCTCAGGGCCCAACTGGCCAGTTGGAACACACAGAAAGCACCTATTAAACCGCAATTCTGAGGGAACAGCACCCCATTATTTTGTATGCACGTGCATATGTTTCTGCTGAGAAATAATGCTCCTGGGTACGGAGGACTCTAAAAATATTTGCTATTCAATAAGTTGCTATTTACAACTTCCTGTAAAACGCTCGACTTCGCAGCAGGCATGTTCGTTAAGTGTGCTGTATAATTGCTTTATGTGCCACACATTTTTAATCCGTTTCTTTGAGGGCGAGGCCCTGAAATCCGCTTACCCCAGACAGGCCAGGTCTGAGTGTTGCACGAGCTCCCTGGGTGCAGTATGGCGCTGGGCTGCTTGCAGCACAACTGAACCCCTACTTCTTAGCAGCCCCCCTTGCTCCAGGGGCTGTAAACGCTGCCCTCCGTCGGGCAGGATGTACGCAGCACTAAAACAATATACCTCCAGCCAAGAGAGAGCAGGAAGCAGCGCCCAGTCTTGGCAGAGAGAGAGCTCAGTGACAAGGCAGGATGTATTTTCATAATCCCTTTCTTTGCATTTGAAGTTAAACCAACCTTGATGCCCGAGAGTCACGTCCAGGCCACAGAAGCTGAACAGGGAAGCAGTGAACGCGTGTTTCGTTTGACGCTACCTTCTCCCTTGTGTCCTGCAGCAGCTCCACGAACGGGCAAGGACAGCGCCTCGAAAGTTAGCCATTAACAAAGTTTTCCTCGTCTTGTTTCACCTGCATTTGTGAAATTTAAAAAAGAGAAGTTTTTGTCCCGACCTAGGCAGTGACCGCTTGAGCAGCAAAGCAAGCAGTGCTTAATTTGGGCCACAGGTGGGGCCCACTCGCACTTGCTTTTGGGTAAGGGTTTTTTCTGGGCCTTATTACTAATGATCTGTGATTTGCCTGTCACAAAAAAGAAACAGAAGATAGTAAACACTGCAAGAAAGAACATGCAGTAGCAGGGTGGAGATACAGGGGAGTCATATACGCGAGAGAGAGAGAAATGAAGAAAATGGCAAAGAAATTTTAAGTGAGAGGCAAATGGAGTGAAAGACCACAGCAGAAGGAAGGAAAGAATAATGTAGGAAAGAAAGAAAGCAGAGTTGAGAAGAGTAACAAAAGTGGAATGTAATGAAGGAAATAGGGGAAGGAAGCAAGATGGAACAAAGAATTACAAAAAGAAAAGCAGAATGATGGAAAGAGAAGGCATTCAAACATAATGAAATAATGTAACAAAGGAAAGAAGTGTGGAAAGAATGAAGGGAGACCGAAAGGAGGTTGGAAAGGAGGAGCATGAAAGGAATAGAAGACGATAAAGAATTAAATAATGGAAAGAATAGAAAGAAAGAAAGATGGGAAGGAGGACAGGATGATTATAAGAATGAAGAAATAAACAAATGGGAATATGAGACGGAAGAAAAGAGGGAACGAAAGTGAAATAATGTAACAGAGAAATGGAATGATGGAAAGAAAGATGGAACGAAGGCATGAAAGGAGGAAATATAAAGTAGGAAAGTAAAATGAAAAAAGAAGAAATGCATTAAAAAAAAAGCGATTCATTTTGTTTGAAAGAAGCCTTCTCTATGGTCCCCATCCTCTTGGTCAGACACTTTTGTTCCTTTACCTCTGCTAAAAACCTGGGAATTAATATGAGCAGTAAACTAACCATGGAAAGTCGAGTATGGCGGATGTTTACCATATACTTTCTGAAGCGTAAAAATCCCTCCATTGACAATTGGATGTAATAGTTTATTTGGTCAAGACTGGACTGTTGCAATTCCCTCGGTCTTGAGATATCCAAATTCTTTTGACACAGGCAACAATTAATTCGAAATCATGCAGCCCACTGCTTATTCTTTCTCCTCATTTTTGCTCTGGCAAACCTCTACATGCAAATCTTACACTGGCTTCACATGGAAAGCGGATTATCCTCTACTGTTATTTTAGTGCCAAGAAACCTTACAGCGAAAGCTGTGCTTAATAAGCTACCTTTAACAAACAGTAACAATGAAGAATAAAAGGGAAGAAAGAAGATGGAAAGAAAGAATAAAAGGAAGAATTAAGAAAGTAAAGAAGGATGAAAGTAGAAAGGATTGCTAAGTATATAGGTTTTTGGTTAAATTCCTTTAACATCATGCTCCAAAAAACACAATTTTAGACAATTGTTTCCAACTTTTCTGGAGGGACAATTGCAGTGGGTCTTCCTAGAATCGGTCGGGGCAATTACTTTGCACGCTTACCTAGTGCCATGAGTTGAGAGTGGGGGTTATTTTATTTTTCCAGCCACTCACCTGTAGCTCGTTGACTGACACTCGGGGCCTGATTCATAAAGGTAAACGTACACTTTTGGGCAGCGAGTCTCCGCACACAAAAAGATAGAACTGTCCAATCTTTTATTGAGCGGAGACCAGTGCTTTAAATGGGCAGGTACTGCCCGGTACTGAGTACCAGCACTTTTAATTTTTGAGAGGAGAGTACCGGCACTTCTCAAGAGAAATGCAATGCTTTTAATTGGAGAGTACTGGCACTTCTCAGAAACAAGCAGGTACTCTGTAGTACCTGCACTTCTATTTATCCATTTCAAGCACTGGCGGAGACTCCTCACTTGCAAATATACTAGTCGTAAAATACCTTTGTAAATAGCAAACAATCGCAAACTTACACCAAAGCGTAAGTTCACCTTTGTGAATCAGGCCCTCCGTTTTCGCATGCTGTGAATACTGTCATAGCTAGGCTTGATTCACTTTGTTTATTGAACTGCTTTAAAGAATAGCTACTCGAAGGGTGAGGCAGTTTGTTTAACAGAGGGCTCATGACACTGCAGGAGGAGCTTGCTCTAAGGAAATATGTAGAAAACTTCAACTTTCACCTTTGTGTTTCTTAATGGACTTCCCATTCTGCATTCCACAGTATGTAACCGCAACGTTTGTCACTTAGTCATGGATATTGTGCCAGTGTATTTCTGGTTTTGCATGGCCTGCTTTGAATACTTTGCGTTGATTTTAGTTTATAACATTTATTCTCTTCTAAACTAATTTTGAGCCAAAGCGCTAAAAACAGACTCGTCTGCAGCCCAGCAGTGAGCCACGTGTGAGTGAGGTGAGGCTTGAGGCGAGCCAGAAGGTTAGGGAGCCAGGCTCTGTGAGAGGCTAGCACCTGCCAACTGACCGGCCCAGCCAGATGGAATCGGTTATTTACAGCTCAACTAAAACTCATTTATTTTAGCCACAGCTGCATATCATGGATAAGTGATGAAGAGGTAATTGAATTCCTAGACGTGGTTCAATGAATGTCGTCTGTAGTGATAATGACTGTTGGAACAGCCAATATGGAAAATATATGGTTAATTTGTATAAAAAAAATAAAAAATTATAAATTTAAAACAAACTGCCGGGGCTCAAAGATTAAAGTTTTCCTAGGAGGTCACAGCTGGCGCTGCCAAACGCCAATGTGCCAGTTACCAAAGTTACCTAGTCTTGATTCCTCCTCATACTTCTTTCTCCCACCACCCTATACTTTGTCTCTTTACTCACTCTTGCAACTTTTTTCATCCCTGCTTTTGCCCGTTGGCACTGTATTCCTCTAACTCCTTCTTTCTCCCATTTGCTGCCTTTCTCTGTCCTGCTCTGGGCCAAAGGCTGATGATGAAAAATAAGTGTTAGTCCCCAAAAATGAGCACCTACTCAAATTAAGCACTGGAAAAAAGTTGCAGCACAGGATCAACACTGGGCAAATATCACAGATTGGCTATCACAGGCAATGTCCTTTTTATTAACTCAGGCGGTGCGCTCTATAAACCCATCATTCATTCATGCATTCAACAAGTAAAGACACAGACAGTAAACCTTACAAACACAAACGTCAGCTTTCACTACATGATGGGCATCACCGTTTCTCTCTGGATCAGGAAAATCCATGTACCACCCTTTAACCGGCCCCAGAAGAATAGCCGGATGAGCCATCCCTGCTGCAATTTCTACATGCGCCTTCCAAGTGATATATAGGAAGTATGCGACAGATCGATTCAAACATGAAGACTACAATAATGAATTAATGCACCAAGAAGGAACCCATAACAGCAACCCATTTGATGACAAATAGATCTACAATTACAATAATACAGTAATAAACGCCAAAATGATTAAAACGCGTCCCACTATAACTCGGTGTCCAACTCTACCTCTTGTTTTATCCCTAATCCTTACCTCAAAATTATTAGCAACCCTTGCCTGTTTCAATAACGATATAAAAATGTAAATTTTTACAATGCTACCGCTTTTTATAAATTTATCGAAATTGTCATCGTTTCATCATCGCTACTCTCCATTTCCTTTTCGTTATGACAGGTTTCTTCATTTTCAGAATGCCATTTGCAGTGAGCGCTTAAACCACTGCACTGTCACCTCAGCCAGAACAGCTTCTCCCTTCAGGATTTTCCTTAGATGATGGTGAAGCCTTAACTGTCTTTAGCTTACATTCATTAGTCTTCTGGCTACAGAGAACCTGGAGCTATTCTGCACTCATCTGGCTAAGAAGACCCGAAAGATAATAATAATCCTTATTTGTGAAGCGCAAACATATCACCCCTAAGCAGTGCTTTAAATGGGAAAAAATAAGTGCAGGTACTCATTAAAATGAGCTAGAGGTGTAGCGAGGGGGCGGGGCTAGGGGCGGGGCTAAGGGCAAGACATGATGATACTGAACGACTTCTATATTAGTTGCAGCACATACCAGAACACATGAGAAATGTGTTTATATAAACAAAGCAGGGTTAACTCATTACACAAAATGAAAGAGAAATGCGATAATATGTTAACATTTCCTTTTTTTTTTTGCAATAGTTGCACCTTCTGAATGTCATACTGTTAATTGCTGTTTTTTGGCACAATACTATATATTTTTGAGCACGTGAGTAGGAAGAAACTGAAAATACCGCCACTTCAAACCAAAGCTCATATGGCACCAAGCAAATGAAGCAAACAATCATGACGCTCCCCAGAAGATATCTCTTGTCTCTTCCATCGATCTATCCATTCATCCTTTCATCCTACCATCCTACCATTTACCTGCTGATGTCCACCATTTAACCTTTACCTTCTATCGTCTATTCAGTCTTTCATCCATCATTCAGTTTTTCACCATCCCGTCTATCCACCCTTCATATCCAAACCTATCCATCCATCTCCAAACCTATCCATTCATCCTTTCACTCATCCATCTCTTTATCCACCCTTTCCCTCATCCATTAATCCTTTCAGCTCATCCATCCATCAACCCTTTCACTCCTTTATTCCATCCACCCTTTCATTCCATCCACCCTTTCACTCAATCCCTCCTTTCACTCATCCATCATCCACCCTTTCATCCATCCTCTCTACCTTTCATTCATCCATCCATCCATCCAATCTTTCACTTATCCACCCATCATCCGCCCTTTTATCCAATCATCCACCCTCTTTCACCCATGCATGCTTTCACTCATCCATCTATTCATCCATCCATCTATACATCCACCCTTGCTCACTCATGCATCCACTCACTCACCCACCCACCAACCCTCCCTTTTACGTTATTTATGAATCTTTGTCGCTGAGCAGACATGTACAAACAAAGTGCCACCCATTTTCTTTAAAATACCTCCTGAGTGTGTCTTGATTCTCTCTCTCTTTCTCTCACTTTTTACTTACAAAAACAGGCATACAAATGCAGGCAAACACACAAACATAGCAGACACACAAAGACTCAGGTATGATAAAAACCATGTTTCTCTTCACCTACCATGTTTTTTTTTTTTTTATTAAACAAAAGAGAATTGACATTGTACATTACTAGAAAAGAGGGAGAATATCCAAATTGACATGTAATTACATTAGCAGTGATGATGATTCACACAGGTGACAGACCGGAGGTTACAGTTTTATAATGGATCAAGTTCTTCGTTTGGATGTACCATGGCTTTTTTAATTGCCACCAGGGCCGGACTGGCCGTAGCCTGATTGCCACTGCCATGGGACTGACATGATTCCTGTGTTTGCACAAATGCACAGGATAGTGTGAATGTGATTGACAGCACAGGGCCTGAACGGACCCTGCTCTGTCAAGCACAGCGTGATGGTGAGCACCGGACATTATTCAAATGAGCCCTGCTGAATAGCTCAGCTGGGGCTCAGATCGGGGCTGCAGAAGCGGCGCCTTGGCTGCCAGAGACACCTTCCACTCCTGCTCACCAGCACAGCCAATGAGCCTACCTTTTCATGAGTACCGGTACTCTCCTCGGAAGTAGAGAAGTGCCGGTACTCAGAGTGATAATTCTAAGAAGTGCCGGTACTCAGTACCGGTGAGTACCGGCCCATTTAAAGCACTGCCCCTAAGGTTTCAAGGCGCTGGGGGCCGTCGGGGAGATTAAGTGAGCTATTTCCCAGAGTCACATGATGCTGAGCTGAGCTGCCGCCGGCGATCGAACCGTGAGCCCCGCGCTCCGTAGTCAGCCGCTCTGGCTGTGGCGCCACACCTCTCCCTTGGGTGGCAGGCACCACCCAATTTTGGCATGATCTTGTAATCAAGTCGTAGCACTCCTTTAAGGTTGTAAATCAACTCCTCGCCCTTTTTAAAATTCAGTCATCTCCTCTTTTAATTAGATTACAAACTCCAACAGTGTCTCTCTGGGCCAATGTACAAATCTCTGTTCTGGTGCACTTTTGAGGGGTTCTGCGCAGTCTTCTCTGCAGGGACAGACTGCACGTTTGTTCCACTGGGCATTTCCCCACTGGGATGAAGCCTTTGTAGGGAGGTTTTAGGGCAGGTGGCCACTGCTGGCACTTTCTCCAGCTTCCCCAGTAGTCACGGGGTGGGTGAACTTCAGAAGAGAGAGAGGAGTGAGAGGAGTGAGAGAGAAGAGACAGTGAGGAGGAAGGGAGCAGGGTTGGTTTCGCATTTTTACCAGGGCTTCTTTTGCTTCCCAGTCCGGCCCGCTTCTCATGGGTTGAATGCCTTTGTCCTACCACCACCCGGTGTCAGCATACTGGTTAACCATCCACTTCTCCAATCCTTCTAGTCCCTCAAAGTCCATAGGGGATTCCTGAGGGATGCAGTTGCTTTAGGAAATCTTGGGTTGTTCCTGAACACCCACAGACTAGTATGGAGGCTGTCTACACTGGCTATGGGACAGAAATGGTCCTTACGAGGCGGTGGGAGAGTCAGACAGTCGAATGTAAAGTATAAATTACCTGATGCTCAGATGCAGAAGTTAGATGGGAGGGAGCAGGGCAAAGGATTAGACAATAGGTAAAGAAACAAATCTCCGAGCTATTTATGGCGCTGGATGGGTGGTTAATCCCATAAATGTTTCTGGTGCAAGATGTTCCATTGCAGGGTGCTACGTTTGGAGCGTATGCAATATAAACTCCTATCCTTATCAAATCCTGACCCTTAAGTGCAATTCAATGGAGAATGGTCCATGGATGGGCACAAGTTGCATGAC